>CM035815.1:55770428-55892928 GCA_020458035.1 Magallana ariakensis | reverse complement strand
CTGTTGACATTGGTAACATCTTCCATCTGATCATGATAATCTTTAATGTCCATTGCATCGGGGAAAGTATTGATTTCGACTCCACTATTTCTATATTGTGATATTGTTCCTTCACTAAAAGACAATGACCGTAATGAATGAGCATGCTCAAACGTTTTGTTTTCCCTCATTGATTCTGAATTCCGCTTTAATGGCAGTTTTCTTTTTCTACTTTTACTTACTTCATAACAATAGTTTTCAGATTGGATTGCATATTGTGATTGATATTCCGCTAAGTCTTTTACGTCATTTGACTGTTTCGCTCTTCTTCCATCGATAGTGATTTTATTGCTTCTATTTTCTGACATTGCTTTAGAAGCAAGTATTCTTCTTTTCCTTTTTACTCTTTTCCTATTGGCAGCATCACCTTCCGTTAAAGTTTGGGTCCCAATCTCGTTTACATTAAAATTTGATGCACCTACCCGATTTGTGTTGTACTCAATATCTCTAATAAAATTGCCATTAAGTTCAGGCTGATATTTCGGACGGTGTGCCATTTTGGAACAGAGGCGATCAATCCCTGCTCTTTGCGTCACTTCAGGCAAAGCTTCTTCTGGTATAGGACTGCATGTACGTCGGTTTAGCTCCTCAAATCTACTACCAGTATTGCTTCGACGAAGCCGGTGGCGGGGTGGCTTAGGAGGGGCCGTCGAATTTGACTCTCCCTCAATTATGTCCTCATTATTTACAATATTGTTCTTAGTGTGCCATGTTTGTGCCCTTTGAGCGCTTACAGTGCTTGATTTTGTTATGGTGACGTCATACGCTCGGTGAAGGTTATTCTTCTGGTTCATTTCGGTGTCAGACAGAGATCTCTTAATGTTTCCTCTATTTGTGTTTTGTCGACGATTATTTTTTAAATGTGTTCTTTGAAAAGATGTCGAGCGATTGATATTTTCATTCTGATGGGTTAGTTGTACTGGAGGACAAGTGTTTACATCATTTGAATCATTCCCTAAATCTTTAATGTGCCTGAAATCTGTTGACTGCATCGAATTTGATCTACCGATATTTCCATTTTTCGGCCAAACATTTGTCTCCCTGTTTCCACCGTATTTCGATTTCGTCGTAGTAGTACTAGTACATGTGTCTTTGTCCGATCTTTTTGTTGCAATGCAAATTAAAGCTGCGGCGGGGATAACGATGATCCCAAATACTATTCCAACGGCAATGCCCGAGAGATCCGAAACATTCTCGTCATCCGAAGAACCTTCTACAGGAGTGTTTATCAAACTTATGGTAAAATATTCCGGATGTTTGACAAAGTTGAATCGGATAATATTTTCAAATCTAGTAACGATTTCTAGATAGGAGACGTAAGTATGATTGAAATGGAGCTCTACATTGTGAATGCCATGCCTTGTGGAATTATCTCCCAGAATATAAATGACATTTTGCTTAATGTCAATTTTATCCATAATAAGAATAACAGTTCCTGTTGGCTCGTTTTCCACTTCCGGAATACTTGCCTTTTTAAGACTAACATCGTCAGCATAAACTCTTGCCATATAAAAGTGTTTTTCATCCACGATATTAGGAAATAGCTTCAGTGTTAACTGTTGATTGCTATACGATATAATAGGCACTGCTGGTTTTTCAGGTCTAGCCGGAAGTGTGAAGGACGTTTTGTTGACACTGGGGCCGTAGCCTGCACCAGATCGAGCCTGTACCCGGAAGTGATAGTATTCCCCGGAATCCAGGTCCGTGACATTAACCTGACTGAGAGCGGAGTGAGATCCGTAAATCACGACCCTCTCAGAATCTTCGGTTCCTCTGTGATAGGACAGCTGGAAAGAATTTAAAGTCTTGAATACATGAGGGAAAATACTTCATACTACTTATTCCTACTATATTACGTGTGGTAAACCTTGTATCCGTGAATTGTTCCTGTCGTAAAATTAGGAGAGGTCCATTGCAGTCCTATTGTTGTCTCATCTTGAAATATCATCGAGAAGTTTTCTGGATTACCAGGTACATCTTCTAAAGTCCTAACTGTTCTAACGTTACTAAAGCTCCCCCAGCCGATGCTTGTTCTCGCTTTGACCTGAACATTGAAATTTACGCCCTTTATATTTACATTAAAATTATCCTTATATATATTATCTAATACACACATTATAATAGATGTCTTATCAAAGTATCTGGAACCATTGTACCTTAACATGATATGAGGTGTAGGCGGAAAGGTCATTGATGGTTGCGGATGTGACGTCAGTGTCGATTTCTATTTGATATGATGTCATTTCCTCCTTCACGGACAGCCTGTACTTCGTAATCAAACCATTTGCATCTATTGGAGGGGCAAAGTCAACGACAATGGCGGTGTTTAGCAGGGGTGTCAACTTGATAATAGTCGGTGGACCTGGAACTATATCAAATTTTATGATTGTATGGTAATGGTAATATAGTATCAATAAGTCTTCTATGGTATGCATTGACTTTCCTTAGTTATGATGATGATGATGATGATGGTCATCAGTAATAAGAATTTTACCATCCTCCAGCGTTCGGAAAGCTATTGGAGAACTGGAAGGTCCTGATCCAATATCATTTTTAATGGTAACAACCGTTGAATAATTTGTAAATGGCTTTAGACGATCGATTTGAATTAAAGTAAGTTGTGTCTCTAATTTGATTTTATTTGCAGTGTTTGTCTCAGAAAGTGTGCACGTGTAAGAGATGACGTCACTTCCTCGATGCATGCACGAGGGAGTGATCCATTTGATGTGGACGGAATTTGATGTAATCGAACTAATGGTGACGTTCCCAACAGATTCTGTTGGCTCTTAAAAGAAGAAAAGGGTTTTTAAATACAGCTTTCATCAATTATTTTGAAACGACTATTTAATTTTCTTGTTTATCAAAACATATTTAATATCAACCATGTTTAGGCGTAGTAAAGTTCAGCTCTGCAGATGGTATATAACCATTAGAGGTGTGCTGATAGTACTCTATCCGGATGTTGTAAATCCGCCAGTCTTCCCCTCCAGGAACCCGGATATGTCGTATATACCTGTAAAAAGAGTTGCATTTAAACCTCATAAGATATCTTTTTAAAATTGTATAATTATTATTCTTTTAATTCCAATCTACAGAAATATAAATTTGGCTACTTGCATTGAGAGGGGATATGATGCCCAGTCTATAACAGGACTGACATAGCAATCTCCGATTCCTATCATTCCAAAGAAGAGAGCACCTGACTTCATCAGATACATGTACCTATCGTCAAGCTGCCATGTGATAAATAAAAAGCGGAGTTGTGGTTCCAGTTTGGCAGTCAGGTTCTGTATCATCAGCTCTGTTTCAATATTAGAGAACATCTTTTTACTGAAAATCAACTTAATGTTTGAAAAGGTTGATTTTGGATATGATAAATCAAACTTAACGAAATTTTATTCTTGATCTATATCCGGCATGTTTCGCTTCATTTGAATACACTTCAGCAACTTTATATTACTATTTAAAGCAAAAAGATGATTACACTAATACTTATCTAAATCGTAAACTATAGCTAAATCAATGACGTCATGATCAGGTACCTAGTTCTCCGTTTAAAAGCGTCAATTCATCAGTTGTAGTGATTGTTGATCCTGTTGCAGAATGTTTTGTTGTCGTTGAAGGCTGTGTTGTTGTCGTCAACTCAGTTGTCATCAAAGCATGTCGTGTTGTTCTGGACAGTGTCGTTAAGTAAGGTGCTGTTGTCGTGTTAGCTTGTGTTTTTGCTGTTGTCGTTTTGATTTCAGTTCTTGTAGTTGTTGGTGTACTCTGTGTTGTCGCTGTTAATGGCTGTGCTGTTACTGTGTTAGTTTGTTGTCTTGATGTTGCTGTTGTGGGTTGTTGTGTTGTTTGTGTCTTAGAAGCTGTTTTAGTCATCGAGTGGTGTGTTGTTGTCGTTGTATCTCGTGTTTCTGTTGGTTTTTGTTCTGTTGCTGTTGTTATTGTCATGAAAGGATCTGGTGTTATATATGATGTTGCATCTCTTGTGTATGACGATGTATTCTCAGCAGTGAATTCTGAAAAGAATGAAAAAGCATCATTAGTTACGGTAATGTTTCTTTATGTAAGTAACATTGTCCGGGTTGTCTCCACTGAATTGTCTACAACATCACTAACTGTTGCATTGAAGAATGACTGGGTCTGATATTGGTCCAAGCGTGTATTCTGGTGAAATCTCGCCATATTCAGACACCCGGATGTTGACCCGGAACAAGTACTCGACCCTATCAGCCAAATTAGATATAACCCAGGAATACTGATCGACAGAATCGTTGTGTTTAATCAGCTTCTTGTGTGTAGACCATTTTATTTCACCGGCTTTCTTGTAATCTATTCTGCAATAAAATTAATAAATACATAAATGTTTGGCATAGTAATGTTAGTCGTTGAAAATGTTTAAACGATAGTTAGTTTCAATATTGCTAATTTTTTTGACTGGAAGCAACTATTTGTATCAATAAGAATCAAATCTAAATGTTTAAGTACGACACTGATGCTATTCATCTATTCGGATTTAGATTAATTAAAACTTTTATATTATACACACTGGTACGAATCGAGGATTATCCTGCTGTCGAGGTTACTGAAGTCTCCACGTGTCCACGTGATCGTTGTCGTACCACACTCCTCCCCAATGAAGACTGTTGGAGGTAAGGTCAGGGTAGGCAATACTGAAAGGAGACAACAATTGTCATATCCATTGGAGTCGAAATGTATTCCACAATACTGGTATATAGAGGTACATGACATTGCCACAAAAAGTATGCTATGGGATGGCTTATGAAGCGACACTTTTGGAAGATCTTACCCATGGAGCAGGAGAGTCCTGTAAATCCATAAGGACAGCCGGACCTACAGGCGCCATTGACGGCGTTACACGTGGTGTTGTCTTTACAGTTACAGGGCTGCGAGCAGTTCTCTCCGTACAAACCCTCTGGACAGGCTACAAAGGACTCCAATATCATAAACTCAGGCTAATTGGATAATGCGTTCGATGTACGTAAATCTCTCTCTCTCTCTCTCTCTCTGTCTCTCTCTCTCTCTCTCTCTCTCCTTACCCAAAACTGGAGAAGTAAGACAACAACAAATCACTGTAACACTAAAAGATATCCAATAGACATTCAAAGAATTGGTCATTATAAACTCCATGTATTTTATAGTGCGAAGAAACTTATAACAAGATCATTCTTAATGATATGTGACATTTAAGTGGTCTGTAAAAAGGTTCGTTAATTTCTATTTATTTAGGTCATTTGACATTGAAAGACAAAGAAACCACTCGAATGTGAAGACGGGCAGAATAAAATTACTCTCAGTTTAAAATCCAAAACACATAACAATTGTAATATATAACCGCCATTGACTTATATCAATTACATAGGAAATCGTTTTCATCAAATTCGCGACAAAATATTGTCTCATTTGCTTGTCAGATTTACTGGTAAAATTCTCAAAAGATAAAAAAACAAAGAAGTGTATGAAAAATTGTTAGTTTTCTCTTTCCTTTCTATGTAAGAACCTATTCTATTGTGCTGTAAAACGCCATACTGATTATAAAATGTGGTGTAAGTATTGGTTAAGTGTACACCATTCTCCATACGTGTATATGACATTGTACGTCTGAATAAGAGACAAGTTCTATTCCAGTTTATAATAGATGAATAAGAGATTTTTTATTCAATGAATCAATGTACATGTACACGCTGTATGCATAGTTACCATAGTCTTAATTAACGAATAAATCTTCGCTTTTTTATTCAGTAAATAAATAACGGTATAAATCTAACATAACCTATTCATGCACTATTATGGAAGGGAATTACCGCCAAAATTCTATGTATCTTGCTTTAATTCTTATTATGCTTACTTCTTTATTCTTCATTACATTTAGACTTGCATGTCACTTTATTGTTTTCATATTCATGCTTATCTAATTTCACTTTGATTCTCTTTGATTCTTTATTGTTTGCTTATTTCTATGTTGCAATATTCTCTTCTTATTCGTGTAGTTTTTTCTTCTATCTCTGTTACAAACTTGAATTCAAACACGCAAACCATAAGGCACTTTCAATAAAGACTAATACAAGTTGCATGAATTTAATGCTGCATTATGACGCCAGGCGGCAGTGTGTGCGCTACAATTGCTGCTCCCGAAGATTTATTAAAACGAAACTAACAAATGGCATAAATTTAATAAATTCGTAAAAACATCTCAAATTTAGGGCTTAGTATAGGAATATGAAATACATGTAAATATAGTCAACTTTTAACAAGCCATGATATACGCAGACTAAAAAAGATACGGGTTTTTTTTTTTGTATACATGTAAAATGCCTCCGCGCGGTTCTAAAAAAATCATGGGGGTGGGGGGTCTGAGAGATAATTTTGTATTAATTATTTTATTGGTTAATTAAATAAGTGTGAATTTTCCATTGGGGGGTGGGTCTGATCTCATTCTAGATCCGCAATGCAATGTACCGTATATATATGCAGTAACAAATTATTTGCAAATTATTTGCATGAACGGTTAATTTTTAGAAGAGGAACATGTCATAAGTACTTGTCGACATGACTTTATTTTCATTTGAGGTGAAAAGAGGTGCGGTTCTGTCCAGAGGTACCCGTGGAACATGTAGATGAAATATAGATAAATTTAAACCAAATTTAAAGATGTTTTTGAAACACAATAAAAGGACTGGGGTACGAAATGCTTAGAAGTAGCTTTTCATGTACTCTAGTACGTGTGAAAATTATCACTTGCATGCATCACTATGTACCTCTCGTTAGGCTACAGTACTGTGTATCCCTGATTAAATGCGATGAATTAATATTCGCGTGAAATTCCGGGTTAAAAACTTAAAACTGCCGGTTTTAAAATCTCAATTATTTTTCTAAAAGTTTTGAACTTGTGATATGAAAACAAAGTTTGGTGCACGCGATTTTATATTCTTGCGATTCGGCACAGAACGGTGGAATCGCAGAAGTAAATATTCGTATACGCGATAAAATTAACGAATCTAAAGTACAATGTATCAGTGACTTAATTACACAATGAGTAAACGAAAACAAACCAGGCAAAGAGATTAAAATACGGTATGTGATATGACTGTTTATACATGTATGTACGTTTTGGTTTGAAATCTTCATCAAATCTTAATAAAAATTCTTATATAAAGTTCTAAATAAAATATTTTTTTTTCTTCCAAAATACAAAACATAAATAATGTATGCTTCTTATTTACACAAATTTTCGAAATGATAAAAATGTGTATGTATCATTCACAGCCATGCTTATTGTAGGTTTGTTTATTTTAATATAAATAATGTACATGTAACTGAATGTCCATGTTTAGATTTGAAGGTGTTTAAGCTATGATACATGTAACTTAGAGACATGAACCTCATACATGTCTACCTGTCAACTGGTCTAGATTAAATGAAGAGTTGAATTGACCGACTTCCATATCAAGCTTGCGATAATGATAATTATGATACGGGTGCTAATTATGAGAACTGTAAGATAATATCGTCTCATATATATAACTGATGCGCAGACTTAGAATTTTATTTTATTTTAGGGGGGGGGTCCAGTCACCCCACCACCCTTGAAAATTGAAACTTTTTTAAATTCACATAGTAAACCTACTGAAAATAGAACTCGACCCCCCCCCCCTCCCCGGCAAACAAAATTATAAATTATCTCTTAGTACATAAACCTCCCCTTCATTTCTTGATCTGAACATATAAACATTGGAGCGAAATGTCATGGTGCGAAACATCCCACATTTAGCTAGCTACGTTTTTTTTTTTTCGGGGAGCAGCAATTGAAGCGCACACACTGCCGCCTGGCGTCATAATGCAGCATTAAATTCATGCAACTTGTATTCGTCTTTATTCAAAGTGCTTTATGGTTTGCGTGTTTGAATTCACGTTTGTAACAGAGATAGAAGAAAGAATTTACACGAATAAGAAGAGAATGTTGCAACATAGAATTAAGCAAACAATGAAGGATCAAAGAGAATCAAACTGAAATTAGATAAGCATGAATACGAATACAATAAAGTGACATGCAAGTGTAAATGTAATGAAGAATAAAGAAGTAAGCATAATAAGAATAAAAGCAAGATACATAGAATTTTGGCGGTAATTCCCTTCCATACACTATCAGTGTTTATGTACAATTGTCGCAGGTTTTTAAAAAATAACAATTTTTCATTTGTGTACCGGAATTTTATTATTTGTTCGACGTTGGTTTCATAATTTTCCCAGCGTTCACGATTTCCTCTTAAAAATCGAGCGATAAAGAACTGTTTTTCTTCAATTTGCTGGTGATGCGTTAACAGATTGGTAAGTTTGAATGGCAATAAAATCTGAAGTCTGAAGTAGTAATATCTACATAGATAAATATTTCATCGATCGATTTGATAACGCACATTGAATGTTTAAAACGAAACTATAAAATTGCAGTTTATCTAGTTTCACTTTTGATAAAACATCTTCGCAAATAACAAAAAAATGATAACTTTCCCTTTAATCATTTTACTTTTTAATTTCATTGATAATGCTTTGGAATTCGATAGAAATTATAGTCTATGATCAACACGATTAATATCTCCAGACTATTTCTTTTGTCTTGAGCAGTAACTAAGTGTGGCGGATAACATTTTTTGTGCTGAAGAAATTTGAATTAAATACACACAGATACATATTTCATTATTATGTAATTGTGTTGTGTTGTACATATACTATGCCTAAATAGTTGTAAGGGTTTGATACATAGTCACTATGTATCAAACCCTGACTACTATATGGGCATAGTACATGCACAACACAACACTATTGTTATATGCTGACTGTTGTTCTATATTGTGATATGCCTTGCTAAGTAGCTGTGACATTTGAGTTTTCTAGTTTCTCAGAAATCATCAATGAATTTATGTTGCTTCATGAAAAAATCATAGTAAAAGCACATAATTATTGAATACTTAATGTACAGCCATAAGTTACGTAATTACTTTTGTATATAGAATCTTTAACATATATTTCAGATGATGACATCTACCCACACTTCAGAGGAGGAAATATCCTCTATTGTGGAGGGATATAGGAGTCCTTATGAAAGCCAGACAGAATGGGAACTCCGACGAAATTTCATGATAGCCAACTACAGAAGAGTGAACATGGAATCTCTGGTATGCCTTGCGAACTGTTACTTGAATGTGGAGATGTATGGATGTAGGTATCCTGCATTGGTTATGGGACAGATCAGAGAAATGAGCAGTAGTCTAAACACCCAGAGATTAAATCCATGTACCAGTAAAACAGAAAATCTGCCAAAGAGAATGAAGGGGGTGGAGACCGTTCAGTTTGTGAGGCAGTCAGACACAGAAACAGCAAAAGAGCAGAAGGAAACACCCATTTCTACAAAAGTGTCCAGTGCTGATAAACAGTCTACTAAAAACTCACAAGAAGCAGCTAAAAAGACTACCACAAAACCAAACTTTCACTTTGTAAAAGCCAGTTCAGATTTTCATAGCACAGATGTAGCCACTGAAAGTATCAAACAGAAATTAATGAAAGAGGAATTCATGGCAAGTTGTCAACCACAGCCTGTTGTTGATCATTTATCAGCTCAGAACCCGAACCAGAAATCTGGATTAGGTTTTGTTAAAAAAGAAAAATTAACAGATGCTGTTGGTCCTGAAATGCCAACAAATTCATTCATAACTGAAATAGACAATCAGTTTCATGCATTTTCTAATCATTATGCCACATATAAAAAGAATCATCCACAGAGATCTCCCATAGACATTTTTCACATGGCTGCCATGAAAACCAGAATGAAGATAGATACTCAGTTCAATGATGTATCAGTTAAAGGGCAGAATAAATTCACTTGTACTGTTGTTATTGACAATGTGGACATAGCAACAGCTGAGGATTCAAATAAGAAAGGGGCCAAAAATAAAGCTTTTGAAATTGGCCAGGAGAAATTGTCACGAAAATATATCAAAGTTGTAAGAGTCAATCCTGAAAAGCAGGAACTTCAGGCCTTTGATGAAGAACCAAAATCTGATCCTGGCTTCATAAAGACAGAAACTGAAGAGATACCAGCCCCCAAAACCAAGCCTGTCAAAAGGAAGGAAAGTGAGTTACATGGCGATCTAACCAGATTCATCATCTTTGAGACAGCAAATACAACTCAGAATGCCATATCTGTTCTCAAAACTAGTGCTGATATGAATCATGCTGATTTGGAGTATGATTTTCATCCTGATATGTCAGGTACGCGATGCAGAGTTCTTTTAGATGGACACAATCTGGTAGAATATATGGGGACCACGAAAGCCTCATCAAAATCAGTGGCATCAGAAAAGGCCTTGGAGAGATTGAAACAGATCTGCTGGACAATCAAGATCAAACAGGCGGTTGATGCCAGTGAGTCTGAAGTCAGCAGAGATAAAGTCATGGGGGAAATTCAAAAACAGGTACACAGTAATTCTATAAAGTTAAAATGTATTTAAAAATCCTACAGACAATAGCATATATAATTTATATAAAATAATATATAATTTTAAACTACTGTTACATGTATATGACATGATTGAAAGTATTGAAAGTTGGTAATAGGACATAACTTTTTTTTTGCTAGGTGTCAACAATATCCGATGATAATATAGGCAGCCGACTGTTAAAAAAGATGGGATGGACAGGGGGAGGAGTAGGAGCAAGAGGAAACAAAGGATTAGCTGAACCAGTCGCTGTGACAATGACCAATCATGTTCTTTTGAACAGAGAAGGACTGGGATTACATGGTGACCATGCCAAAGCTATGGTGGACTTCAAAAAGAAAATCACGGAAGTGATTGACAACTATACAAAGTCTGAAAAACAAGAGGATCTGGCCTTTTCTCCAGAATTTAGCAAAGAAGAAAGGGCCTTCATTCATCAGTATTCTCAAAAGCTTGGACTAAAAACCCAAAGTAGGGGCACGGGAAGTGAGAGGTACCTGACCATAAGTCGTAAGAGAAGTGTGTCCCAGCTGTTCGATCATATCATGGAAGAAGGAGGAGCCACACACAAGTATGAACTCATTCCACCATT
This sequence comes from Magallana ariakensis, assembly GCA_020458035.1. Classification (NCBI taxonomy): domain Eukaryota; kingdom Metazoa; phylum Mollusca; class Bivalvia; order Ostreida; family Ostreidae; genus Magallana; species Magallana ariakensis. Next base: position 55,881,786 of record CM035815.1, on the reverse strand, counting down.
GTATGACTGATAAAGAGGATCAGTCAGACTCGGTTATACCTTACAAACTGTTTCAGGATATACATTACTAGTGCTTTTATGTTCTGTGTACAAGAATTTGTACATTTTTTTTTAGGTTTGGTGATTTAGATTGTACTTAGTTTTCACTGAATATGGCAGTGTCCTTACATTTGTAAAATGTGCCTTTGTCTTTTTTATCGTTTTGACATTTTTTTGTTTTTTCAAGTAATTTTTTTTATAGAGAAAGTAAATTCATGTAAATGTATCTATATACATGCATTGTTATGGATATTACAGGGTTTCCAAACTTTGAATCTTTGTGTTGACAGGAGACATTTTTTAATACTGTTACTTTAAAGATTCCTATGCAATCCAATAAACATAATAGCAAAGTCAACACAAAATCAGGGGGAAGGAAATGAGTTATATACTTAATTTATGCGTTAAACGTTCATAAATTTCATTCATGTCTTATCCGTCTTTGACCCCCCAACACATATGCACTCTTGTATTTCTTTTATGAAGTTTAATGACATACAGGTATTTGCATCTCTGCATGTTCTTATTCATCTATGCATTTTTTTAAGTTCAGAGGTTTTTGTTGAAGTATTGAAGAACTGTTCATGATGACGTTATTGGATTCTCTTGCAAATTAAGAAAAAGTTGTACATTATTTTTTTATACCTTTTTTAGCTATCTGTTTGTAGAGAGCAAAGTGTCCATCTAAATCATTTGATAGTTCACTATGATCTGGTAGCTAACTTTTCCAGTCAGTCTATGCATGTTATTTTTTCCCCATTGATATAGAGGACTCTAAACGATTGAATTGTTTTGTTGTATTTAAAAATCTGTAGTTGGTCATCTATGAGAAACTCGGCGCAGAGAGTTTCTCCGTCTCTTGGATGGATAACTTCCATGTAGAAGTACATGTAGCTGTGTTTTAAAATGTTGAACTTTGATTCGTTTGTAAGAAATACATTTATGTTTAGTGAGTATTAAAATATGTGTTGTATTTCTGGTCTGAATTTGTTAGTTTATATATGTCAAAATTTACAATTTTCATAAAAGGGAAACCAAAAGCTTGCGTCTTTGGAGCTAAAAAATGAAAAAGAACATTCATTTTCAGATCTGTGAGCCTTGAGGTGTAATCAAAAAAATTCTAAAAAATGAATTTTAAAGATAACATAGAAATATGCTATCTTGGGTAAAATAAGGATGCCTTTAAAACCCATCAACTTTACGTACTTTCATATGACAGATATTTTGCTTTGCTTTCTAAAAGAAATGTCAGTTGTAAATGAATTAAATTAAACTTCAACAAACCTTGTAGACAAAATATGAAAGAAATCGCCCTCAATTTTATGAACGAATAATCATGACGTAAGCAGTAAAAACTCTGAGACTATTTATTTTCAGAGATGTTTTGCGAGAATGAAAGTTCATGGAGTTGCAAAAGGTAAAATTTTAAATAATTTAAACAATACAATGCTTCCTTTGGTGGTTCATGCATATATGATGGTAGCGGACATTAGTGTTCTTTTTAAATTTATATTTACATCTTTCTTTGCTTTCTCTTGTTATTATCCATATTTATTACAATGTATGTAATTAAATTATCATTATCGTTGATCGATACGTTACATAGAAGAAACGGCCAATTCTTCCATAGATGGAATTTAACTACAACTATTTTGAAGTCTGAAAGAGCCGGCTCTCAATGTAGAAGTTTCGATCGATCACGAAATAATTCAAGCATTTTCAACCTCAAAAGTATAAAATTAGAGACTATTAAACAATGCACACAATAAATTTTTGATGTACTTAAACGTTTAATGAACTGGACTCTGGTTGATAATGCGTTTGAAGGCAGTTTCAAAATGTTCAGACGTCGCGCTATCAAAAATTTCCTTTCAGAGTGCGCGCACAGTATTAGACTATTTTTTAAAACAAAACTTTGGACATAGGAATTTTTTTTTTTGATTTTGATAAATCTGTCTTTAAAACTTAAAATTTTACTAAAACTGGCATATAGATGGGTAACACTTTTCAGGTACATATCTTAAAAAAAAACTACAATATCTCGGTGAACTTTCATTTTTGGGGGTAAATTTGTTGCGGACTAATTTGATAATGTAACAGATATACGTCATAACGTTTTTCACGTAATCAATGCCAGGAACCGACGCCGGATCAAAGAATTCTCAGAATGAAATTGTAGATGCGTAACAAAACTTGAAAATGGCATGGTCAAGATCAGTTAATTAATTACCAAAATATAAACTGTGATTGAGGAACTTGCAATGATCGATTTCTATTGAAGTTTTTTTAAAAGAATGTGGGTTTTTGTTTTTATTTTAAATGGAGAGAAATGGATACTGTGTAAAATTTCTACGTAGATATTTTATAATAATTAATTTTCTTTGATAAAAAAATCTTAATGCTGGAGTTTTTTCAAGACACGCGTGTCACAAGAAAGATATTTCACAGTCGAACGTTATGCGCAGCATGGCGATCACAAATTAAGTATCATGCCCATTAAAAACAATTCTTGGCTATATTTCATAATAATAATAATCATTATAGAATGTGCATTTTCATAGGTTCTATAGCCATTAAAAAGAAGCACATGTGTCCGCAAATTTTCTTAATAGAGACATTTTAAAATGTCAACGTGAAATGTCACACTTTCATAAAAACACATTAAACTACATTAGCAATGAAAAGAGAAAGTCTTTTAAAAATCACAAAGGAATGCGTACACAGGTAAATTGATTAAAACTGGTTCGATCGTAATTCGGATAATAATTAGCTGATCGTAATTTGGTTAAATCAGTAGATGATCGTAATTTGGTTTATCGATAATCAGTAGCTGATCGTAATGTGTTTTAACCAGTAGCTGATCGCAATTCGGTTTAATCAGCAGCTGGTCGTAATTTAATTTGGTTAAATCAGTAGCTGATTAATAATAATGCAAAAAACTGGTTGTATCATGTTAAAGATTTTTTTATGCAATCTGGGTATGTTTGAATTGTGGGAAAAACAAAAATAACAGCTGCAGATCTCATTGTCGTTAAACAACGTATTTTTGACCAAGCTACACAGTATATTTTTTCTCAACTAGATATTTCTAGTAAATGCTCTTTTTTCAAATACTTAATTGCAACCCATGATTTACAATTTTATTTAAGGAAACCTATTCCAAACAAATATCAAAAGTGTATTTCAAGATTCAGGTTGTCTTCGCATCAATTGTCAATAGAAACAGGTCGATTTTATAATATTGAAAGACACAATAGAAAATGTTTTTTATGTTCAAATTCTATTGAAGTTGAATTTCATTTTATTTTAATATGTCCCATATACGAAGGCTATCGCAAAAAATACATTAAGCCTTATCACTGGAAAAAACCTTCAATGTGTAAACTTTTGCAACTTTTTAATGTTGAAAATGTAAAAGAACTATGTAATCTGGGTAAATTTATTTACTTTAGTTTGAAAATAAGACAAGATTTACTTAATGCAAATTAGATGTTGATATCATATGTACACTTCTGCCACATTCTCCTGTTAACTTACCTGTACGTGTATATTGTTTATATTTATTGTACTGATAAGCTGTACAGCTTAAAGTTAATAGAGAACTGAAAAGAACTGATTGTGATTCGGTTTAATAAGTAGCTGATCGTAATTCGTTTGAACCACTTGCTGATCGTACTTCGTTTGAACCACTTGCTGATCGTAATTCGTTTGAACCACTTAAGCTTACTGACCGTAATTCGATTTAATCAGTAGCTGATAGTAATTTTGATTTAAACGAACTGTTCTGAATGGAGGTAAATGTGTTTTTATATCAGTACATGTAGATTATAATATCATCTATATATATATCTTATAATTTAACTTATGATATAGATGTTGCAATTACTCGAAGCACGTAACATATTTATCTGAAACCATGTTACCCATATGAAACAACAAAGAAGTATTTTTCTTGTTTATATAAGACCATGTTTTAGGGAGGGGGAAGATAATGATGCTGTAAATATAGATTTGTCATCTCTTGAGGGCTCAATTTGTAACTTAAAACGCAATATTTTTGTTGATTTTTAAAGATATTTTTTATTATAATATCAAGAATGACATGTCAAAACGTAATGAAATCGTAATGAATTGGGGTATTCTCGAAGAAAGTGCGTGTGAACTCTTCAAACGAGCGACTGTTTGTTACTTTGCCATAATTATTAACATGAATCAATCTTGAATCACGACAGCTCGCAATTCGAAAATTCAAATGCGTGGTCTGTCGCTATTTCTGGACAAAGATAGAGACCAAAAAGTCCATCACCTACGCAAGAGACCTAAAATTAGAGGAACCATGTATCATTAATGTTCCTGGTAACCGCTTTGACCTGGTTTTGTTAGAGCTTTAAAAGATAGATTCCGTGATGAAAGTCGTTTCTTTTTCTTATGGTTAAATAATGCATAAATAGATGTAAAGATGTGTCTCGGTTTGCTTCGCAAACAAGGAATAATCATAGACGGGTTCTCACAATATCTACGCGTTCTTCGTTTTAGTATATATATCATAGCTTCATTAGGTTGATTTCATGATTGTTTGTCATACCGCAATACAAGTACATGAATTTTTAATTTTTAAATAAACAATATTTGTATTTTTTAAAAAGGTTTTATACACGTTGCACATATCTGAGAATATACAAAAATATTGAAATTGTTCAAAACATAAGATACTGAGTATACATCTGAGAGAGAGAGAGAGAGAGAGAGAGAGAGAGAGAGAGAGAGAGAGAGAGAGAGAGAGAGGGGGGGGTTATAGATAAAAAAAGACAGGCAGAATAGGATTAAGAAATCGAGAGGGTTTTTTCTACTGCTCTCTAGTACTTTTCTCATTGCTTGCCTGTAAAATGTGATTCAGGACTTGGTATCTGCGCTATGGCTACAGACGTGCGGTATGCTTTGGCAGGCGTGACAAGAAGGGCGTACACATCTGCTATACATAAAACTTTCCCATTACCCCACAAAATACGAGCACTCACAGGCGCGCTCAGTATAGCTGTAATACGTTTTGTTGGCCAAGGTCTAAGCTGTTTATTGTGGCTTTTTTGTTTTCTAGCATCATATCCAAAAAGTGCAAACCAATAATTATTTCAGCTTGATTAAGTCTTGATATTATTTATACAGGCTCTTTTATTCATTACAATGAAAACAAATTTTGCAGATTGATTTAAACTTTTAACCCCTTGCCTAATCATCATTTTACCGTTGAACCCATAATTCCTATTAAGTAAAATAATGTTATATTTTTTTCTAAATGCCAATTCGATCCACGCATCATCATGCATTGTGTGATTTGTTCAGTCATTTCAAAAATCAACCGCGTCAATCTGTAAATTGGTTTTAACCATTGGCTCGGTCAATTTGTTGTGCATGTATTGACATCATTTTTCGAGATAATCGTGATTAAATAATAATACAGGCTGTTTCGATCGATCGAAAATTCTCCTTCTATAGAAGAAATTCCACATTAATTGGCGCGGAGTCTATTGCCTTTCATAACCCCTCGGGATTGTACACACAGAGCTGTTCTATATATACAGCTGCAGCAACTTGACTTTCGGAATGAATTGACGGAATCTGTGTTTTTGCCAATAGATATACAGTAGAGCTTACAACAAGAGCTCCCACAACTTCTTGTGCCTAATGTAATGTTTATTGTGCCTACATGTAGCAGCAGGGATGTAAACTATCAGCTACAGTGATTTCGAAAAAGGTACTCACATTATGGTTTGGACCTAAGGATTTAAGCTTAGGAAAATTGTACGTTGACTTATGCGTTTTTGTTTGATAAATCCACCATGGGGAAGAAAAACAGCAAATTAAAACAGGAGGAGGTGGAGGACCTAAAGAAACGTACCTACTGTGAGTATATCACAATTACCTATTATCTAAAGAGTGCGTATATCACACACATGTATCTGCTCTACGTTTTGCTCTCGTCCATCACTGATCAATGGAGATGAATTTTCTGCATAAAACAACAGCATGTGTGACTGGGATTCCCTCGTAATGGAAAATCAAATTCCTGTTGGTGCCAGAATATCGATTTTACAGCATTTATTAGATATCTGTTGATACTGGATATTCCCTCGTTTTGACCTGGGTTTGTTTGTTTCTAAATTTACTTCGCGAGTAATTCTACTGACTTCAATTTTCATGTATTCTCACATATCAATATACAGTCTGTAAATATTTCGCTAGATTATTTGCACTGTTGGTAACATGTAAAAACAAAACATGTACATCTACCTGGTATCTGTCTTTAAAAGTTGTTACACGGCCTCGCAAAAATTAATTAAAAGATATCAATCGGCATTACCCCCAGTGTAAATAATTGAGAAAGCAGCGACTGACCCCATGGCGTGAGATTGCGTGACGTTACGTGACGTTGTTTCATGGCTACCGTGGTCAAGAACCCGCCATGAACTCGGCGGAATTGTGCTTCTTAGACTGCTAGCACAGCGCAGGATGCTAATGCTGGTCAGGTAACAGATGATGAATGTAGAGCATGCAAACTGATGGAATGCGCGTGCAGGCATGTAGTTAATTCGTCAAAGTTTGTCGTCTGCCAAACCAATAATGCCGACCTCTTTGGAGCCACGTATGGCGATTACCATCAGTGCATTCCCTAGCAGAGCAAGATCTGATCTATTTTGAACTGTTTAATTGAATTAAACCGGTTTTCTCGGCACAGACAAAACAATATGCATCTTTTATTTCGCCGAGTCATCACTTTAAGAAAGTACAAAATATTACTAGGTGATTGATGGAAAACAGCATGTTATACAGTCCACAAAGATCTCTACTCTTGCATTTCTATAGGCCATTGCAATTTATTTGGAAATTCTATACTGCACTGACAAACTTAATTAAGTAACGATATTTTCACATTTGACAATGCTTTAAATAACAATGTTCCCCATTCTAAGAATTACAATACATAATGTTTTTATCAAATGTTCGTTAATCAACGTATTCTACGAAACACTGATTACCCACTCCCCCTCCTTTTTATTAGAAGTCATCTTTTTGGCATTGTATATATTTTCCTCTACATGTATTCATTCCAAGTTTTAAAGTCGAGAAAAGTGTACATCCATAAAAATTGACAAGCAAATTATTTCAATAAACAAAATTCAACAAGACGGAAGTCACGTGTTGAACACAGTGTTTTGAAAACAAAAAAAAGAAACAAATGGAAACTATTAGGCTGTATTTTACACGAGAATTGTTCTTATGAATGCTAGTAGTATAACTCAATTAGTCTAGCAATCTTATTATTTGACATTATAATTTTTTTTCTCATTTACACATTACCGCATTATATTTGCAGGAATGTAACATTCACAATCGATCACTAAATTACCCCCATTGTAACCAGAAACGGTCAGACAGAATAACAACGTTTTAGATTTTTTTTGTGTGCACGACTTAGGACTCCAAACCAATCTACCAAATTATAATGGATGGAAAACTAATCTGTAACAGTAAAGAAGTCGGTGATCGCGACACTCGATCCTAACCTCGATACCGTTAAGCAATTACCAAACTTCATAATTTGCTTCCTGATTACGTCATTGTTTTTGTGACGCACAAGGCGTCTAGCTAGCTTCCGTTTGCATCCTAATCCAAAACAAAAACAAACAAAAAACACTATAGGAATCATTTATCGGCACTAGAAAAATAGTCCGTCATGCAAAGTGTGCATTATAAAGGCCAAACATAGACGCACTGGTAATATGCAATTGTTTTACGTCATTGTATCATATATACATGTAGATGTATAACAATTTTACATCTTTCTAACTCACTAACACATCTTTCAAACGCATCTTTATATTAATTGAATTAAAATCAATCAATAGCCTTTAAAACATCACTCGTCATGAACTGTTGTTTTAGATTAAGCTTTTGACTAATATTTTGTGAAGCACGCACACATTTGTTTTCCCTTAACGTAACCAGCTTGTAAGCGGTCTCCGGGGTAATGGATTGGGGTCGCGTGCAGCTCTCTCTCTCTCTCTCTCTCTCTCTCTCTCTCTCTCTCTCAGACATACCAATAGATCACCTTCTGTCGATACCGGTACATAGAAATATACTATTGACCTGAATTTTTTTTATGTCCAAGAAGATCGAATATTGGGGACATAATTATTTATCCTGTCTCTTCTTCTGTCTCCTTTTGCGAAAACTGACAGTCTTCGAGTTTGGTACGTCGAACGTTTTCATATACTAACACATTTTCCACGCAGTATATTTACTTTAAAAAAATGGGATTACAGAGATTAAAATGAATCATAAAAGAAAGTACTTTAGTGTTTTAATTCATATCTCTCTTTAGATCTTTCTAAAATTTCCAGGTAAAAAAGTAAAAGTACTTTAAAATACTGCCATAACAGAATGTGTGGTAGATAAGTTATGTCATTAAAGTCTGTTCAATCAGTTTTAAATTGTTTAATGTTACTAAAATCACATCGATCTATCTCAAAACAAATTATGTCTTACAACGCCAGTTTATTTTTCCTATTGGTAAATCGGTCCGATATTCATACGCGGGGCAAAAATTAAGCAATGATATCGACCAATCGGGATTGAATTCTTTTTGTCATTTGTTCATTTAATGTGGAACAGGTTGTAAGCTAATGCTTTTGTAAAAAGAAATTAACGTTTAACCCTTAGTGGCAGGCAACTTTTCCTAAATAGACGCCAAGGAAAGCGTCATAGAAATGCTCTATTACACGATCAACGGCTCCTGGTCTTGGACAGAAGATGATTTCTCCCATATATATATATACTGCATGAAAACATTCACCGCGCACTAAAACTGCATTGATGTCATCTCCCTTTTGCTGCAATACCGGTAGATGGACGTAATCATAAACTACAGTCATATATCATCCGATTCCAGGCAAATTACGGGAACATCTGAGACATTAGCTTAGACTATTATATAGGATATTATATTTCATTACATCTTGGGGAATTAGATTTGCAAATGAAATTACTGGAATATAGTTTTACTTTCATTTGCGGATCCTATCTGTCCTAAAAGTCTATAAGATAATATTTTATAATATGTATAAGCAAAGCTAAAAAGACTTAATCTCACCATGCAGCTAAAACCTTTCTAACAAGAGCTTGGACTTTCTCAGTGGAATGTAACTATTTAGTCACCAGCTGTCATATATCGAGTACCATCTTTCTGATTCGCTAAGAAAAGTTCATCAATATTCAGAGACTGTCGAAATCTGAAAGTTTTTTTCTTCTTCAAATGTCTGCTCTATTGTGTGAAATTGACGCTGTTTCAAAGAAATATACATCCCTGGTTACAGTCGGACTTTAGTCATTGCGTTCAACGTACCCATGACTGAACAGTTAACCATGAGTAGACCCCGCCTTCATCAATTGCAAATCGGAGTTTGACACGTACTGGCCAAAGTCCAAGCTCTTGTTTATACGAATCTAACGATAATCTACATTTTAAAATCACTCGTCTCGATCTGAATGCAGTTTTTAAAAATCATTTTCTTATTAGCGAATACGATTACGAGAATGTGGTTTGAATACCGGTCTGGAATGAAATTTAGAGTCGTTTTAACAAGAGCTTGGACTTTCGGTGGGATGTTATTGTCTAGTTTGCTCATAAAAACAAGCTGTCAAATATTGACCTCCTTTCTTCTAATTTGTTAGGAGAAGCTAATGTAAAGTATTCATAGACTGTCAATATCGAAAAGGTCACCCCCAAGATATGTTCTGTTGTGTGAAATAGGCGCTGTTTCAAATGAAATATAAAGCTCTGGATGAAGTCGGACGAGTGTCATTGCGTTCAATGTATTCTTATATCTATTAGTCAATGACTGGACAGATAACCATGAGTATACCCCGCGCGGGGGTGTTAAGGAAGCATATGGGCAATTTAGCGTCTTATTTAGACTGTTATATCAAAAATCGTGAGATTAAATAACTGTTTTGAATCAGATCAAAAACTTAGTATTATCCTTTGAAATAGATGTCAGTGCAATAAAATCGGGTAGTACATCACTGCCACATCGGTGCATTATCACGTGACAGCTATAAAAGCTTACGTATATTCCTTAAGATAAAATGAAATAGAACAACACTACCCTGCGGTTTCCACATAACAATGAACATATCAAGTGAAGGCGAAACATATAAGTTTTATCGAAACCGCTGCTAGAATCCTATATTCTCTCTAATTAAATAGTTATTCATCCGGTTCTCAAAAAACCTTCCCAACTATTATTCCGTTTGCACGGAAAACGGTATAATGCATCAAAACAACACATAACACAGGATTCTAGCAGCACTTTTTAATTTAAGTATTGATCAAACTATCGATACATGCAAAATTTATAGTTCAGTATATACGGGGTAGAGTTGTTCTAGTCGGATTTTTATATCATAAACAACGACAGAGGAAAGCCTGACCGAGAAATAAAAGCAAATTTACATACCTTTTAGCGAATAATTGATAAAACTAACATCTCTCCTAGTATTCTTTCGTTCCATTCTCAATAAATCACACCAAAATACTTTATTAGAGTTCTTAACTAACTTATATTTTGAATCTGTTTACAGTGCTTTCCGATCAAATTTACACGACATTCAACTTTCAGTCATGACGTCATCAATGTGTAAATCTACGTAATACGATCTAATTTGTGATAAAAATTGTCTCCAGTATTTTTCATTTGTTTTTGGTATGTTTCGTTGCTTAAATACTTGAATATGTACATATTAACTAAGATTTGTGATTTCACGAAATTACATGTATCTCAGATTCTATATGCTTCCTTAACACCCCCGCGCGCCTTCATCAAATCGGACTTTGTCACGTACTGCCTAAAGTCCAAGCTTCTACATTTCAGTTTTCAAATAACATTAGTACACATATTATATTTCACATTGCCAAACTGAAATATTGATGCCAATCTAATTAAAATTAGAACTTCCATCCGCTCCCCGGTTTTCGATATGTCGCGTGGAAGCACATATCGAAAACCGGGGAGCGGATGGAAGTTCTAATTTTAATTAGATTGTATTGATGCCTACAAATACAAATTTATCAAACGTGTAAATACAATAACAAATTGTACAAAAATCAATATAAACATTATATCCGTACAGGACTTTCAACTTCAAAAGTGACCGGGTCACCCGTCGCGGCACCCATCCTACCGTATTGTCTGTCTTTTCTGTAATTCACATACTATTCAATACTACTGACTAGGTTTCCTTTTTAGTTTTACAAAGTTGAAGGGTCAAGTTAGTAGTGTGTAGAATTTTCACATTCCCTTTTCTTCTCCAGAACTGCGAGTCAATTAAATACTTAATTTTACATAAGCATTCTTAGGTTAAGGGGGCGTTAAAAATTAAAAAATTATACACAGGATGTAGCTCTGCCATTCAGTCAATTGAATGGTCTGGAGAGGCACATGTAACTGAATGGCACAAAAATGTCATTCAGTCACTTTTCAGTTACCTTTCAGTCACCTTTCAATTGACTGAATGGCACAGTTTTATCTTGTGATAGATTTAAAGGACAATGAGATAATTAAGAAAAAAGAGCAATAAAGTGAAGTAATATAAAACCTTCTTCTCCAGAGCCAAATAGCCTATAGGATCAGCACAATCACATACTATAGTAATACTTCAGATATATTACATTCAAGCATGTTCAAACCACGACCCAACTAATCATCAAATTAAAAAAATAATCAGAAAATGCTACATCATTGCTGTTTGAGAAACGCGATATTTTTATTGGATGATACTTTTTTTTCAAATGAGTTAGTTACTTAGGTTAGAGAAGTTGCTTAGATGAGTGATATGGCCGAATAGCCTCTTTTTACATATACTACATTGTTAGCTGCAGTGAGGTGAGCTAAGGCCTGTATTCATTTTGAAACATCTACCATAATCGACACTAAAATTCATTTTTGCTAAAATATCTTCATAGGCAGAGCTTGATTTGTTTGTTTTATTAACAGTTTTAATCGTGAACAGTAACAATATTTTAACAATAGAATACAATAAAATGCTTTCTTTGGTAATTCATGCGGGATATGAAGGAAGCGACATTGCAGAAAAAACCCATATTCTTTCTGCAATGATCGCTACCTTCATAGTCCGCATAAATCATCAAAATGGCATTGTATTGTTTATATTTACATCTTTCTTGTAATAAATTATTTAATTGATCATAAATAGTGGGTAAAAATAAGTAAATTATTGTTAATGTACATCAGTACGTTAGATAAAAAAATAACAAAGTCTTCATATATGGGGATATGATTCTGGTATCATCAGATTATTTCGTGCAGTCCGTGATTTTTCTTAGAAAGCTGAAGGTTTCGACCGATCGATCGTGTAGATTTCAGTCCTGTCAGTTTCTACAGCGATGTGAATTAAAATCGGTTTGCTAAGAAATATAGGAGAAAATACCCAGATAATGTAAATATAGATGATTGAAAGCAGGTTTTCTGGCCCAAAATATGAGAGTTTGGGTCTGTAGGAATCCTTTTTCAGCTTAAACAAGAAGCACAAATATATATAGGTGAACGATATGTTCATTGGATAAGTTAGAATCACATAGTTTATTATTAACAAAAATATATGACCTGAAACGTTTGTCAATCATGATCAAGAGTTACGAAACCTAAACTTCAATATATAGAAAGATACATGTATTGTGTAACCTATTATACACATTGTCACATGATACATGCATGCTATTTTTTAAAAATATACATACATGTATATATTGATATATCATATGTATGATTTTACATTTACTGTCTGTATTTGTTTTATATCATTTCTTACAGTTACGGAAAAAGAAATTCAAAATTGGTAAGTTTTTCAAAATTGCATTGTTTTTATTTGCAAATCCAGTAAAATACTATTGAAGCTAGATGCCAAAAAGGTCAGATCTTTGTCAAGAATTTCTTTTTTTATGAGCAAAGCGGATTAATATTTGTACTATACAACGGATATGCTAAGTTGAAGTGATACGTGTATGTTCACTTTTTAATCACCATAACCATTGTGCTCTTTAAACTAAGATCGTCTTCGGAAACTTATCAAATTTTTGAAAAAAATAGATAAATTGGGATAAAACATTCTTTAATGGCGGAGTTCCTTGACTACAAATGAAGAGAATAGCATGGACGCAGCTCCAGTAGCCTGCAAACGTATGCGAAATTAGTCAAGAAATTAAAACCTTTTCGGTTTTTAGAATATCTGGAGTATTAGTATATATATAATGTTTAGATAATCATTTTCATTAATATGTCATCTTAATCACTTAAACCCGTCGGATTCTTATATTTTATTTCCTCTGTTCCTTACGTCATAGAGCACACCTATTGTTCCTTTTGACAGTACAAGTAATCTAAATATTTGTTACAGGTACAAAGGCTTCATGAAGGATTGTCCAGATGGGAAACTAACATTAGAGGTAAGTATTGATAGATAACGGATAACGCCAAATCATCAAAGTCAGCCAAAAGGAAGGCTGTTCACTGCCTAAACACACAGGCGATAAAACGCTCTCAACGAATGTTATCGCCGATAACACAATACTAGTCTAGCAACATTCGGTTTTAATCATGTATAGAAACATTGTATTTTCTATTAATCTACCAGAAAACTGCGTAGTAAAAGCAACATATCATGGGTTTTTGTATGATTTGCAGATCTATGGAGGATATGTATATTTACGTATACAGTTCATGTAATTCATCGATTTGTGAAATATGCATACCGTACATTAAGTAAAAAGATAATAGATTTATAGAATATGTATACTTATAGGATCTATGAAGTTTTCTAGACATTTTGCGTATTAAAAAATATTCATAATATCCTATCGATCCAAACTTTCGAAAACTTATTGTTACAAGACACCACAAACTCCGTCTTGACTTATTTGAATGTGCTAAAATCATGTCATCAATTTGTGGAGATCAATAGCGATCAGCTGTCGTAAAATATTGGGATTTTTGCCTAACGAAAAATCGAAAATGACGAAAACAAAAACTTCGAAACATCATTTTACATATAAGATACCACCAATCAAATCTAATTGGATTATCTACTCACAGTAAAGTGTAAGAGGGATTAATTAACAGGTTAGAGTGTGACAGACAGACGGGCCGGATACCAACCCTATTCCCGAACTTTTTAGAATCATACCTTAAATTCAAAATTTCCTTTGCCAGCAAATGAACGTTGCTGATTTGTTTAAATAAATATGTAAGAAATTCTACAAAATTTTTAAAAATCTTTTATCTTTGAGCCCTGGTTATAGATTTTATTTCATGGGGTTACATTGTATTTATATAACGAAATGATATTTTTCACTGAAAAAAACCTGTTTTGAATGATACTTTTCGTCCTTACACTATGTTTCATGCATATTTTTTTCAAGTGTTGAAATTAACAACCTAAATTTTTAAAGTAACAATGACCTCACTATAGAAAAGCTAAATGCCTTTGGAGGGATCCCTACACACGTATGATGAGCTGTGTTGATGTTATTGTTCTTAATTCCTGCACCACCATGAACTTAATTTTGTCCAAACGTCCCAATCGTATTTTAAAGTTTTGGATCTAAAGCATAAAGCGTTTTTGAATTATACTCAAGTGAAATTTCTATAAGCTTGGAAATCCCATGAGGGTATTGTTCCATGATTACCAGTTAAGCTCCGGAGAAATTGGACCTGAGTGACAGTTGATAGGCGAATCCCCGTTAAACCAATTTTATAGCAATCTTCATAACAGCACACGTATATTGCAAATATGTCATAAGCAATTGCTCTCCTTATCACGGGACCCCATCTTCTCCTGTCTGGAGGAAGCCATGTGTGCTTTGTCAGTTTCACTGCTGGAATATCTCGGCATAAACTTCGGATGTCTGACACAGGAAGATAGAATGGACAAAAGTAACAATTCTGCTACAAGAATGACAATTACTGCTCATGCAGATTTTTGTATTTTAGTTAAAACGATTGGTTTACTTGGGTATAAATGTTTATTTAACCCATTTTTGCTGCTTTTGTTTTGTGCGTAAGGAGACCAAAAAAGATATCACACGGTGAAAATGTGTTCTTCTTTCAACAAGTATGTACGATAACAATTCCCTCAATTCTAAAAGCGAACATTTTTTTCTCAAGAGATGGAATTTCAGTCTTTTGATCATTATCTTCTATACAAACAATTTTCACAGAGAACAAAGTATAGAAACACGAGCAATGTCTATGAATACTGTTACTTTGTCCTAACAACATTTCAAAAGAACTAGGATTAAAAGAAAAAGCTTTGTTTTTATGTCCTCAATAACACACCTTTCTGGTGATTATGGGAATAATTGTTTAACATGTGGTCGAATATTTTCTCTTCAAAGAAATAATATTTAACAAAATAACCAAAATTAAGAAGTAAAAGCAATCCCTGATTCTCAATCATAAGTTTATATAATTTAATTTTTTTCAACAGGTTCATGTCATTAAGTATTATGGTAATATTAATTCTTTAGTAAGTCAGAAACCTATATTCATAGAAAACTTGTAAAAGCTGAAACATTTTGATGACGAAATTCATTGATTTTCTTTTTCAGGGATTCACCAAGATATACAAACAGTTCTTTCCCTTTGGAGATCCTAGTAAATTTGCATCCTTTGTGTTCAATGTATTCGATGAGAATAGAGATGGATATATAGAGTTCCACGAATTTTTAACGGCCTTATCTGTAACATCTAGAGGAAGTGTGCAGGAGAAACTAAAATGTAAGTAAAATCGCCAATAAAAGTCACAAACATTCTTATAAAAATCTGCGAAGACGTTCTAGATTACCTGTTATCAAGCCCGGAAAATATCTTGGAACAATCGAATTGATCTATTGATCCAGTGTTTAGTCATAGGTGACAGTCCATGACATTCGTATAAATTGTATCAAAGTCATAATCATATTAAATTGAATATCTTGTATTTGTGCAAAATAAAAAAACCAAACCCTACCATGGTAATAAGACTACATTTCCCAATGTCACTTTTTTGGCTTAACCTGCACAGATCTAGACATAAAACCCCGCGTACTCCAGATACTTTTACCCATTTTTAAAATGTATATACATGTATTACAATACATTTAAAACTGCGGAATAAAGTTCTTCATAATTGAGAAACATATCATAGTATACAAATTTTTTCAAGTACATTCTTGCATTTGCAATTCTACAAATCTGTTTGACGTGTCATATAGAACCATTTTAACAAGGCCTTGGACTTTCGGTAGGGCGTAGCTACATGTATCTATTTCTTGCGTCAAAACATGTTAAAAATGACGCTGGGTTCAAGTGAAATATGCACCGATTGCGTAGTCTTAGCTCAAAAGCCAGACAAATCATGTTGATTTCAATGAGTTATCGCTGAGTGGCCAGCAATGAAATAGACAGGCCTACGTCACATTGCTGTTTGACACAACTACCCAAAGTCCAAGTTCTTGTTAAAATGGTTCTACATGTACATGTAAATATACGACTATATTTCCTAAATAGTGCAATAAACTTTGCTAAGTATCATATATGTTCAGCTGATAAACACGTGTACTATACATGTACATGTACCTATACATAAAACTGATGCTTTGGTGACTGGTTATATATCTAAGGAATAAGGAATCATTCTTTGAGTATTTTGAGGTGATAATTTTGGTCGGGGCGTGATCATATCTTATAAAGCCCAAAGGACTTATTGATAGATTTGGAATATATTGAAATGTATGAAATGTATTGGACAATACGTTGCAAACTTGATTCGTAGTGTTATCACGAAGAAAGACACTGGACAATAAAAGTATATAGCTGTGAAACCCCTGGATAAATGGCGGTACTGGACAAGTATATACTTTGGCTATTTAATACACTTACTCGCAAGTTTATTCGGTCCGTCTTGATACATGTATATGTATATTTATGACTGCTGATGAATTGTTAAGTTGTAATCGATCATTGGCATTTGCCGAAAAATAAAACAGATCGTAAGTGTCGACTTTGGTTACATCCCAATGAAATTGCCATTCGCTGTTTTCTGACGGTTTGTCTGACGTATGATGAGACAGTGATGTTTCTTCCTTACCGTAGATTACCATCACGGTGGCTGCTCTGGTTCTCCTCCGTCTCTCACCGCAAACTCTGCATTATGACCGTTTGTCGGATATCTCGCTTCTGGGCAGTTATATTTGACACTCTGTCCGACATCGTGTCTTGGGTGCTGGTGATGTGCAGAGAGGCTGTTGTAAATGCTGTTATTTTTATTATGAAGTCTATGGCGCTCACTATGCCTTAGCTTTTAGGTTGTTTTCTGTAACTTTATTGTATTGAATGATTTGTAGTAATGCCATTAGCAATGAATCGTTAAGAATCAAATAAACAGAATGGTTTCATATGCAAATGGCGGTTTTAATGTACAGGAACTTTCAATGCAATGATTAAATCAAATGTGTATCGAAATGTCTTTTGAAATACTTATTAAGTAAATCAAACCATTGCATAATATGAATTTGGCTTTCAACTTCAACTTTCACATCGTTCATCATACCAAAGCGCTGCTTTTGTAGATTATTTGTAAAAAGACAAGGCGTATTTGGTAAATTTTTGCCTGTATTAATAGTAATTTCTGAAATACATTTTCATGCTATTGTCATACAGTCTTGCATGTAGATTATAAATGCAAAATATTGCAAATATTGCAAAATCTATTTACAAACAACGTCTCTGAAATGACAATGCACTCCTGTGTGATAAAAAAGAAAACAAATGTTTGCATGGAACTTGCAGTGAATTTTGAGGTACAATGTACATAAACCATGGACTAACTGGTGCAATAAATCACCCATAATCTGAAAACAAAATATGTCGTTTAATATAGGTATCGCTGCATTCTATTCTATTCAAATTATTTTGATGACGTATGTGTTCTTCATTTCGTACATTACACAAACCTTTTAATTACTACATTCGATGATTTCCAGATTATTTAAGAAAGGAACGATTTACGTTAAAGTAGAACTAATGCATCATATGAGTTAATGCAAGATTGTAAAAAAGAATCAGGTGAAAATATGTATTTAAGAATTCACCACTAATTTAGTCAAAAATATATACACAATGAACTCTAATGTTCTTTATAAGGAGGAACACTTCGATTGAATATAAATTAGATGCAGTAAAATTTTGTTTTCTTAAACACACTTTCTATTCTTACTAAATAATAAACAAACAATCAAACATTTTGATATTGAACTAAAAAGGAACACAACTATTACTATTTACTATCCTGTTTAAAATGGTGTAACCCATGGAATAAATCTTGGATCGAAATATTTAAGTCTGGCAATGTTATTTTTGCACTCACAGGGAAAAAAAAGCTGGTGAACGTATTTTGAACAAACATGCGTAGTCAGGGGAGGAGAAAACAAAAACCAGAATGGAAAATTTTGCCAGCAAACCGAATAAACCACCGATTTTTCCGGACACAGACGTTTTAACAGATAATTGGTTGATTCATGCTATGTATAAAAAAGATAGAAACTGACATGATTGTTTTGACATCTACGTCATCACTTTTTGAAACCGACGGAAACAATGGCTAAATCAATTAAAAAGTATACGTGGATTCTGCACGGAGCACATTGATAATTAAATATTTATTATCTGTGCATGCTAAATAAGACAATAAGGCTCAAGGAAAAGAATATTTAGAATATATAAAAAAAACCCAGTAAAGTCTTATGAAGTATTTTGCTTGACCAGAATAAGCAACTGTCTTGTAACTAGCTGCAATAATGTAGCCCTCTCCCGATTTTTTTTTTTTTTTTTTTTTTTTTTTTTGGGAGAGGGCTACAACTCCATAGGATCTCCGTAATGGTGCAAGTGCGGGAGTTATTCACTCCCGCAACGATTTCGTCTCAAATCGTATATAAATGACAATAACATTTGCATTTCTTACCTGAACTCAAACATTGTAGATGTGTATGACATAAATTAATCCAAAAATATCAAGTATAGTCCATATATCGGTTATTTTTCGTGTATGTCAACAACGCAAGTTGAATTTGTCCGCCATGTTTACTGACCTTGATCTTGGTTTTATTTTGGGACAGCCAATGAGAATTCAAGAGCGGATCTTGAACTGAATATAGGAATTCCCCTATTTTAAACATAATTAACGCGGTAAATATGAATTTCTCATTATATACCAATTCCTTAAATGATGTTTAGTGATAGAACGAGGCAAGATCGCTTATTTACACTGAATTTCACTTTATCAAGTAGATCAAAACTCCAGGCGTAAATCCCACAAAATCACGCGAGAACTGTCATGGCTGCTGAAAAGGACGACTGGTATACATGCTGATGTGTTTTATCTGGTTTTTATTTATATACGGTTAGTTTGTTCAACCTGAATTAAAAAATAATTTTATCTAAAGAAAGTCAATTATAAAAACGATCTTTTCAGACCGAAGTCAGACGCATTAAAAAATTAATTTTGCACCATTACGGAGATCCTATGGAATTGTAGCCCTCTCCAGGAAACATCAGATATAAAAAATCGGAGAGGGCTACATTATTGCAGCTATCTTGTAACATGTAAATGTAAAAAGAAAGCAATATCCAATGATATAAATGTTTACCGGTATGGCCTTGTGATGAAACCAAAATAAGTGACTAATTAATATATTAACTAAATTAATACTGTTACACCCGTGTTCATAGTAAACTAAAAACAAAAATAAAAATTAGGTTACAATTTGTTTGGAACCATTAAAGTGGCATTTAATCAATTCTAAAGATATCCATCCATGTAAAAAAAAAAACACCCAAGAAAATATACAAATGCTTTAAGATTAAAGTAGTCTTCGTTAATTGCTCCAAACTTATTATGACCTGTATTGCAAAAAGCTATCTTATAAAAAATGTGTATTTGAATGTTATTATATTATGAAATAATTAAGCTATGCTACGTCGATCTTTGAGTGTAACAATTTTACAATATTGATCTTACAATATGGCTGTGTTCTTGCCGTATGGCAATGTTTTAGATTACTTCCATGATACATGTATTTCTCTATTTATATGAGTTAGCTATATTGCATTGACAACACAAGACCATTAATGTTACGATTTTGCTATGATTTAATGCTTATGCACTGTTTTTACAAATATTAAGTCACATTGGTCTTGCATTACTATATGTCGGCGATATTATCTCATACCAAAACAGCAGTAATCTAACGATGATAAAAAGAGAAGCCCTTCAAAGTAGTCTTGTTTTCTACATCTCACATGTAGATGTATTTTAAAAGAACAATAGTATAGTCTTTTGTCTTCTCAAATTCACATATTTTTATAGTAATGTTTATGTGATCAACTGCATACAACAGCTGTTTTGTTATATAATCAAGTGAATTCTTTACAATTTTATAATCTATGTACACAGAGATTAAATGGTGTACTATACTTCTATTTATACTTAAATAAACATAAGTGATGTATACCTTTGAAAGTTTTATAATTAAATGGATTTTTAAATTAAATCTTATAATGCATTCCATTTATGGCTTTATCTTTTTTCCGTAGGGGCTTTCAAATTGTACGATTTAGACAATGACGGTTACATTACCAGACAAGAACTACTGGACATCGTGGACGCCATATACAAGATGGTGGTTAGTATTGGATTATAAATTTTATTGCAGTTGGAGTAAGGTTGTTTAATATTCTTTCTCCTTTGTGAAATAATTATAAGAAAAGTTGGTATTTTTCAAAGTTTTTATTGTTATAGATTGATTGTCAAACGGTTTTTTATAATTGTTAAGTTGTGTGTGTTATTTGATGCAGGGAAGCATGGTAAACCTCCCAGAAGAAGAGAATACCCCCGAGAAGAGAGTAAACAAAATATTTGACATTATGGATAAGGTAAACATAAACTCAATAATTCATTAACGGCGAATGGTTTGTATTATAATTACAAAATGTTTGTATAACGAATGCTACAGAAAAAGGGGGATAAGTGGTGAATGATTGCGAGAAAGTATCATGGTCGTAGTAATTCAGCACTCTTTCTGTTTTGTTGATTTTACGTTTATAAGAATGCGTATCAGTAAATATTTTGCAATATTTTACTTTTCTTCTACAGAATCGTGATGATAAACTTACCTTTGAAGAGTTTTTAGAAGGTTCAAAGAAAGACCCCACCATCATTCAGGCCCTAACACTGTACGACATGGCGCAGCCCCAGGGCCAGGGCTGACATCCGGGGAGGAACCGTGAGACATTCGTGATGCAAGACAACGAATGCAAACCCATTGATATCATTATTCTAATTCCCATATCTTTATTCCAAAACCAGAGCAACCATGGCATTGAAAGTACGAGTTCGTGTAGTAGGGGTAACCAGAGTAAATATGATCTTTGTTCCCGCCATTTTATTGTAAACCAAATCAACCACGACATTGATACTGTGTGTAAGTGTGGATGGGTACAATCTATTTATTATCATAATGTGATAAATAATGTTCAAATATGTACCTACATATGCACGTGTATAAATACATGTATATTTACCTTGGTCAGCAGTATGCACTGTATATAAATGTACATAGATTTGTAAATTTGTCTATGAATATATCAAAAACACACTGTGAAGACATATATTCAAGTTTACTACAAGTATAAATGTGTGCACTGTTTACATACGATTGTACAGTAATCGTAAATATAAATGAGTAAAAAGCCTTGTATGCAATTTTGTTTTAATGCAAAACATAGATTTATTCATTGGTAACAGAGAGAGAGAGAGTGTGGGACAGAAAACGTCATGAGTTTATATTGTTAGTATTTACCCTACCATGTCCTGAATATTTTTACGCAATGAATTTAGTATCTAAACCTGTGCAGTATATAAAATATATGTTTTTAGAATTCATAAAAAAATGTTAATGTCAATCTAAATGTAAAAGGGAGTCGTGGAATAATTTAGAGGTGAAATTTTTATAGAGATTTGTCAAATATATTCTGTTTACAACCACTTTTTTGGTTAGTTATCATTATCATAAATGCTTTTTATAATTTTTTTTTACAGAAAAGTCCACCTTTATATATTTAATTAAGTAAACACTTTTGTTTGGTGTGGTAAACCCGTAAATGCCATTATTATCATTGTTGTACATTACAAAGACAACCCTTAGCATGCATTTCATCAATGCAATGCCAAGAGAAATGGTCATGTATTGAGATACATTAATGGAGGAAGAGTATCCTTAACCAATTTCCAGAGGACCCAGACTAACCCTGAAATACTTATTTCGGAATCTAAAGCGAAAGGAAAATGGATTGTTATGTAAACACGCAATAATTATCTGTTCGCTATAAACCATGCTTGTTATGTTGGTAATTTATTTATTGGTGTATTGAAAATCATTTACTTTATTTAATATGATTATTGCAATTGATGTTTTGATTTCATAATATTGAGAATGTTTGTGACAATGAATATTACAATTATTATTATTTTATAAAATAAATCCTTTCCAACTTGTACTAAGAAGTTAAAATAATTTTTACTATAAAAAATACGCCAAATCGAGAACTAGTATATAAAGTTTCACTCGGAACCTATCTGGAAAAGAGTAAGGTTTTATGCACCGGGTTATTTCCGTTCTATGGCCATTTATATATTTTATGAATCAGAGCATTACCATAATAATAGATTTGCAGCCCTTTCAACTTTGGATTGTATAAACAGGCTTAAATCTTGAAAGCAAACAATTGAACAAAAACTGAATAATTTCGTAGGTGTTATCTCCTTATAGATTGATCGTAAATTCAGATAACCCTAACAATCTTTTCGGATATTCGTAAATTGGTTAAAGTATAATTCAACGTAAAGAGAAAGTACACAAATACTTTAATATATAAATCGCATTGATTTAGTAAAAAGATACTATGTAACATATTTCAAACAAATTAAAAAGAATATGCAATAAAAACATTTCTTGAATCATATAAATAAAACAGTAAATAATAAATTAAAAAACCCATAAAGAAAAAAGATGAAACGTTATTGTAACAAGTGTGGTATTGTTTTAAAATTTCTAGAAAGGTTGGAAGAAACAGAATCATCCGAAAACATGTTCAGTGACATTTTCTGTCCGTTAAACATCGCTTTCGTATAATGCAAGGACAACCACAATTTTTCAATCAAGATATTACTGTTGTTTTATTTTAAGCTGCAATTTGTGTTGTTGTAAAAGGTTTCTACAGTGTTGTGATGGTATAAGGACACATCTTGTGTTTGTTTTATCTATAAGGTAGTTGGTTTCTGTGATGTTGTTTGGGATTTGGTTCTGAGAAGTCTTTGTTGCTGCACAAATTCTTTATGCAGTAGAACATTTCATTGATTTACGTTAACTTTGATATTAATCTATTTGGTGTTTTTTTTCGTTAAGAAAAAATCTGTAGTATTTGCACTATTGTTTACATAAATATATAGAAATTTCGAAATAGGACTAGTAGGACTAATCAAAAGATACGAGCTTACATTATTTAAAATTATGCAAGCTAAGTGTTTCACCCCCACTATATGTATGTTTAAGGATAGGTTTGGCCCCCTCACTTTTACGAACTACGCAAAATGCTCGCGAACATCCTTTATGACTAATAAAGCACTTAGAAGACATCGTTATTTAAACAGTAAAGTATTCAAGTGCTGTCTGATTTATTTTTTTTTTTATTTGTTTTTTTTTGTTGATTATTAATGTTGAAATCTGGAAGAATGCTTGAAATTTAGATTAAAAGAAAGCAACTTTCGGTAAACCTAGCAGCTATTTCTAATTTAAAAAAATAAATCTATGCATAGAAAAGACAATAAAAAAGCAACACAAAAAGAAAGTAAAGAGTAAACTTTTCAAACGCAGTTTTCCATACCTGCAACATAAAATATTGACTTCTTGCTTAACAATTAAGAGAAGCGCAGACTAAGATAAGAGATATAATTTGAAAGAAAATGAATTGAAAAAGGTCAAAAAGCTTCGTGCAAGAGTTAGTATCTTCCGGTTTATCAGACGGATCAGATACGGGGTAATCTGGAAAGTTGATTATGTCACCATTAGAATGAGTCTTCTTTGGGGTAACTTTCTCAGTGGGTGTTGTGGAAGCATCCGTCATTTTCTCAATTATGACTTCTGTTTTATAATCGGGGTTTACTTTTTCAGCTGTTTTTGTTGATGTTGTATGTATTGGAGTTGTTGTATTGGCAGGCCTTTGTGTTGTTGTGGTGGTTTGTGTTATTAGTTCTGTTGCTGAAGATGGTCGTTGTGTTATTGCTATCGTTCTTATCTGTGTTGCTATCGTTTTTGTCGTTATAGAGCTTTCTGTAATAGTTGTTGTTTTGAAAGGGTCGTATGATGGTTTTGTTTTGATAACTGTTTTCTGTGTTGTAGTAATTATCTGCGGTGTTGTGGTTATTGTTGTTAGAATTTGTGCTGTTTGTTTTAGAGTGGTTGAAGAAGTTGTCAGTGTGCTTGTTTTTGCAGTGGGTACTGCTGATGCTTTGACGGTTGGTGACTGTGCTATCGATAACTGTGAAGTTCCTGTTGCTCGTCGATCTATGGTCGCCAATGGCTCAAAGCCACGTGTTGTTAGTGGAATTGTCAAAGAATCTAAATCCACAATAAAAAAGGTCTTTAATGAATAATTCAAACGTAAAAGAGACATATTGGAAATAAAAAAACCAACAACAAAAAAGACGAAACTGAAACGTACCGGTCGGGATATCAAGTTCCCTGCCCCCTGAACCAACACCACTTGTCTTAAAAATGAAAATTGCTGGACTCTGAATGTGATATATTTCTTTGGAGTATGACCTCCTCGTTATGGCCTGTCGTCTGTCTCGTTTTAAAGGAAGGGGAGTTGAGTGCAATGCCGAGTTACAGCTTCTGTCACACTCCTCGTTTTTCTCGGTCAACAGACACACAAAAGCTCTGCAGTGAATGTAGACCTGCTCAAAATAAACAAACTTGAATGTTTGGTACCGAAACCCAAAGGAGGTTGCGTTCAGTGGAAAGAACCCAAGGGTTGGGTCGCTTTGACATCTGAAAAAGAAAGAAGTAATGCTATTGATCTTTGACATTTATTATGGTTGATAAATTTGTAGTAAAATATGTCAAACATATTTAAGATCATCTATGAATGGTATGTTTGGAAATGACAAGCGTTAAATAGCAAATAGTTTATTGGGAAATGGCAAGCGATAAATATCAATGAAAATAAGAATTAAAAAAAAAATCTGCAAAACACTTTAGCGATATCAAACACAAATTTAAGAATACTTTTAAATCTGCCAACATTTTCGGGAAATGCTACGAAGTGTAACTTGATTTAATATACTGATTTATACTGACTTATCTACAAACAGTGGATAACTAGTAGGATGATTTGCTTGTGTAGTAGGCGTGGCTTCACAGTCGGGGACAACCAGTTTAATATTCGAGTCCCCCTCTTCTAATGTGAGTGCAACGTAAAGCCACTCTCCCAGAATCAGAACTAATGGATAGTTCACCGCCGGGTAAATAAAGGAATTATTCCTAAAGAAGTCCATTCTGATATTGTATGATCCAGGGGCTCTCTGTGTTACACTCTCTGTATGCGGAATCATCCCCTGACTGGCATACAAGTCTCGCGGAAAGTCACACAAGACTTCCACTCTGTAAGAGTTTACTCTGTGGATGCTGCCTTCAATGGTCGTGTAACCATACCGAATAACATTGGAATAGATAATATGTGTAGCATTTCTCTGGAAAAAAGGTGTACATAAAATTGGTAAATACGGCAATTTCAACAGTAAAGTCGTTTTTAAATGCCATGGTCTAGATGTATAAGATGTTAACTTACAGAAACATTTGATCCACATTGGTCAAATGGTATACTGATAGACACATACGATGCATTTGTCGACTTGTGAACATAACAAACAGCACCGGGAGCCAGATCAAAAATCGACAGAAACTTTTCTTCCAGGTTTTTATCATGCACACGACTGAAAGATGCCTCTATGCGTCTATTATCACACTTCAAGGTAGGGATAGGTGCTGAAATTGTTAGTAATACACAATTAAGTAGCTGGTTTTCTTGTCTGATATGTTCTTTCATTTTGTATCTTCATTGATATAAATGATACTTATAAGAAAAAAGCGTTAATTACAAAAAAAAAGATTGAATCATTCAAAGAAAGAGAGAGAGAGAGAGAGAGAGAGAGAGAGAAAGAGAGAGAGAAAGAGAGAGAGACGTACGGCTGGGTGGTGCGTTGTTAAGTATGGTACACGTCACACTGGCGTATTCATCAATGCCACTACAGTCAATATTGGCCCCAGAAACGTAGGAACAGTCTCTGAGAGAAGTCTCTGTCCCCCGACACTCCACGTTATCAATGCCATACACAGAACTAACGTTTTGACGAACGTAGTTTATGTCAATAATGGAGCCAGCACGAGCCTGCATTTCGCTAAAATATGAGAGACGAGCATTTAACATTCTCTTCCATATGGATAATAATCAAACAACAAGATGATTTAAGGGAGAACGAATAATAACACTGAAACATATTTCTTACCCAGCAAATGTTAAAAATTAAGGAAAGTGTTAAGAAATAAAATCGAATTTGTGTCGTTTAAACGTGTTATATTTGAAAATTATATTACCCATGTCTTTATATTACCTAAGTATAACATATTATATTTTACTTTGCCAATGGTTATGTTTAGAGCAAAGAAGAAAATATGTATTTTTTAATATATCTGAGAATTTCTGTCTTAAAGTCATATTTTCAAATTTAAGCACGTGTTTTATGTATCAGTCAATGTTTTAGTCTAAGAAATTTGGTGTATCTCCATACTTTTATATCTAGAACAAACTATTTTCACTGCTTTGATTATTTTTACATATCAGATTTGCATTCATTGACCTATATACATCAAACCATTTGGACACTTTCCTTATTTGCGTGATTTCAACAAAGAAATGCGTTCTTACAATTGACCTTTCTAAAGCAATCAATTTCCTGTTTAATTAAACATAATGCTAATATTCTGGAAAAAGTTTGCATTTTCTTTCATGATACACCCACGCATGAAATATTGTATACAGTAAAGCTCACGAATATAGCGAATCTCAGATTCTTAACAAAACCTTGTAAAATTTTACGTTTATTACGAACTCGGTTATAACGAATTTACGGATGTAACGCCTTTATGTGCATTACTTGAAACATAGTTTCCTGCAGACAACCTGGGCGTCGGCTGTCCCCCAGAGGTCGTCACAGACGGCCATTCACTGGTTGTTGAGGTATACCTCCACGAACCCCAGGCCTAGATAATTGTTGGGTCCAACTAATCGAACGTCCCAGTCCATCGGGTAGTTAGGTTGAGCTATAGCGCAAAAATATTATAAATACTTTATATGTCTGCAATTTGACCTTAAACATTTTGAAAGTTATAAAAGTTGTGAAAGACGTGACTTACTTGTACAGTTATCTGGCTGAATAGTGACCGGGGCTTGGGTCGTTGATCCACAGCATTGGCTGGTCGTGTCACTAGGTACATTACAATGCACCCCCACGTCCTCGCTGTGACCACAGTTTGAGTTGCCCCACCCCAGGAACTGGCACTGGTCAAGCGACCGCTCCGTACCATCACAGATAACATCATCCATCCAAATCTGCCCTGTTCCAACTCCGTATGTATCTTTCACTGGAATGGGTCTTCCACCTTCGCTAGAGTATCATAACAGGATGTTAAAGCACGATAGCACATATTTTCATTATAACAAGTAAATTACCTGCACTAGGATATCGTTTAACCAGGATTGTTTGGAGGGATTTTAAATTTGTTTTTAATCATGAACTAGTACATCATCGTTTACAGAATTAACTGAACTTACTTAAATCCAAGCATTCTACAGGCGACCGCAGCAGCTCTGTAGTCAAACATGTCATCACACACCGTTCCCCAGATACCATTACACAGCACCTCCAATCTCCCCTCGTTCCTTTTGGCATTTATGCCAGTCAGTGTGATATTTGTAAGTAGACCTGGTAATTAAAACGAACAACTTATATATATATATATATATATATATATATATATATATATATATATATATATATAAAGCACTGAAAATGGCTAACGACACGAACAACTGTAATTGTAAAATTTTCGGGACAACCAGCCCCTTCTTCAGTACATAAGAAAAAAGATGACATAGGTAAAAACAAAGAAAACAAAATCTAGCACTACAACTAACACTACTAAAGAAACTATAGAAAAAATAATAACTACATTTTATACAGTTTTGATAATCAATGTTGGTAAGGTTTTGCAAATGCGGCCGATCGCTCTGGAGTAAGCAATCGACTGTCACTTCACGCCTGATCGAGTTAATTAGGCTGATCAAAATTGATGTCCGAGTTATTAATAGAAAATTCAAACACCCGATGCTAAAACGTACCGGGCTTTGGTTTAGATCCGAAGTATTTAATTAATTATGCAAAGAATCGGAGTTTGGTGTAAAGGAGAAAATTATTAATTAAAAATAAAGAAATAATACTAATAGTTATTCATAAATGAAAAAAGGTATAATAAGTAATAACTGATAGGTCGCAGTTGACAGATTAGGTAAGATTACTATATAGGTATCAGGTGATGTTGGGCTATGACACGTTCATTTTAATGAAGTCAATTTGCTTGTTTATGCCATCAGGTCTAAATGATTTAAGTCTGTGTATCCAGACTTTTCTATGCTTCTCCTCTCCGCTTCTGTCCACTGAGGATTATGGTCAATAACCACTTCTGTCATGTCTTCCCATTTGTGACC
Source organism: Magallana ariakensis (assembly GCA_020458035.1). Classification (NCBI taxonomy): domain Eukaryota; kingdom Metazoa; phylum Mollusca; class Bivalvia; order Ostreida; family Ostreidae; genus Magallana; species Magallana ariakensis. The sequence continues at coordinate 55,852,756 of CM035815.1, read as the reverse complement.
ACTTATATTAAAATGTTCCCCGACGGGCTCCTTGATTTTCTTGGTCTTTATGGTCGAGCGGTGGTTGTTGATTCTTCTGCGGAGGTCACCTGTTTCCCCAATGTATTGCTTAGAGCAAACCTTGCAACTGATGAGATAGCTGCAGTTGTCTGTTTGGCAAGACGTGTTGCCCAATATTTTGTAGGTACGACCCGTAATGGGTTTTGGAAACTGTCCGTATTGATGCTGTGCTTGCACAACAGGCATCTGGCGTCTGAACACGTTTTAAAGCCGCCATTAGGGAACGGTATGTCTAATCTTGCTCTCACTACCATGTCCTTTAAGTTCCTTGGGCGTTTAAATGCAGCCATTGGTGGATCCTTGAAAAGATTAGCCATTCTTTCGTTAGTGTAAAGAATGGGCAGATTATTTCTAAGGATGCTGTTAAGGTTCTTAAGTGCGGGATGGTAGGTAGGGACAAGTGGAACCCTGCTTTTGTCTGATTTCTCTTTGTATTGCAGAAGCGATTTCCTGTCTTTTGTAACAATCTCATCAATTGCAGATTGCACTGTGTGGGCTTTATAACCTCGATTACACAGATGGTTATTTTAATATCTTGCTCTGTTCTTCATTTTACTGGCTAAAATTTTGTCTGTGTATCCAGACTTTTCTATGCTTCTCCTCTCCGCTTCTGTCCACTGAGGATTATGGTCAATAACCACTTCTGTCATGTCTTCCCATTTGTGACCACTTATATTAAAATGTTCCCCGACGGGCTCCTTGATTTTCTTGGTCTTTATGGTCGAGCGGTGGTTGTTGATTCTTCTGCGGAGGTCACCTGTTTCCCCAATGTATTGCTTAGAGCAAACCTTGCAACTGATAAGATAGATGCAGTTGTCTGTTTGGCAAGACGTGTTGCCCAATATTTTGTAGATACGACCCGTAATGGGTTTTGGAAACTGTCCGTATTGATGCTGTGCTTGCACAACAGGCATCTGGCGTCTGAACACGTTTTAAAGCCGCCATTAGGGAACGGTATGTCTAATCTTGCTCTCACTACCATGTCCTTTAAGTTCCTTGGGCGTTTAAATGCAGCCATTGGTGGATCCTTGAAAAGATTAGCCATTCTTTCGTTAGTGTAAAGAATGGGCAGATTATTTCTAAGGATGCTGTTAAGGTTCTTAAGTGCGGGATGGTAGGTAGGGACAAGTGGAACCCTGCTTTTGTCTGATTTCTCTTTGTATTGCAGAAGCGATTTCCTGTCTTTTGTAACAATCTCATCAATTGCAGATTGCACTGTGTGGGCTTTATAACCTCGATTACACAGATGGTTATTTTAATATCTTGCTCTGTTCTTCATTTTACTGGCTAAAATTTTGTCTGTGTATCCAGACTTTTCTATGCTTCTCCTCTCTGCTTCTGTCCACTGAGGATTATGGTCAATAACCACTTCTGTCATGTCTTCCCATTTGTGACCACTTATATTAAAATGTTCCCCGACGGGCTCCTTGATTTTCTTGGTCTTTATGGTCGAGCGGTGGTTGTTGATTCTTCTGCGGAGGTCACCTGTTTCCCCAATGTATTGCTTAGAGCAAACCTTGCAACTGATGAGATAGATGTAGTTGTCTGTTCGGCAAGACGTGTTGCCCAATATTTTGTAGGTACGACCCGTAATGGGTTTTGGAAACTGTCCGTATTGATGCTGTGCTTGCACAACAGGCATCTGGCGTCTGAACACGTTTTAAAGCCGCCATTAGGGAACGGTATGTCTAATCTTGCTCTCACTACCATGTCCTTTAAGTTCCTTGGGCGTTTAAATGCAGCCATTGGTGGATCCTTGAAAAGATTAGCCATTCTTTCGTTAGTGTAAAGAATGGGCAGATTATTTCTAAGGATGCTGTTAAGGTTCTTAAGTGCGGGATGGTAGGTAGGGACAAGTGGAACCCTGCTTTTGTCTGATTTCTCTTTGTATTGCAGAAGCGATTTCCTGTCTTTTGTAACAATCTCATCAATTGCAGATTGCACTGTGTGGGCTTTATAACCTCGATTATACAGATGGTTATTTTAATATCTTGCTCTGTTCTTCATTTTACTGGCTAAGTATCTATACTACATTAGATCCGACACTTTAAAGATGCCTAGTGTTGTTGATTTTATTTAGTACTTTATATATATATATATATATATATATATATATATATATATATATATATATATATATATATATATATACGAGGGTTGTCCAAAAAGTTCGTGGACACATGTCATTTTATTCAAAATAACGGCGCCACTATCAGGAAAGCATTATAATATTTTAATATAGAGTATAATAATATATATGTATAAAAATCAGAGCAATTTACATTTTTGTATTGGAGTTATTATTATACATAGATTGCCTATACAGGCTGCACGGCCAAATCTGACGTTGACTTTTAACGACGTTTCTATAACGTCGAAGTCCTGGGTTTACCTGAGAGTAATATGCCGCATTCACCGTTTAGTCAGAGGCTACAATCGCATAGTCCATCAAAATATCGCTTGTAACACTTGTAGATAAAAAAACTCGAACTATTTTGATATTTTTCCTGTTTCCTTCATCGTTTGTTTTGTTTTTATCAGTGCTTTACCTCAGTCCACACAATTTAATGATGGCGCGCTGTTCCGTGCGGTTAGCTGACGTCGCTTTTTCGAGCGTTCTTGCCGTAATATCTTTTTAAAGTCCTTTGCTAATATGAAAATAGCTTCAAACGACGTATGAAAATGGCGTACACCATACAGACTACATCATTATAGAAGATTATGAAGTTTTGAAATGTTTTGTAAAAACTGTAAATATTCATATCTTAACTCAATTACAAAGTTTGGACAATTTTTACGCTGGGCCGTGCGTACTTTCCGCGACCCTTAGATACAATAAAATTTAAGTTTTTTTCCTATGGAAAACATTTAAAACCACTTTAGTTTGACTTGAAATTTTATGACAAAGATTTAGATATACAATATGTATATATAACCCCATTTAAAATGACAAAACGCGAATGTCCACGAACTTTTTTGACAACCCTCGTGTGTGTATATATATTCTCAAATCTTAAAACCAGCAAGTCAACATTAATAATACGGACTTTAAAGTACAAGAGTTGGTGCATAATCCAAGCTAATATAAGAAAGTTTCACCGAAGGAGTATTTAAAACCTTCTTGGTATAGGAGACAATTAATATAACTTGACTTTAGACGATATCGCCAAACACTAGTACTCTGCAGGATATATATGCCAATGCAAATTTACCATTTTTGCACCCATTGGCACCAGAATCAATATGTTAAATGACACAGAGTATATAACTGCTTTAGCTCGGATGTCTCATCCAATGTGTGCCTTTGAAAATATACTTCCATTGCAAATAATAATTTCTCGGAGAGTAACATTTTTCCTACAGCATTTATAGAAAATTCATTTGAATTTTATCTTAATCTTATTGAAATTTCTAATAGAATAAAATAATTTCCTGTAGTTGTATAAGTTTTTTTTTCGAAATTTAGTTTTTTTCGTCGTAATTTAAAAAATTTTAAAAATTTTTATTTAAATTTAATCCCAAAATCAAATTCCAGTAGGGAATTCTACATTTCTTATTTATTGAAAACTATAATTCCTGGAAGAATGGTTATTAAGAAAGTATATAAAAATATAAAATTTCATGATCATATTAATACAACAGGTAAGAAAAATCAATAATAAACCTCTTTTTACATTGGTCTTACATAAAACATTTTCTAACTTTTATGGTAATTAGTCCTTACACGGGTAGAAAAGTGCAACCATGACACTTCCATTATTATTCAAACATCCTTCATTTTCCCTATTTAAATATATTTTTTGTGTGTTTAATAGGATAGGATTGAGGTCCAATGTTCTGCAGTGTCTTTCTTTAAACGGCCAAGATTATTGCGTACCGTTTGTTCTTGTAAAATGTAACTATTTTATTTTACATCACTGTACAATTTTATACCAAATCACCAAAGTAATATTTCAATAAAACTACATGGTTGCAGTCGCCTCTCGGATCTGTAAGAGGACGTGGTGTAAATCACACGGTTTGACCATTCAATCTTGGAACATATGACTTCTTTGAAATTTATTGTTGTGCGATAACAATAGGTATGTAGGTTGTACCGTATATTGTGACGGACAAATGAAGAGTTGTTTCATCATGGACTGGCACATGAAAAGGGATAACGAAGAATGTGTTTAAGTTTACGAGAGGCATCGGTCATCGTCCCAAGGCATGATCCGGAGTCCAAAGAGTTAATGATTGTACATACGAGGGTTGTTCGATATCGTAATGTTCAAGTTCACGAGAGGCATTGGTGTTCTTGGGGTATTTCAGGTAGCTTGGAAGGAAGCCAAGAAAAGTATAAGTGTGCCTATGAGAGATCACACCTGGTCCCGCCGTCACCAGCCTTCTTTAAGTCAATACTTAGCCTCAAGTATGAGTTTTGACCTCAGATTTATGTACTTTTCCTTTAAAGATTTTAGTTGAGGACTGAGTTAAAAGATGTGACAGAGCAGCTAGAAGAGAAATTAGATAATAGACGATGGGGGAATGGAGTGGGTAAAATCGAGGGCTTTAGACAAAGTAAAAGTTTGATAAAATATTTTTAAAAAGCATCACTCGGTAAAGGAAATCAACAAATGAGAAACCTGATAGTGTTCAAATAGGGGATCATCTTAGAGGGTGGAAAAGGTCCATTAAGTGATTGGAACATTTCTTTTTCAAAAATAAACTGTTTAAAAAATGAAAACAAAAATGTGATAGAAAGCATTTTACTATAGACGAATCGTCTACATGTATATGCTAAGGGAAAAATAGTTTTGAACTTGGCAAATTGCACTGAATTAGGGGCAAATTGTCTTGTGTTATCAAATTTAAAATTGGAAGCAAATACTTACCTTTTCAACCCAATAATCAGTTTACACACATGTAATCCTGCATTATTTAGAACCCGTTAAATGGGTTTTCTTTGTGCTAATAAATGTGTAAGAGCCAAAATAAAGCGAAATGAAATGTTCCATATTTCAATTTTAAATTAATAATTAAAAGTTTTAGAAAAAATGTACAAGTATTTACATTTCAAATTAATTATTAAAAGTTTGAAAAAGAATTGTTTTAGTTCAGATTCTTTAATTTGCTCTACTTATGACCCTACTAAAAGATATGAAATAACCCAAATTGATTGAAGTTGCGGTGACCGTTCAAAGAGAAAAAAATAGATAAGATAACAACGATTGAGCATTCCACTGCCTAAAGTAAAAATTCATGGAGAAAATAAAAAAATATCACCATTCAGAAAGTGAAGTCTTATTTGTGCAATAAAAAGGATTAAAGAGTGCAAATGCAAATGTTAGATGTTCTGCTACAAGAATTAGATTTAGTAGCAGAACAGAGCTTTATATCATAATGCACACAGGAGTCAATCCCGTTTTGACCTTTATTCGATTTAACCATCAATGATTTGTGGTAAGATTGAAATTAATGTTAAAAGTGCATGACCCCTGCGATGACTCAACATGGCTGAACTTTCCATATACAAAACTATGGCAAGACAGCATAACGATCTGACAAGTCGACATAAAGATCTGAGAAGACAGCATAAAGATTTGACAAGTCGACTTTTGGATGAAAGATTATCACTAGCCTTTTTTCAGTATCATAACATCCGACAAGTCGACTTAAGTGTCCAAAAAGTAAACCCACGAGGGGCGTTCAATAAATAATGTCATCGTTGTTACAAAAAAAACACAATACGATTTTTTTTTTTTAATAGTTACCTTCAAAATACTTTCCTTAAACAGACACACATAATTTTAATCGATTTATCCAAGCTTTGAATGCATTCAAATAATGTTTTTTGGGATGGTATTTATGTACTGATAAATGGCAGAGCCAAAAGCATTCATTGAAGCATATCTTCTTCGTGACAAGTGCTCTTTAATTTCGGAAAAAGAAAAAATTCACAGGGAGGCAAGTCGGGTGAATAAGGAGGATGGGGCAAAACTTTAACCTTTTCTTTTTCCAAAAATGATCTCATAATCTGATCAGGGATTTATGTGCTGGGGCGTTGTCATGAAGAAGTCGAATGTTGCGAATTCCAGACATTTGTCTCTTCTTTTCGTAATGTTTCTTACTTTCTTCAGCACATACTGTATATACATGTATGTGCCGGTGATTGATCGACCTTTTGGAATAGCAACTGGAACTACAGGACCTTTACTATTAAAGGGGCATGGTCGCGATTTTGATTAAATTCTATTTTTCTGCTTTTTATTATTTGCAATGCCTTAGGGATGCATCTCTAATGATGATATGAAATTTGAGAGTCAGTCGTAGAGTTATAAGCAAGATACAGGGCTCACAATTCTTTGGCATGTGAACAAGGCTTGTGCCCTGTTTTTGTTTTCAAAGGTTCAATATATTACTACAAATCTTTTTCAAGCTGATTTGTCTATCTTGTAATTCATTATAGGCATAAATAACCATTTTTAACGTTTAACACATTTATTTTATGTGTAAAACTGGAATTTTCACTTCAACATTCAAAATGTAAAAAATGTAAAGAAAAGCTTTGTTTACATAGCAAAGAATTGTAAGCTCTGTAACTCGCTTATAACTCAGCGAATGACATTCAAATTTTGGTTGTCTATTAAAAATGCCTTACTGAAGCATTGTAAACATTAAAACCGGAAAAATAATTTTTCACCAAAATCGTGACCAATTTTCTTCTGAGGTCCAAAATAATGTATCCATGATATGTTTCATCACCTGTAACGTCATCCAATTTTTGTAGATTTTAAGGGTGTTGTTTACTCAGGGTTTGAGTTCTCAAAATCGGATTGTTATAAAGTTCAATGTCATGAGTAAAATTTGTTCTAAGTACAAAATGTATTTGTGAAATGAATTATTATTGACATAACATTCGAGATTTCTACTATATTATGGAATAAGGCTCAAACAAAAAAATAAACTTATAGCCAAACAGAGGAAATTCGGACTTAATTTTGCAGATTTTGTTTTCCACTAAAACATTTTTGGCAGTACTCTAATATCAAAAGATAAGATTTTATATTTTAGTCTATATAATTTTGCATATTTCCTGTTAGTTTTACCTCACTTATTCATTAAAATAATAATATGGCACGAATTTCAAAAATATTGAAAAATGCTTAAAAACGATAAAAGACACCATATCTCAAAATTTTGTTCATTGACCTCATATAAATTATATGCCAACAGAATAAGATCAATATAAGTAGTTTGATACTATAAATGTTTTTGTAATATCATCATTCAATTTTTTGTAATATTGGGTCAAAAATGGGTAGGGATTTGAAAAGTGAGAGAGGAAATTCGGACTGGAATATTTATAAAAATTGTGAACGAAAACTTAATGCTTTATATGTATTTAGTGTCACTGCCATTCATAAACTCTATTTCATTTTTAAAAGTGTTTAGCAATTTGTATTATTTTCACAATTAAGAAAATTTCAATCATAGTGTAAAATTTTAAGGATTTTCCTTTAATTTTCAAAAAATATTTAATAGCCATTAACTCAAAAAGAAGGTCATTGACCTACTTTTTTGAAAGTGAAAAATAACACTACCATAAAAGGTCTATAACACACAATAGACGGTTTTTCATTATCATCAGTGGAATTTTTTCATTCTGAGTAAACGTCATCCTTAAATAGTTTTCTAAACATTTCAACCCGAAATCCTTTTTGTTTTTCTGTTAATAGATGAGGTATCCATCTTGCACTAACCTTTCTGAGGCCAAGGTGTTTCTTTAAAATTGTAAATACTGTCCCCGATGAAATCCTTACTAAATTTGCTATTTGTTAATAGGTTAATCGACCATCATTAGTAATGATATCGGTTATTTTTACAAGTATTGCATCCGTTTAAACTGTACGAGGTCCTCCAGCACTTTGCTTATCCTTAAGGTCTGTTTAGGCATTTTTGAATTTGCTGACCCACTTGTAAATTTATCTCATATTGACATTTGTTTCCATACACATCACAAAGTTCTTTGAAAATTTCTTTCGAGTCTTTACCTAGTCTGACACATGCTTTTATGTAGCCTCTAATTTCAGACTTATCAGTTGATGACTTACCAGTCATATTTTCATACAGTGTCTCAAGTAGGGGTTATATATCAGCTTCTAAAATGAGTATTCGATGATGAATGCGTTCAGAAACAGCCATTAATAGAATATGAACCAAATCATGCGGAAAAGAAATTCAAAGGTCAATTGAACCCTGTGTTTTATGCAATCTGATTAGTGACATTATTTATTGAACGTTCCTCGTAATTTCGTCTTATTTAGCACTATGACGACTTTCAAGAGTGTGATATTTAATTTTCATATTTGTATATTGTCTTGTCAGATCCTTATGTCAAAAAATGATGATTAGATGGTGACACAATTTGGGAACCTAAGCGTTTTATTTTTACTTTTGAGACGCATGAATTTTAGTAGCACAAAAATAATAAAAAATGTAAAAGAAAAAGTTGCAAGCGAATTTTTGATTTGATATTTTAGAGATTATTTGGACATGACGCTGCTAGATGTTTTTGGTTACTTTCGATTCTGCATTGATCTGCGTGGGCGGATCATAGAATTTTAATCCGGTTAGAATTTTTCTAGTTTCTGGAATAACCGGTAATGCAATCATTTTCTTTAATTCATTGTAGATGCCATATAACGGCAATTCGAAAGAGTACCATTGACGCCATGGAATCCAAACATTAATTATATGTTGATGACAATGTCTGCCCCCTCCAAACATATGTCTCTTGTGCTTGCTTGAAAGTGATTCCCCAATCGAAGTCGCAACTTTTTGGCCTAAATTTGATATTTTCATATCTTTAGCGACTAATAACGCACTGTGTACACTTAAAAAAATACATTTTACCGTGTTTTATGCATTAAGATATTTTAAAGTCCACTTTCGATCAACAACTAGGTTTCAAAATCTTATTTGTTTTTATCAGCGATAACGGTACAATGTTGGCATAGTTCTTCGACAATTAAACGTTGCTACGAACAAATTGTTCATATTTAGAAATGTCTGAAAAAACCACTTCACGCACTGCTGATTATTTCTTCCCATTTGTTTTAATAAAACATAAACGTATTTACAAATTAAGTTTCCTTTTGCAGAACTTTTCATAAGTGTTTTGTAATTTGCCTTTTTTGCTGGATATTTTCTCTAATTGTTAAAATAATTTTTATAAATTCTTTAAATTAAGTTGAAAAAAAACCACAATACAAAAACCAAACTTTAAAGCACATCAATTGCAAACAGAACTGAAAGATAAAAAACATATATCTTTACAGCGAATTATTCATAACAAATTAAAATCTTATATTATAAATGCAAATAAAAACGTTTTATAAACGATTAAAATGCTTCATATATTTTTGTTCACAACAAAGATGGTCCCTTCTTTTAATTTTATAAATGAGTAAATATGTTGATAGACTATGACGTGACGTCACTCGTGTTCTTAAGTTTATGCAAAATTGTGCAAACTACACGACGCATTATTATCAAAATTAGTTCAAATTATAAAAAGTTATATAAAAAATATTACAGAACGTCATGGTTACTGATGACTTGTTTAGGCAAAGAAAATTGAGAAAGGTGAAAATAAAAGGAATTTTCTTATGTCAATTTTAAGGACGGTCCTTTTCAAGGTGCCTTATATTATCGATTTTTTTGGGTGCAAAGATGGAATTTCTGAAGAAAATTGCATTATGAAATGAAAAAAGTACCTGTTGCATCGGTTATAGAAAAAAGGAAAAACAGTAGGCACGTCAAATTTCCAGGCATTTTCTCGATGTTTTTGTTGGATATACTTTTGCGCTGGGTCATCAATCAATCTTATGTTTTTAGAAAGATGTCCTCAAACCTCCAGATGCGCATTCAAAATTTTGTGTTTAAATGTCCCAACATAGCCTGGATTCCTGAATTATGTGCTGATGCACTCTTGTTGTATTATCTTAGTAACGGTTTGAAACAAGAGCGATTTCTCCCCTATCCTTCACGACCAGCTCAGACAAGTACTGGAAAGTGGGTGCTGGTATATTATAATGACAGCTGAAGGTTGCGTCAACAGACAATTTTCAGGTCACGTGAGTAAACTCAGGTGACCTATTGCTATCTGTTTTCGTCCGTCGTCGTGCGTCGTGCGTTAACAATTTACATTTTTAACTTCTACTTACAAACTACATGGCCAATTGTTTCCATTTTTGGTGTGAAGCATCTCTATGGTAAGAGGAATGTAAATTGTGAAATTGGTGGCTCTACCACCCTAGGGGTGCCACATGTGCGGCCAAATATGCAAAAGAGCAAAATTTTCAAAAATCTTCTTCTCTACTCCCACACATGTGAGGAAAAACCTGATTGCATGGTTATGATGTCCATGAAGCCCTCTACGAAAATTGTGAAATTCATGACCCCTGGGTCAGGGGTTCAGGCTCTAGGGTGGGGCCAATATGGCCATAAAGTAAAAATGTATTAAATCTTAGAAAATCTTCTTCTCTACTCCCATAGATATTTGTTAAAAACTAAATACATGGTTATGATGTACATGAAGCCCTCTACCAAAATTGTGAAATTTATGGTCCCTGGGTCAGGGGTCAGGCTCAAGGTCGGGGCCAAAATGGCCATATAGTAAAAATGTATTAAAGTTTAGAAAATCTTCTTCAATACTCCCGTATATATTTGTGAAAAACTAAATGCATGGATATGATGTCCAAGAAGTCTTCTACCTAAATTTTTAAATTCATGACCCCTGGGACAGGGGTTTAGGCCCTAGGGTGGGGCCAATATAGCCATATAGTAAAAATGTATTAAATCTTAAAAATCTTAAATCCCACACATGTGGGCAAAAACTGAATGCATGGTTGTGAACTTCTCTACCTAAATTGTGAAATTCATGACACGTAAGTCAGGGTTCAGGACCTAGCATTTGGAGGGCATTTGGAAAGAGTTGAAAGGGGGGGGGGGTAAACAGTTAATGGAGTTATTTTCCCTTGCTTCTTCCTAATGGAGTTATCTTCCTTAGCTTGTTCGTATTTACTAATTAATCATTGAATATAGAAAAATAATGAAGCTGTCCATCAAAGTTATTGATAAGATATTGTGAAAGCATTTGAAAAGAGTTCAGGGAAGAGGATTATAACAGTTAATGGAGTTATCTTCCATTGCTTCTTCATAATGGAGTTATCTTCATTGGCTTGTTCATATTTAGTAATATATCATTAAATAGAATGTAATTATAAAGTTGTATGATCAAAATAGTTATGCAAATATTTTATCATTTGAAACAAAAACAGTCTTAAAATTTTTAAAGATAAACACATCTATAGACTTGTTAATAGTAAAGTAATAAGTAGTATACAAGCCACCTTATTTTAGTTTATCTATGAAAACATATAAACATAAAACCTATTTTGTAAGTTAACAAACATGGGATAAATAAATTGAATGGAATCTGGGCACCTCTTCTATAGTATGTCATACACTCTGTTAAGAGCTTCAAGTCTTGTGCTAAACTATAGGGTTAAGAGTAATTTCCAAAAGATTTCAGGCAGGGAGGTGGATATCATTACATTATTATAATCTTCTAATCCATTATGAAACTCAATTAAATGCATTTATGAGACTCCTCGACAATTTTGTGTATGGGCTATGGTACTCAGGTGACCGTTAAGGCCTTTTGGCCTCTTATTTAAAATGAAGTCTGTTGCAGTAAAACCTTCAAATTTACTATTGTAATTTATCTAGCGTTAAAGGAGCATGTAATTATGAACTCCACTGACAGTTTTGAAAAACAATGTTTGTTTGCTTTACAAAGTGACGAAAAAGTTTGTTAAAACGACTTTAATGTACATGTATTACGCAATTTTGCATAAAAATTAGTTGTCATCGTTTCACATTATATTGTATTTTGTAACAATATAACAATTTGTTGCTTTTATATATTTTGTCATGTTTGATAACTCTATTGATATTAATGGTTTGCTGATAATTTTTGTATTCTTTATATATTTAATTGTTGTATTCTTTATATATTTTAAACTTGTTTTAAATGTGAATACACACACACACACACACACACACACACACACACACACACACACACACACACACACACACACACACACACACACACACACACACTGAATTTTCTTCATGCAAATGATTTGATTAACATTTCTTTATTATAATAATCGAGTTATATTAAATATTTACATCTGCAAAAAATATATTTTCTTATATTGTCATTTTTTCATTATATTAACCTACAGCATAGCAAATACGTTCATTTCTGTGTAACATTTTTACAGGGCTAGCAGCACATCAAGGAAATATAGCAAGACACATGCCAGGAAGTAATGAGATCATGAGGACTAACACATCAGGCAGGAACAATGGTATATAGTAGACACTCCTGGCGCAACTCAACGATCTCAACTTTGATGATGACCTTTTGACTCTCCTTTTGCAAAATGTCAGATGCAGGACAAAACAACTCACCTTGCAACAACATCGAAGGAAAGGGACACAAGATCAACTTAAAGAAAAAAAGAACTGATGAAGATCAACACCACTGACCAAACACCAGTCACAGTTGGCGGTGAGCCTATCAGACAAGTTGAGTCCCTTATCTACATGAGGTGGACATACAGGATGGAACAGACCGTGACATCAAGTCAAAAATCGGAAAGGGATCCACTTACCATGTTGAAGAACATCTGGGCATCAAGGAACATCCGCATTAGTACCACACTGCGGACCCTCAACTCGAATGTGAAGTCAGTCTTGCTGTATGGGGAAGAAACATGCAGAATGACCAAAACAACTCTCTTGAAGATCCAGACAGTTTAAAACAACTGTCTCAGGCAAATTTGAAAAGATAACAAATGGAAGAGTGTAGGACAGCAATCAATAGGCATAAAAATTAGACGAAGGAAGTGTGACTGGATTGGACACACCCTACGGAAGCTAACATCCGGCACCTCACGCCCAGCCTTGTCCTTAAGCCCGCAGGGAAAGAGAAAAAGGCAGCACTTTTGGAGGCGGAACACGAAGGCAGAATTGAAGGCGCATAACATGACCTGAAACGACGCTACAAAAGCAGCCCTAAACCGCGTTCATTGAAGAACTGTCCTAAATGGCCTATGTTACTCACGGAAAGACATGCCTTAGTAAGTACCGTTAAACGGGTCAAAAGGTTATAATTTTACATAACAAAGATCATCGCACGCGCTCATGGTTTCAAAAACATCAATACAGATTTATACATATATTTCTGAGCAATTTGACTTTCTAAAATGTAAAACCAAGTAATACACAGAAGAGTTTTAAACTTCCCTTTAAGTTGGTTGGTACTTGATCAAATCTTTTAAGAAGCCCTTCGAACTTTTCAGGATTTAATCACGTGACCAACCAAGTTTATATCCCGGTGAGTTTTTTAACACTGTCGTTAGTTTATTTAAGTACATTGTATATCGGTAAATGTTTAAAATAACAGTCGCTGCTAAATTATTCTGCATTCCAACAGATGCATACGAACTTATTTAGGAATTTAGCATAACATATAAACATGCACACATAAAGAATATCTATGGCTTGGTATGTTTTGTTAGATAAGCAGTATGATTTTTTGCATTATGCATTGAGATAATTGAGGAATGTCATTGATTTCTAACAATCCTAAATCTTGTCTTGTTTTAAAAGTAAACAATATTCCGATTTCTTCAATCGTTTTTTCTATTTTGAGGCTAAAGTTTGCCCCATACCTTTTTAGCTCACCTGAGGTGAAAGCTCAAGTGTGCTTTTCTGATCACATTTTGTCTGTCGTCAGTCTGTATGTCTGCCTGTCCGTCAGTCCGTCTGTGTGTCTGTCTGTCTGTCTGTAAACTTTTCACATTTTCGACATCTTCTCAAGAACTACTGGGCCAATTTCAACCACACTTGGCACAAAGCACTCTTAGGCAAAGGAGATTCAAAGTTGTGAAAATTAAGGACCACGCCCTTTCTCAAGGGGAGTTAATTAGGAATTATTGAAAATTTTTGAGAAATTTTCAAAAATCTTCTACTCAAGAACCATTTGGCCAGGAAAGCTGAAACTTTTGTGGAAACATCCTCAGGTAGTGTAAATTCAAAGTTGTGAAAATCCTGACCCCCGGGGGTAGGATAGGGCCACAATGGGGGGTTGAATTTTTACATAGGAATATATAGAGTAAATCTTTAAAAATCTTCTTCTCGGAAACTAATTAGTATGGAAAGCTGAAACTTGTGTGGAAGCATCCTCTGGTAGTGTAGATTCAAAGTTGTAAAATCATGACCCCCGGGGGCTAGGGTGGGGCCACAATGGGGGGTTGAATTTCTACATAGGAATATATAGAGTAAATCCTTTTAAAAATCTTCTTCTCATAAACAAATCAGCCAGGAAAGCTGAAACTTGTGTGGAATCGTCCTCAGGTAGTGTATATTCAAAGTTATGAAAATCATGACCTCCGGGGGTAGGATGGGGCCACAATGGGTCGAATTTTTACATAGGAAAATATAGACTAAATCTTTAAAAATCTTCTCAGAAACTAATAAGTATGGAAAGCTGAAACTTGTGTGGAAGCATCCTCTGGTAGTGTAGATTTAAAGTTGTGAAAATCATGACCCTCGGGGGTAGGGTGGGGCCACAATGGGGGTTGAATTTTAAACATAGAAAAATATAGAGTTAATTTTTAGGTCACCTCAGTAAACTCAGGTGACCTATTGCTATCTGTTTTCTTCCGTCATCGTGCGTCGTGCGTCGTGCGTTAACAATTTACATTTTTAACTTCTTCTTAAAAACTACAAGGCCAATTGTTCCCATTTTTGGTGTGAAGCATCTCTATATTAAGAGGAATATAAATTGTGAAATTGGTGGCTCTACCAGCCCTAGGGGTGCCACAGGTGGGGCCAAATATGCAAAAAAACAGCCAAATTTTCAAAAATCTTCTTCTCTACTCCCACACATGTGAGGAAAAAACTGTTTGCATGATTATGATGTCCATGAATCCCTCTACCAAAATTGTGAAATTCATGGCCCCTGGGTCAGGGGTTCAGGCTCTAGGGTGGGGCCTTTATGGTCATAAAGTAAAAATGTATTAAATCTTAGAAAATCTTTTCCTCTACTCCCATAGATATTTGTTAAAAACTATATGCATGGTTATGATGTCCATGAAGCCCTTTACCAAAATTGTGAAATATATGGTCTCTGGGTCAGGGGTTCAGGCTCTAGGGTGGGGCCAATATGGCCATATAGTAAAAATGTATTAAATCTTAGAAAATCTTCTTTTCTACTCCCATAGATATTTGTTAAAAACTAAATGCATGGATATGATGTCCATGAAGCCCTCTACCAAAATTGTGAAATTTATGGTCCCTGGGTCAGGGGTTCAGGCTCAAGGGTGGGACCATAATGGCCATATAGTAAAAATGTATTATATTTTAGAAAATCGTCTTCTCTACTCCCATATATATTTGTGAAAAACTAAAGGCCTAGATATGATGTACATGAAGTCTTCTACCTAAATTATGAAATTTATGACCCCTGGGACAGGTGTTTAGGCACTAGGGTGGGGCCAATATGGCCATATACCGTAGTAAAAATGTATTAAATCTTTAAAAATCTTCTTCTCTACTCCTGTATATATTTGTGAAAAACTAAAGGCATAGATATGATGTCCTTGTGTTAAGTGGCATCAAATAGTATGTAGGTCATGAGCCCCGGGGATGGTCCTGTCCAACCTGAAACAGGAAGTGCCAAAATATCTTGAAAACGGTTAATATCCCCACCCCTAAACCATATATATTCTTGTTCCCTGTGTTAAGGGCCATCAAATGGTATGAAGGTCATGGGCCCTGGGGCTGGTCCTGACCCCCTCTCAAACAGGAAGTGCACAAATATCATGAAAACGGTTAATATCCCTACCCCTAAACCATATATATTCTTGTTCCTTGTGTTAAGGGCCATCAAATGGTATGTAGGTCATGGGCCTCAAGGGGGGGTCCTGACCCCCCTCAAACAGGAAGGGCCCAAATCTTGAAAACGATTAAGAACCCCACCCCTAAACCATATATATTCTTGTTCCTTGTGTCAAGGGGCATCAAATGGTATGTAGGTCATGGGCCCCGGGGATGGTCCTGACCCCCCTCAAACAGGAAGTGCACAAACAACTTTAAAACGGTTGAGATCCCCACCCCTAAACCATATATATTCTTGTTCCTTGTCTCAAGGGGCATCATATGGTATGTAGGTCATGGGCCCTGTGGGTGGTCCTGACCCCCCTCAAACAGGTAGTGCCCGAATATCTTGAAAACGGTTTAATAGTCCTTTTTGAAAGATTTCAGGCAGGGAGGTGGTCGTCATTACAAATTAAAAATTTTTCTATTCCAGAATAAAACTTAATTAAATGCATATATGAGACTCCTTGACAAGTTTGTGTATGGGTTATGCTACTCAGGTGACCGTCAAGGCCTATTGGCCTCTTGTTAAAAATCTTCTCAGAAATTTATCAGCCAGGTGATTCTTTAAAATTGTTTAGACTTTGGCCCCTTGATGATTCTTGGGCCTCGCAAGGGGTTCAAAGTTTGATATAAATTTATATCCCATGCATAAACAATTACTTAGGATCTTTTTGAGAACTGCAATGCTCAACATGTTTTTTGACTATAAAATCATCCTGTTAGAAAAGAGACTAATGATAATAAAAATAAGAATATCCAGGGGGAAAAATGGATTTTCATTTATACAGGATCTACATGTATTATACTACATTGTCCAGATAGTTTGTATTATGACTCCATTAAGCTGATTTCATCATACCTATTTTTCCTCAGGTGAGCGATGTGGCCCATGGGCCTCTTGTTTGAAAGATAATAGGAACAAGGGTGACTCTGTTCTTTACTGCACTTCCATGCATCGACTCATCTTAAGGATATTCCACTCTCAAAACAAGAACAGATTAACGTTGTCTGTTGAGTGGCTGTGATAAAAATTGTCAAACTTAATAAACTGCTATCGCTATTTAATTAGATAATTTGGTTTTATTGCGAGGTTTATGTATAGCTTGAATTTCCGTTTTTTTCTAATATAATCATCTACATGTAAGGATATACGGTTGAATTTATACTGTTTTTTTTCAGTTCTAGTAAATGGTATTCATTTATATAATTTATTTATATGATTTTTGTATTTTCCTTGTCTGCATGTGTACCCATAAGGTTTTCCTACTGTGTTTTGAAATGCGTAATTATATTTTTAATATTTTACAGTAAATGGAACACTTTTGATTTTTTTTAGAATATTATAAAAATCATAGAATACATGAAATCAAACAATACTCATATTGCAATTCCAGTAGAAACTTTATTACTTGCAATAAAACTTATTGTAAAAGTTTCCCTTTGGTTTTTAACGTCAACTTTTTTACTTGCTAGCGCTACCCTTTTATTTTTATATTTTTAAAATTATGATACATGTAGTTCTTTTTGTGCTATTTACTGGACATAATGTTAAATACTAGTATCATGTCATGTTATTTTGTACAAATTGAATAATTTTGCCAACATCAAGGAAATGTCGTGAACATACCACACACGCCATCAAAGATTATGAGAAAAGTATATCTGGCTTTAGACACACCTCAAATACAAATATATTATACTCCTTTAGACCATGTTATCCAATGTTTAACTCTGCTGGCATGTTCTCGAAGCTATCTTAGGACTATGGTGCGTCCTAAGTACGTCTTAGGATACGTATTAGTCTTAATTAAGTCTGTTTCTCGAAGTTGTCCTAGGAACAACAATAACTTGTCTTTACTTAAGGACATCACATATCTAGTCCTAAGACCACCCTAAGGTTATATATAAGGTTCACGTTTTGTGGGATCTTGGGACTGTCATGATGTTTTTTCTTAAAGCCGGGAGAATAAGGCAATCTTTTCAACATTTCCAGAATTTCCGACAAACCTCAATAGCCTAATCATGTGGGGGATACTCATTCTATTACAATTTCAACTTTAATGTCATGTACGTTTATTTTAACATATATGGAGAAGGACCCCGAACTTTCTACCTTGTCTATTGCTACATGTACGTGCGTGCCTGAAAGCTAACGCATTAAACGAATTAATATTTCCTTTACAAATACTGCCTCTTCTCAGTTTGGTGATAGATGAAACGTATTCACTTATTTTAAATAACTGCACAACGTAAGTTACATTCATTGCTTTTATCATTGTACAACTATTCAAATGTCCTTGGCTAAAGACTAAATCTATATCGGTTTTTATAAGCCATTATCATTCTTAATTTTTATTACTTCGTTCTGAAAAATAATCTAAAGAAATTTCGTAATGTTAATCAACTGTATTTATATATTTCCGAGATAAATTACAACACATTTCTTATTAAGGATGACATTTACTCAGAATGAAAAAAAATACCACTGATGATCATGAAAACCCATCAATTGTATGTTATAGACCTTTGATTGTAGTGTTATTTTTCACTTTCAAAAAAGTAGGTCAATAACCTACTTTTTGAGTTAATGGCCATTGAATATATTTTGAAAAATCAAGAAAAATCCAATGAAATTTTACACTACGTTTGAGAATTTCTTAATTGTGAAAATATTAGAAATAATTTAACACTTTAAAAAATGAAATACAGTTTATGAATGGTAGTGACACTAAATAGATATAAAGCATTAAAATTTCAGCAACAATTTTTAAATATATTCCAGTCCGAATTTCCTCTATCAGTTTTTAAATCCCTACCCATTTTTGATCCAATTTTACAAAAAATTGAATGATGACAACACAAAAACATGTATAGTATAAAACTACCTAAATTGACCTTATTCTGTTGGCATTAAATTTATATGAGGTCAATGACCAAAATTTTGAGATATGATGTCTTTTATCGTTTTTAAGCATTTTTCAATATATTTGCAATTTGTGCCATACGATAGTTTTAATGAATAAGTGAGGTAAACCCAACAGAAAATATGCAAAATTATAAAGACTAAAATATAAAATCTTAACTTTTGATATTAGAGTTCTGCCAAAAATATTTGAGTGGAAAACAAAATCTGCAAAATTTAGTCCGAATTTCCTCTGTTTGGCTAAAAGTCAATTTTTGTTTGAGCCTAATTTCATAATATAGTAGAAATATCAAATGTTATGTCAATAATAATTCATTTAATAATTACTTTTTTTGTTTAGATCAAATTTTACTCATGACATTGAACTTTATAACAATCCGAATTCTAGAACTCAAACCCTGAGTAAACAACACCCTTAAACCTTTACATGTATTCTATATATTGCAGATTGAAGGAAACTTGGCTTTCTTTGAAACCTTAGATTCAACGAAAATGCGCGTGCTTTTGTATTACTTGAATGACAAGAGTATAAAATGTTAATTTACCTTAAAAACTTTTGTTGCTTAAATAATTATTGGCTTGTAAGACAAAAGCTGTCCCGATTCATACTTTCTTTACACCAAAAGCGGTTATTTGTATTTCTGCGGTTTTTAAAAATTAAATTGTTTTGGTCACTTAAATATTTCTAAGTAAATGTATATTTTTTTGTAAATGTATACCAATTAAAATAACTGGTTTTAGGCCTCTCGTGTTAATAATGTAGATGTATAATTTTTCCTGTCAAAATGTTTAATGATTTATTCATGTACAAGTCTCTGAAATTCTATCTGTATGAAATAATGTGAAAAATATGAATAATTTTAGTAGGTTAGAGTATCCTAACTTTATGATGTTCCTAAGATAACGTCGAGCTACATCTTAAGTTGTGTCTTAAGCTGATCTAAGGATGTCCTTAACCTTTTTTTCTAAGTTATATCCTAGGAGCACACTTAGGTCAGATATCTTAGGAAAGTTTCGTGAACATGCCTGCTGCATTGTAGAATCAGGCGTAACTCTTGAGAGCAAACACTTAAACAAAAACCTATAAATAGTTTCGTAAGTGTTGTATTTTTATTGATAGATCGTAAATTCAGGTAACCCTAACGATCTTTCGGATATTTGTAATTTGGTAGACGTATAATACAACGTAAAGAAAAAGTACACAGAATAGATACTTTAATATATAAATTACATTGATTTCATAAAATGTACTATGTAGCATATTTCATACACGTATATATTTTTAAAAAAATATACAATAACAGCATTTCTAGAATTATATGAATAAAACAGTAAATAACAAATAACTGTACATAAACTAAAAAGATAAAACAACGTGATATTTTTTTCTATATACCAGAAATCGGAAGAAACAGAATCACCCAAAAACCTGTTCAGCGACCTTTTCTGTTTCCTTATGCTGCAAAGACAGCCACTATTTTTCATGTAAGATATTTCTGTTCTTTTAGTTTAAGCTGCAATTTTTGTTGTTAACATTGTACAAGGTTTTTACAGTGTTATGATGATATAAGGACCTTTTGCTTTTGTTTTATGGAGTAGACAGTTTACGTTGATTTCAGTAATTTTTTAATTTTATTAATGGCATATTGTGTGTTCTTAAAAATTCTGAAGTACATGTATTTGCAGCATTGTTTTCATAAATATATAGAAATTTCGAAATAATGATAAGTAGGATTAATTTAAAGATACTAGTACGAGTTTACAGAATTTAAAGTGATGCGAGCTAAGTTTCTCACCCCCACTATATGTAGGTTAAAGGATAGGTTTGGTCCCCTCATTTTTACGATGGGCGCAAAATTCTCGCGAACATTCGTTTATGACTTATAATAAAGCACTTAAAATACATCATCATTTAAACAGTGAAGTATTCAAGTCTTGTCCATTGATGTTTTATAACTTTTTTTAAAATAATTTTTTAATAAGGTTGACATCTGGAAGAATGCTAGAAAAGGTAAATCTATGCATAGAAAAGACAATAAAAAGTCAACACAAACAGAAAGATCAGAGTAAACTTTTCAAACGCAGTTTTCCATACCTACAGTTTAAGATATGGACATTTTGCTTAACAATTCAGAGAAGCGCAGACTAAGATAAGAGCTATAACTTGAAAGAAAATGAATTGAAAACTGTCAAAAAGCTTCGTGCAAGAGTTAGGCCAATTATCATTTGGTTTTTGCGTTACTTGTTCTGTTGCTGAAAATGGTAGTTGTGTTATTGCTGTCGTTATTATCTGCGTTGTTTTGGGTTTTGTCGTTATTGCTGTAAGAACTTGTGCTGTTTGTCTATGAGTGGTTGAAGTAGTTGTCAGTGTGCCTGTCTTTGTTGGGGGTACTTCTGATGCTTTGACGCTTGTTGGTTGTGTTGTCGGTAACCGTGCTGTTCCTGTTGATCGTCGATCTATAGTCGCCGATGACTCAAAGTCACGTGTTGTTAGTGGAATTGTAAAGGAATCTAAATCCATAAATAAAAAAGGTTCTTAATGAATAATTCAAACGTCAAAGTGACATCTTATATCGGAAATAAAAATCAACAACTAAAAGCCAAAACAGTTCTAAATGAAACATACCGGTCGGGATATCAATCTCTCTGCCCCCTGAATTATTACCGCTTATCTTAAATATGAATATTTCTGGACTCTGAATGTGATATATTTCTTTGGAGTATGACGCTCTCGTTATGGCCTGTCGCCTGTCCCGTTCTAGAGGACGAGGAGTTGAGTGTAATGTCGAGTTACAGCTTCTGTCACACTCCTCGTTTTTCTCGGTCAACAGACACACAAAAGCCCTGCAGTGAATGTAGACCTGATCAAAATGAACAAACTTGAATGTTTGGTACCGAAACCCATACGAGGTTGCGTTCAGTGGAAAGAACCCAAGGGTTGGGTCGCGTTGACATCTGAAAAAGAAATAAGTAATGTGATTAATCTTTGACATAAATTATGATTTATATATTTACAGTAATATATGCAGAAAACATCCGAATGATATGTTGGATTTTTTTTTGATTTGATATAAAGACTTATACTGACTTGTCTACAAAAAGTGGATAACTAGTAGGATTATTTGCTTGTGTAGTAGGCGTGGCTACACAGTCGGGGACAACCAGTTTGATATTCGAGTCCGCCTCTTCTAATGTAAGAGCAACATAAAGCCACTCTCCCAGTATCAGAACTAATGGATAGTTCACCGCCGGGTAAATAAAAGAATTATTCATAAAGAAGTCCATTCTGATATTGTATGAACCAGGGGCTCTCTGTGTAACACTCTCCGTTTGGGGGATCATCCCCTGACTGGCATACAAGTCTCGCGGAAAGTCGCAAGAGACTTCCACTCTGTAAGCGTTTTCTCTGGTGATGTTTCCTTCAGTGGTCGTGTATCCATACCGAATAACATTGGAATAGAAAATATGTGTAGCATTTCCCTGGAAAAAAGGTGTGCATAAAATTGGTAAATACTGCAAACACTTAGGTCATTTTTTAAATGCTATGATATACGGGAGTAAAATGTAAACTTACAGAAACATTAGTTCCACATTGATCAAACGGTATACTGATAGACACAAAGGTTGCATTGGTTGACTTCTGTACATTACAAACAACACCGGGAGTCGGATAAAAAATCGACAGAAACTTCTCTTCTAGTTTTTCATCATACACACGACTGAAAGATGCCTCTATGCGTCTATTATCACACTTCAAGGTAGGGATAGGTGCTGAAAATGTTAGTAATACACAATAAAGTAGCTGGTTTCCTGTCTGATATTTTCATTCTTATTGTCTTTTCATTGATATAAATGATAGTTATAAAAATAGCATAAATATATGAAATTATGAGAGAGAGAGAGAGAGAGAGAGAGAGAGAGAGAGAGAGAGGTACGTACGGCTGGGTGGTGCGTTGTTCAGTATGGTACACGTCACACTGGCGTATTCATCTATGCCACTACAGTCAATATTGGCCCCAGAAACGTAGGGACAGTCTCTGAGAGAGGTCTCTGTCCCAATACACTCCACGTTATCAATGCCATACACAGAACTTACGTTTTGACGAACGTAGTTTATGTCAATAATGGAGCCAGCACGAGCTTGTGTTACGCTAAAATATGAAAGACGAGCATTTAAAGCAATATGAGCTGCAATTTTCATGTTGAACTTTTTTCTTCACGAAAATGTTATTTTCTGCTAAAATGACAAAATATATCATGGTTTTTAAATTTCTGTAGGCCATATTGTTGTGAAAAAGGCCGTTAAGAAGCCTTAATCGGGGCAAAATTGAATTATTGTCGTCCTGTACAAAAATTGATCTGCTATATATTCCTTAGAAGAGAAACTTTTCCTCTGACATAATTTAAAGTTAATGATTTTTTCATTATTTATTTATTATAAAAGTTTAAGTTAAATGCAGACTTATCTTACTACATGTAGCAAGTTTTTGCAGCAAAATAAAAATTCTAAAAAAAATACAGCTCATATTGCTTTAACATTCGATTCCATATAGATAATAATCAAACAACAAGATGATTTAAGGGAAAACGAACAATTTAACTGAAAAATATTCCTTACCCAACGAATGTTTAATATTGAGGAAAGTGTTGAGTACTAAAACCGAATTTGTGTCGTTTAAACGTGTTAAATTTGAAAATTATATTACCCATGTCTTTATATTACCGAAGTATAACATAGTATATTTTACTTTGCCAATTGGTATTTTTAGAGCAAATAAGAAAAATGTATTTTTCTATATCTCTGAGAATTTCTTTCTAAAAATCATATTTTCAAATTTAAGCACGCGTTTCATGTATCAGTCAATGTTTTAGTGTAAGAAATTTTGTGTATCTTCATATTTTTGTTTCTAGAACCAAATATTTTCACTTTTATGATTATTTTTACATATCAGATCGCCATACATTGACCTACATCAACACATTTGGACAACTTTCTTATTTGCGTGCCTTCAACAGAGAAATGCGCTCTTACAATTGAAGCGGTTAATTTACTGTTTTATTAATATAATGCTAATATTCCGGAAAAAGCATATACTTTCTTTCACGATACACCCACGTATGAAACATTGTATACAGTAAAGCTCGTGAAGTACGAACACGAATATAGCGAATCTCAGATTCTTAACAAAACCTTGTAAAATTTTACGTTTATTACGAACTCGGTTATGACGAATTTACGGATGTAACATCTTTCTGTGCATTACTTGAAACATAGTTTCCGGCAGACAACCTGAGCGTCGGCTGTCCCCCAGAGGTCGTCACAGACGGCCATCCACTGGTTGTTAAGGTACACCTCCACGAACCCCAGGCCTAGATAATTGTTGGGTCCAACTAATCGAACGTCCCAGTCCATCGGGTAGTTAGGTTGAACTATAGCGCAAAAATATTATAAATACTTTATATGTCTGCAATCTGACCTTAAACATTTTGAAAGTTATAAACGTTGTGAAAGACGTGACTTACTTGTACAGTTATCTGGCTGAACAGTGACCGGGGCTTGGGTCGTTGATCCACAGCATTGGCTGGTCGTGTCACTAGGTACATTACAATGTACCCCCACGTCCTCGCTGTGGCCACAGTTTGAGATGCCCCACCCCAGGAACTGGCACTGGTCAAGCGACCGCTCCGTACCATCGCAGATCACATCATCCATCCAGATCTGCCCTGTACCAACTCCGTATGTATCTTTCACTGGAATGGGTCTTCCACCTTCGCTAGTGTATCAAAACAGGATGATAAAGTACGATAGCACATATGCTCATTATAACAGGTAAACCTACCTGCTAACACTAGAATATCATTTAAACCAGGATTGTTTGGAGGGATTTTGTTTTTAATTATGAAATACATAATCGTTTCCAAAACTGGTTCAACTTACTTAAATCCAAGCATTCTACAGGCGACCGCAGCAGCTCTGTAGTCAAACATGTCATCACACACCGTTCCCCAGATACCATTACACAGCACCTCCAATCTCCCCTCGTTCCTTTTGGCATTAATGCCAGTCAGTGTGATATTTGTTAGTAGACCTGTTAATTAAAACAAACAACTAATTCAATTATTTTCTTATAATTATTCAAATCTTAAAACCAGCAAGTCAACATTGATAACACGGACTTTAAAAGAGTTGGTGCATGATCCAAGCTTATATAAGAAAGTTTCACCGAGGGAGTATGCAACCCCTTCTCGGTATAAAAAACAATTAATATAACTTGACTTTAGAAAAAATCGCTACACACTAGTACTCTCTGCCAATGCAAATTTACCATATTTGCATCCATAGCCACTAGAAATGATACGTTATATGATATACATTAAGTTCTGCGAAGAGAGTGTATAACTCCTTTAGCTTTGGGATGCCTCCTTTGATGTGTGCCTTTGAAAAGTGAAATTCAAATTCCATATATTGGATATGATAATTTTTTGGGGAAGAACATTTTTCCTAAAGCATTTTTAGAAGATTCATTTGAGTTTCAGCGAAAGTCAATTGAAAATTCTAAATGAATAAAAGAATTTCCTGCAGGTGTATTAGGAAATGTGGAAATTTAGTTTTTCTGTCGGAATTTAAAAATTCTACAAAAATTTTATTTAAATTTAATCCCAAAATCAAATTCAAATAGGAAATTATACATTTCTTAATAAAAAAACATAATTCCTAGAAGAATGATTATAAACTTAAGGAGTCTCGGGGAGAATCTTTCAAACATACGATTTCCTTAGATTTTTTTCCAATGAAAGGTCAACTTATGAGTAAACTATATGCAAAATATTAAGTAAATTGACCGGATAGTTTATCTGTTTACAGCGCTCAAATTTTGGTCGTAAGTCCAAATCATCCATGACATTTTTTATAGGATTATATAGAAAAAAGGGGGTTATCATTTTTAAATTAATATATAAAAATATACAAACATACGATTTTCTTTTAATTTTCAGCGATGGAAGGTCAACGTATAAGAAAAATGTTTTAACAAATTAAAAACGAAATTGACCGAATAGTTTTTTATGCTATCTGCCCTCATAGTTTGGTCCTATAAACTTGTTTTGCCAGGCATTTTACATATAGAATTGCATAGAATAAAAGGATATTTATGAATCAAATTTAATTTTATTTGTAAAGATAAAACAATAACTTTCGTCTTACAAAGAACATGAAAGGATCGCGCATGTTTTTTTATTTTCCAAATTTTATTTTCAATTAACTGACGTCATCGTAAGACGTTGACTCCGACGTGGATAACGTCGATTTTGAAGAAGCTGCGAAAGAATTAAATACTTCTGAACATTATACTAAGGATTCATTTAACTAGAATATTTTTTATGATACGTATTTTTTGAAAAAACAAAACTTTACATAATAACCTTTTTATTTGACCATTTTACTCTGCATTTGCGTTTTACGACAGTAATTCGCAACACCCTGCACAGAGGGCGCAAAATTTTAAACCCGCGACCGACCTTAAGTAAGTTATAAGAATATAAAATTTCATTATTTTATAATATAACAGGTAAGATAAATCAATAACAAACCTCTTTATATATTGGTCTTACATAAAATATTTTCAAAGTTTTACGGTCATTGGCCCTTAGAAGAACAAGTGTAACCATGACACTTCTATTATTTAAACACCAGTCATTATCCCTATTTAAATATATTTTAAGGGATAGGATTTAGGGTCCAATGTTCTCCAGTGGCATTTTTTAAATGGCCTAAGTTATTTTTACCGTTTGCTATTTAAAAAAGAATTAGTATCTTTTTTATTTTACATCACTGTACAATTTAATACCAAATCACCAAAGTGATATTTCAATAAAACTACATGGTTGCAGTCGCTACTAGGATCTTTAAGAGGACATGTTGTCTTGGTAAACCACACGGTTTGACATTTCATTTGGGTACATATGACTTCTTTGATATTTTATGGTTGTGATATTACAATAGACTATCCACACCTTTTTTTCTTTCAGTATCATAATATCCGACAAGTCGACATAAAAATGTCCAACAAGTAAACTTACTCGTAATTTCGACATTTATAGCATTATGACGAATTTCAAGAAAGTGGCGTTTATTTTTCAGATTTGTATATTGCCTTGTCAGATGCTAATGTTAGAAAATGATGATTGGAGAATAACACAATTTGGATTTTTTTTTTCATTTTGAGACGCATGAATAAGTGTCGACAAAAAGTTTTGGTACCAAAGACATAATCAAAAATCTTATTGCAAGCGAATTTTTGATTTGATATTTTAGAGTTCATTTGAACATGACACTTCATGTTTTGAGTTACTTTAGTAGATCCTGCAGTGATCTACGTGGGCGGATCAAAAAATTTTATTTTAATCCGGTTTGAATTTTATTTTCTTGTTTTTGGAATGACCGTAATGCCACACATTTTCAATTTGGTGACCATTTTTTTAAAGGGCTATGTGCGGTATTATGTATTTTTTGCTCCCAAAATTAAAGTGTTATAAAGAGCTTTAATAATAAGGTGGAAGATAGTTGAAATCATATTGAAAATAAGTGTGTAAAAGGTTATCACAACAGTGATGTCATAATGTAGAAATGATTTCACGAAGATAGTCTTATTTTAACAAATTGATGTTTTGTAGCAAAATATGGGTGTTTTCCGATGGTTTTTCGACTGGGAAACATCGAGCACAGGCTTGCTTAAGTACCATTTTTTAGTATAATGTGTATAACTATATGGAGAAAAACGTATGTTAAAATCGTACTTGAGCAGACCTGCGTTCTATTCTTCCTAATGCAAAATATAAAGAAATATAAAATGAAAATGACAATATTTTCATTTTTTTTTTTGGAAAATTGCGGGAATTTTGTCATTAAGGTGACGTCATAGATAAACAGCGAATGAACAATACAATCAAGATTAAAGTGACAGGCATCCTCTGTTATTAACCCCTTCACGGTAACTGCGGGACTTCCCTTTTGCAGGGCAAAATGACATAATTTGGTGAAATATGACGTAACTTCAATTGTTTAATTTACGTCCTTTAATTATTTACCTACTAAAATTTCGGCAAAGTATATCAATTTGCCCTGCAAGAGAGCAGTACCGCAGTTATCGTGAAGGAATCTATTTGATTTATGAAGATTTGATTTTTATACGACAATAATTAAAAATTTGTTAAAAATGGGGGCAGATATTTGACCATACTAATATAGTCCTCTCTATTATTCATTGTATATGCTATATAACGGCAATTCGAAAGTTTTTCCATGACGCCATGGAAACCCGACCTTAATTATTTCACCAATGAAAGTTAAGGTGTATAGTTTTTTTCGTCAAGTTGGGGTTAGCCCGGTAGCATGCCACTCGGCTTTCTACTAAAATACTACCCACCTTTCACGAACGTATCTTGCATTTGATTTGTATTGTAAACTGTAAAGTGTAATGTTAAAGTTCTTGAAATCCATATGGTTAATTCAGGGCAAAGCTCAATTCGTTACAGAGTTCGGAGATCATTGAATAGTTTTTCCAAAAGCTGCTGCTTACTATTCCCGTCCGTAGTTTTTGCTTTTCGGATTTCTTGCGGATTGTAGGTCGCACCTGTTAAGTCATCGTGACGTTAGAATTTCTATCACCCGCTTTGTTGAGATGACGGGGAACAATTCAATTCTCCACTATTTTTTTTCTTTTGGACAGGCATTGCTTTTTTTCGATAACTTAGAGATTGTAGTGACATGCCAGATAAATAAACATTCACACAAATAGCTGCTAAGATGATTTCTTACTTCTATTGTACAACAATTATTTAATTTGCCTGAAGATTGACATAAGAAGATATCAAAGACTAGTATCAAGGGGATTAACATTTTTGTCACATGAAAGCATCTCCGTTTGTTTGTTTGGCTAATTTTTTTGCTACAAACTATATTGCGTAATCAATCTGAGAGGAAAAACAATGAAACTTAAAAAGTTCTCATAGCAGCTTGTAAATTTCTTTTTAAATTTTAAATCGAAAACCTTGTTATGGATTTGGATAAGTTTAGAAGTCTTTGATTTAAAACTTTTAATGTATCAATTATATGTTTATAGGATTTTTTGGCCCTCTCCAAACATTTGTTTCTAGTGCTTGCTTGAAAAATGATTCCCTGCTCAAAATCGCAACCTTTTGGTCTATATTTAATAATTTGATAAATCATTATCGGCTAATAACGCACTGTGTACACTTAAAAAATAATACATTTTACCGTAATTTATGTTTTAAGATATTCTAAAGTCCACTATTGATCACCAATCAGGTTTTAAAATTTTATTTGTTTCTATCAAAGATAACGGTACAATGGTGGCATAGTTCTTCGACAATCCTGCAGGAAAATATAAACTTTGCTACGAACAAATTGTTCATATTTAGAGATATCCGATAAAGAAAAATACTTCACGCACTGTCGATTATTGGTTTTTTTCATTCGTTTTTATCAAACATAATCGTATTTACAAATTAAGTTGGTATTACATATTTTCCTTTTGAATTAAATATTTACATACTGAACTTTTCATAAGTATTTTGTATTTTACCGTTTTTGTTTTGTAGTCATTTTTGCTGGATAATTTTTCCATTTTGTTACATTTTTTTTTTAGTTTTGAAATAAAGTTGAACAAACCACAGTACAAAAGCCAAACTTTAAAACACATCAAACGCAAACAGCCGAAAGATAAAAAAACCCATATATCTTTACAGCAAATTGTTCATTACAAATGAAAATCTTACATAATATATGTAAACACAAATGTTATATAACTGATTGAAATCTTGTTCAGGAGGCTTCATATATTTTTGTTCACAACAAAGATGGTCCCTTTTTTAATTTTATTAATGAGTAAATATTTTGCGAGACTACAACGTTAAGTCGCTTGTGTTTTTTAGTTTATGAACAACTGTGCAAATTACACGACGTATTATTATCAAAATTAGTTAAAATTATAAAAAAAAAAGTTATAAAAAAAATATTACAGAACGTTATCGTTAGAGATGATCTTTTTTAGGCAAAGAAAAATAAATTGAAAAATGCGAAAGTGAAAGGAATTTTCTTATGTCGATTTTAAGGATGGTCCTTTTCAAGGTGCCTTATATTATCGATTTTTTGGGGTGCAAAAATTGAATTTGTGAAGGAAAATGCATTATTAATGAAAAAAGTACCTGTTGCAGTGGTTATAGCAAAAAGGAAAAGCAGTAGGCACGTCAAATTTCCAGGCATTTTCTCGATGTTAATGTTGGATATACTTTTGCGCTGGGTCATCAATCAATTTTATGTTTTTAGAAAGATGCCCACAAACCTGCAGATGCGCATTCAAAATTTTGGATTTAAATGACCCAACATAGCCTGGATTCCTGAACTATGTGCTGACGCACTATCTTTTTGTATTATCTTAGTAACGGTTTGAAACAACGATTTATCCCCTATACTTCAAGACGAGCTCAAGTACTGGAAAGTGGGCGCTGATGGATGATATACTACAGGTTTCCCAGAATTTACTGTTTATAGGTAATTATTTCGTTCGCCTTTAATATTGCTCTTAAAGTCTGCTGTAAATTGGTAAATCAAATATGAAAATTTCAAAACGAAGTTGTATTATATTATGCATTGTATTATAAAAAATTATTTATTTGTCATTAATATCAGCTTAAGTTGCTTGAACAGACAATTTCAGAAATGAAATATTCGTTGTCATGCATATATGTTGCAGTAACACTTTCAAATATGCTATTGTAATTATCAAATGTTTTAGAAACGGGTTATGTGTATTCTACTGAGAGTTGTGAATGCAACCGCTTGTTTGCTTCACGTAGATACGAAAACGTTTGTGAAAACAGCTTTAAAATACATGTATTCATAATTGTGCAACTTTACTTAAAAATAGTTCTTTTTTTATCATATATTATTTTGTAACAATAGCCATCTTTAACTTGTTGCTTTTATATATTTTGTCAAGATTACTCTATTGATATCAATGCTATGCTGATAATGTGTGTGTGTGTGTGTGTGTGTGTGTGTGTGTGTGTGTGTGTTTTATAATATTTATTCGATTTTACTTTCTGTCTTTCTTTTGAGGTATATATATATATATATATATATATATATATATATATATATATATATATATATATATACTCTCTAGACAATGGTCTATCATTTGGCATATATGGATTTTTACGAAACTGCATCTTAAGCGGGTGTAAAAATGTCACCTTGGCACTGGCATAACTCTCCGGCACAGTGTTTAAAGTACATTGAATATCGGTAAATGTTTAAAAGTTGTTTCTGAATTTAGAATGACAATTTACCCTTAAACACATAAACACATCCAAAATAAGGTATTTTATAGAACATTTATGAATTGTTAAAACAAACCAACTATGTTTTTTTCAGATAAGCAGTATGTTTTTTTTTCTTTTACGATGACGCATTCGGGTATTAATTGAAAACATTCTTATAAATCTTGTCTTCCTTTAAAAGTAAACAATATTCCGACTTCTTCAATCGGTTTTTTTTTTTTGGGGGGGGGGGGTAATCAACTTTCCTTTGCAGTTACTCTGGAAAAACGGGAGTGAAACAGTGTCTAGACCTAAGCACAAATCATTACCGCTGATAAGACTTAGTTCTTGAAGATACAATGTAATCGATAAATTCGATGTAATGTATTCAGAAGCACTGATTTATTCCAAATAAACTTATTTATAAATACCTTGGAAATGGTCATATTTTAATGAGTACGATCTAATTAGATATTTTGTACTCTTATATATTCCTACGCGATAGTTCGATTATATTAGCGTTTAAAATCAATTGCATACTATCCAATCTAAAGATAAAACCAGTACTGGCGTAGACAAGACTTATTTTGTCTCTGTTTAAACTTGCTTGGATATATACAATTTTTCAGAAATATTTCTATTACTGATACGTGTACGTAATGCATCGTTGAGTTTGATGGTATTAATTTTATCTTTAAATATTACACTTGATTCACATTGGCATTCAGAAGTTGGAGTTCTATTCGCTTTTCGCTATTCACTATTCGAATAGCGAATAGAATTCTCTGGTCGGTTCGCTATTCAAATTACCGTAAACATGCTTATAAACGTAAATTCAAAATTCCACATAAACTTTCCTTTTTCAATGTTAAGAAACAGTTATATATTAAAAATCATATCTTGCTGAACAGACCTGAACATTGACATAATTAGCTAGCCTGGCGAAAAGGTAAGAAATTCATCAAATTCTATTGCAATGGGGATATCTTTCAAGGGGCTGGTTAACCCCCTGTATCCCATATTTGGGCCTTCATATTTGGTGAGGATGAGGCCCCGGGAATGTCCAGTCGATCTTTAAAAGGAATTGGGTTTACACGGCCATTAACATGCTTAGCAAGCCTGGCGAAAATAGGAAATTTCGTATAATATACATGTAGTTATAATGGGATATCTTTCAAGGGGCTGGCTAACACCCTGTATCCCATATTTGGGCCTTCATATTTGGTGAGGATGGGGCTCCAAAAAAGCCCAGTCGAACCTCAAAAGGAATTGGGTTTACACGGCCATTAACAGGCTTAGCTAGCCTGGCGAATATACGAAATTTCGTATAATACAGTTATAGTGGGATATCTTTCGAGGGGCTGACTAACCCCCTGTATCCCACATTTGGGCCTTCATATTTGGTGAGGATGGGGCCCCGGGAATGTCGAGTCGACCCTCAAAAGGAATTGGGTTTACACGGCCATGAACAGGCTTAGCTAGCCAGGCAAAAATAGGAAATTTCGTATAATACAGTTATAGTGGGATATCTTTCGAGGGGCTGGTTAACCCCCTGTATCCCATATTTGAGCCTTCATATTTGGTTAGGATGGGACCCCGGGAATGCCCAGTCGACCCTCAAAAGGAATTGGGTTTACACGGCCATTAACAGGCTTAGCTAGCCTGGCGAAAATACGAAATTTCGTATAATACAGTTATAGTGGGATATCTTTCAAGGGGCTGGCTTACCCCCTGTATCCCATATTTGGGCCATCATTTTTTGTGATGATGGGGCCCCGGGAATGTCCAGTCGACCCTCAAAAGGAATTGGGTTTACACGGCCATGAACAGGCTTACTTAGCCTGGCGAAAATACGAAATTACGTATAATACAGTTATAATGGGATATCTTTCAAAGGGGCTGGCTTACCCCCTGTATCCCATATTTGGGCCTTCATATTTGGTGAGAATGGGGCCCCGGGAATGTTCAGTCGACCCTCAAAAGGAATTGGGTTTACACGGCCATTAACAGGCTTAGCTAGCCTGGCGAAAATACGAAATTTCGTATAATACTGTTATAATGTGATATCTTTCAAGGGGCTGGCTAACACCCTGTATCCCATATTTGGTCCTTCATATTTGGTGAGGATGGGTCTCTGGGAATGCCCAGTCGACCCTTAAAAGGAATTGGGTTTACACAGCCATTAACAGGCTTCGCTAGCCTGGCAAAAATAGGAAATTTCGTATTATACAGTTATAATAGGATATCTTTCAAGGGGCTGGCTAACCCCCTGTATCCCATATTAGGGCCTTCATTTTTAGTGAGGATGGGGCCCCGGGAATGTCGAGTCGACCCTCAAAAGGAATTGGGTTTACACGGCCATGAACAGTCTTAGCTAGCCTGGCGAAAATTGGAAATTTCGTATAATACAGTTATAATGGGATATCTTTCAAGGTCTGGCTAATACCCTGTATCCCATATATGGGCCTTCATGTTTGGTGAGGATGGGGCCACGGGAATGCCCAGTCGACCCTCAAAAGGAATTGGGTTTACACGGCCATTAACAGGCTTAGCTAGCCTGGCGAATATAGGAAGTTTTGAATAATACAGTTATAATGGGATATCTTTTGAGGGGCTGACTTACCCCCTGTATCCCATATTTGGGCCTTCATATTTGGTGAGGATGGGGCCCTGGGAATGTCTAGTCGACCCACAAAAGAAATTGGGTTTACACGGCCATTAACAGGCTTCGCTAGCCTGGCGAAAATAGGAAATTTCGTATAATACAGTTATAATGGTTTTTTTTCAAGGGGTTGGCTAACACCCTGTATCCCAAATTTGGGCCTTCATTTTTGGTGAGGATAGGGCCCCGGGAATGTCCAGTCGACCCTCAAAAGGAGTTGGGTTTACACGGCCATTAACAGGCTTAGCTAGCCTGGCGAAAATAGGAAATTTCGTATAATACAGTTATAATGAGATATCTTTCAAGGGGCTGGCTAACCCCCTGTATCCCATATTTGGGCCTTCATTTTTGGTGAGGATGGGGCCCCGGGAATGTCGAGTCGACCCTCAAAAGGAATTGGGTTTACACGGGCATGAACAGGCTAAGCTAGCCTGGCGAAAATAGGAAATTTCTTATAATACAGTTATAATGGGATATCTTTCAAGGGGCTGGCTAACACCTTGTATCCCATATTTGGTCCTTCATTTTTGGTGAGGATGGGGCCCCGGGAATGTCGAATCGACCCTCAAAAGGAATTGGGTTTACACGGCCATTAACAGGCTAAGCTAGCCTGGCGAAAATAGGAAATTTCTTATAATACAGTTATAATGGGATATCTTTCAAGGGGCTGGCTAACCCCTTGTATCCCATATTTGGGCCTTCATTTTTGGTGAGGATGAGGCCCCTGAAATGTCGAGTCGACCCTCAAAAGGAATTGGGTTTACACGGGCATTAACAGGCTTAGCTAGCCTGGCGAAAATACGGAATTTCTTATAATACAGTTATAATGGGATATCTTTCAAGGGGCTGGCTAACACCCTGTATCCCATATTTGGTCCTTTATATTTGGTGAGGATGGGGCTCCGGGAATGCCCAGTCGACCCTCAAAAGGAATTGGGTTTACACGGCCATTAACAGGCTAAGCTAGCCTGGCGAAAATACGAAATTTCGTATAATACAGTTATAATGGGATATCTTTCAAGGGGCTGGCTATCACTCTGTATCCCATATTTGGTGCTTCATATTTGGTGAGGATGGGGCTCCGGGAATGCCCAGTCGACCCTCAAAAGGAATTGGGTTTACACAGCCATTAACAGGCTTCGCTAGCCTGGCAAAAATAGGAAATTTCGTATTATACAGTTATAATAGGATATCTTTCAAGGGGCTGGCAAACCCCCTGTATCCCATATTAGGGCCTTCATTTTTATTGAGGATGGGGCCCCGGGAATGTCGAGTCGACCCTCAAAAGGAATTGGGTTTACACGGCCATGAACAGTCTTAGCTAGCCTGGCGAAAATTGGAAATTTCGTATAATACAGTTATAATGGGATATCTTTCAAGGTCTGGCTAATACCCTGTATCCCATATATGGGCCTTCATGTTTGGTGAGGATGGGGCCACGGGAATGCCCAGTCGACCCTCAAAAGGAATTGGGTTTACACGGCCATTAACAGGCTTAGCTAGCCTGGCGAATATAGGAAGTTTTGAATAATACAGTTATAATGGGATATCTTTTGAGGGGCTGACTTACCCCCTGTATCCCATATTTGGGCCTTCATATTTGGTGAGGATGGGGCCCTGGGAATGTCTAGTCGACCAACAAAAGAAATTGGGTTTACACGGCCATTAACAGGCTTCGCTAGCCTGGCGAAAATAGGAAATTTCGTATAATACAGTTATAATGGGTTTTTTTTCAAGGGGCTGGCTAACACCCTGTATCCCAAATTTGGGCCTTCATTTTTGGTGAGGATAGGGCCCCGGGAATGTCCAGTCGACCCTCAAAAGGAGTTGGGTTTACACGGCCATTAACAGGCTTAGCTAGCCTGGCGAAAATAGGAAATTTCGTATAATACAGTTATAATGAGATATCTTTCAAGGGGCTGGCTAACCCCCTGTATCCCATATTTGGGCCTTCATTTTTGGTGAGGATGGGGCCCCGGGAATGTCGAGTCGACCCTCAAAAGGAATTGGGTTTACACGGGCATGAACAGGCTAAGCTAGCCTGGCGAAAATAGGAAATTTCTTATAATACAGTTATAATGGGATATCTTTCAAGGGGCTGGCTAACACCCTGTATCCCATATTTGGTCGTTCATTTTTGGTGAGGATGGGGCCCCGGGAATGTCAAATTGACCCTCAAAAGGAATTGGGTTTACACGGCCATTAACAGGCTAAGCTAGCCTGGCGAAAATAGGAAATTTCTTATAATACAGTTATAATGGGATATCTTTCAAGGGGCTGGCTAACACCCTGTATCCCATATTTGGTCCTTCATATTTGGTGAGGATGGGGCTCTGGGAATGCCCAGTCGACCCTTAAAAGGAATTGGGTTTACACAGCCATTAACAGGCTTCGCTAGCCTGGCAAAAATAGGAAATTTCGTATTATACAGTTATAATAGGATATCTTTCAAGGGGCTGGCTAACCCCTTGTATCCCATATTTGGGCCTTCATTTTTGGTGAGGATGAGGCCCCTGAAATGTCGAGTCGACCCTCAAAAGGAATTGGGTTTACACGGGCATTAACAGGCTTAGCTAGCCTGGCGAAAATACGGAATTTCTTATAATACAGTTATAATGGGATATCTTTCAAGGGGCTGGCTAACACCCTGTATCCCATATTTGGTCCTTTATATTTGGTGAGGATGGGGCTCCGGGAATGCCCAGTCGACCCTCAAAAGGAATTGGGTTTACACGGCCATTAACAGGCTAAGCAAGCCTGGCGAAAATACGAAATTTCGTATAATACAGTTATAATGGGTTATCTTTCAAGGGGCTGGCTATCACTCTGTATCCCATATTTGGTGCTTCATATTTGGTGAGGATGGGGCTCCGGGAATGCCCAGTCGACCCTTAAAAGGAATTGGGTTTACACAGCCACTAACAGGCTTCGCTAGCCTGGCGAAAATAGGAAATTTCGTATAATACAGTTATAATGGGATATCTTTCATGGGGCTGGCGAACCGCCTGTATCCCATATTTGGGCCTTCATTTTTGGTGAGGATGGGGCCCCTGAAATGTCGAGTCGACCCTCAAAAGGAATTGGGTTTACACGGCCATGAACAGTCTTAGCTAGCCTGGCGAATATTGGAAATATCGTCTAATACAGTTATAATAGGATATCTTTCGAGGGGCTGACTTACCCACTGTATCCCATATTTGGGCCCTCATATTTTATGGGGATGGGGCTCTAAGAAAGCCCAGTCGACCCTCAAAAGAAATTGGGTTAACATGGCCATTAACAGGCTTAGCTAGGCTGGCGAAAATACGAAATTTTAAATAATACAGTTATAATGGGATATCTTTCGAGGGGCTGGCTAACCCCCTGTATCCCATATTTGGGCCTTCATATTTTATGAGGATGGGGCCCGGGGAATGCCCAGTCGAATCTCAAAAGGAATTGGGTTTACACGGCCATTAACAGGCTTAGCTAGCCTGGCGAAAATAGGAAATTTCGTATAATATAGTTATAAAGGGATATCTTTCAAGGGGCTGGCTAACACCCTGTATCCCATATTTGGGCCTTCATATTTGGTGATGATGGGGCTCCATAAAAGCCCAGTCGAACCTCAAAAGGAATTGGGTTTACACGGCCATTAACAGGCTTAGCTAGCCTGGCGAATATACGAAATTTCGTATAATACAGTTATAGTGGCATATCTTTCGAGGGGCTGACTAATCCCCTGTATCCCATATTTGGGCCTTCATATTTGGTGAGGATGGGGCTCCAAAACAGCCCAGTCGACCCTCAAAAGGAATTGGGTTTACACGGCCATAAACAGGCTTGGCTAGCCTGGCGAATATAGGAAATTTTGAATGATACAGTTATAATGGGATATCTTTCGAGGGGCTGGCTCACCCCCTGTATCCCATATTTAGGCCTTCATATTTGGTGAGGATGGTGCCCGGGGAATATCCAGTCGACCCTCAAAAGGAATTGGGTTTACACGGCCATTAACAGGCCAAGCAAGCCTGGCGAAAATAGTAATTTTCGTATAATACAGTTATAATGGTTTTTTTTTCAAGGGGCTGGCTAACACCCTGTATCCCATATTTGGGCCTTCATATTTGGTGAGGATGGGGCTCCGAGAACTCCTAGTCGACCTTCAAAAGGATTTGGGTTTACATTGCCATTAACAGGCAAAGCTAGCCTGGCGAAAATAGGAAATTTCGTATAATACAGTTATAGTGGCATATCTTTCGAGGGGCTGG
Organism: Magallana ariakensis; assembly: GCA_020458035.1. Lineage (NCBI taxonomy): Eukaryota > Metazoa > Mollusca > Bivalvia > Ostreida > Ostreidae > Magallana > Magallana ariakensis. The sequence goes on along the minus strand of CM035815.1, from coordinate 55,814,514 downwards.
CTTACCCCCTGTATCCCATATTTGTGCCTTCATATTTGGTGAGGATGGGGCCCCGGGAATGCCCAGTCTACTTTTAAAAAGGCATTGGGTTTACACGGGCATTAACATGCTTACCTAGCCTGGCGAAAATAGGAAATTTCGTATAATACAGTTATAGTGGGATATCTTTCAAGGGGCTGGCTTACCCCCTGTATCCCATATTTGGGCCATCATTTTTTGTGATGATGGGGCCCCGGGAATGTCCAGTCGACTCTCAAAAGGAATTGGGTTTACACGGCCATGAACAGGCTTACTTAGCCTGGCGAAAATACGAAAATACGTATAATACAGTTATAATGGGATATCTTTCAAGGGGCTGGCTTACCCCCTGTATCCCATATTTAGGCCTTCATATTTGGTGAGGATGGTGCCCGGGGAATATCCAGTCGACCCTCAAAAGGAATTGGGTTTACACGGACATTAACAGGCTTAACCTGGCGAAAATGTAAAATTTCGTTTAATACAGTTATAATGGGATATCTTTCAAGGGGCTGGCTAACACCCTGTATCCCAAATTTGGTCCTTCATATTTGGTGAGGATGGGGCTCTGGGAATGCCCAGTCGACCCTTAAAAGGAATTGGGTTTACACAGCCATTAACAGGCTTCGCTAGCCTGGCAAAAATAGGAAATTTCGTATTATACAGTTATAATAGGATATCTTTCAAGGGGCTGGCTAACCCCCTGTATCCCATATTAGGGCCTTCATTTTTAGTGAGGATGGGGCCCCGGGAATGTCGAGTCGACCCTCAAAAGGAATTGGGTTTACACGGCCATGAACAGTCTTAGCTAGCCTGGCGAAAATTGGAAATTTCGTATAATACAGTTATAATGGGATATCTTTCAAGGTCTGGCTAATACCCTGTATCCCATATATGGGCCTTCATGTTTGGTGAGGATGGGGCCACGGGAATGCCCAGTCGACCCTCAAAAGGAATTGGGTTTACACGGCCATTAACAGGCTTAGCTAGCCTGGCGAATATAGGAAGTTTTGAATAATACAGTTATAATGGGATATCTTTTTAGGGGCTGACTTACCCCCTGTATCCCATATTTGGGCCTTCATATTTGGTGAGGATGGGGCCCTGGGAATGTCTAGTCGACCCACAAAAGAAATTGGGTTTACACGGCCATTAACAGGCTTCGCTAGCCTGGCGAAAATAGGAAATTTCGTATAATACAGTTATAATGGGTTTTTTTTCAAGGGGCTGGCTAACACCCTGTATCCCAAATTTGGGCCTTCATTTTTGGTGAGGATAGGGCCCCGGGAATGTCCAGTCGACCCTCAAAAGGAGTTGGGTTTACACGGCCATTAACAGGCTTAGCTAGCCTGGCGAAAATAGGAAATTTCGTATAATACAGTTATAATGAGATATCTTTCAAGGGGCTGGCTAACACCCTGTATCCCATATTTGGGCCTTCATTTTTGGTGAGGATGGGGCCCCGGGAATGTCGAGTCGACCCTCAAAAGGAATTGGGTTTACACGGGCATGAACAGGCTAAGCTAGCCTGGCGAAAATAGGAAATTTCTTATAATACAGTTATAATGGGATATCTTTCAAGGGGCTGGCTAACCCCTTGTATCCCATATTTGGGCCTTCATTTTTGGTGAGGATGAGGCCCCTGAAATGTCGAGTCGACCCTCAAAAGGAATTGGGTTTACACGGGCATTAACAGGCTTAGCTAGCCTGGCGAAAATACGGAATTTCTTATAATACAGTTATAATGGGATATCTTTCAAGGGGCTGGCTAACACCCTGTATCCCATATTTGGTCCTTTATATTTGATGAGGATGGGGCTCCGGGAATGCCCAGTCGACCCTCAAAAGGAATTGGGTTTAAACGGCCATTAACAGGCTAAACTAGCCTGGCGAAAATACGAAATTTCGTATAATACAGTTATAATTGGTTCTTTCAAGGGGCTGGCTATCACTCTGTATCCCATATTTGGTGCTTCATATTTGGTGAGGATGGGGCTCCGGGAATGCCCAGTCGACCCTTAAAAGGAATTGGGTTTACACAGCCACTAACAGGCTTCGCTAGCCTGGCGAAAATAGGAAATTTCGTATAATACAGTTATAATGGGATATCTTTCATGGGGCTGGCTAACCGCCTGTATCCCATATTTGGGCCTTCATTTCCAACTTTCGCCAGGCTAGCTTAGCCTGTTAACGGTCGTGTAAACCCAATTCCTTTTGAGGGTCGACTGGGCATTCCCGGGGCCCCACCTCCTCCAAATATGAAGGCCCAAATATGGGATACAGGGTGTTAGCCAGCCCCTTGAAAGATATCCCATTATAACTGTATTATACGAAATTTCCACTTTTCGCCAGGCTAGCTAAGCCTGTTAACGGTCGTGTAAACCCAATTCCTTTTGAGGGTCGACTGGGCACTCCCGGGGCCCCACCTCCTCCAAATATGAAGGCCCAAATATGGGATACAGGGTGTTAGCCAGCCCCTTGAAAGATATCCCATTATAACTGTATTATACGAAATTTCCAATTTTCGCCAGGCTAGCTAAGCCTGTTAACGGTCGTGTAAACCCAATTCCTTTTGAGGGTCGACTGGGCATTCCCGGGGCCCCACCTCCTCCAAATATGAATGCCCAAATATGGGATACAGGGTGTTAGCCAGCCCCTTGAAAGATATCCCATTATAACTGTATTATACGAAATTTCCAATTTTCGACAGGCTAGCTAAGCCTGTTAACGGTCGTGTAAACCCAATTCCTTTTGAGGGTCGACTGGGCATTCCCGGGGCCCCACCTCCTCCAAATATGAAGGCCCAAATATGGGATACAGGGTGTTAGCCAGCCCCTTGAAAGATATCCCATTATAACTGTATTATACGAAATTTCCAATTTTCGCCAGGCTAGCTAAGCCTGTTAACGGTCGTGTAAACCCAATTCCTTTCGAGGGTTGACTGGGCATTCCCGGGGCCCCACCTCCTCCAAATATGAAGGCCCAAATATGGGATACAGGGTGTTAGCCAGCCCCTTGAAAGATATCCCATTATAACTGTATTATACGAAATTTCCAATTTTTGCCAGGCTAGCTAAGCCTGTTAACGGTCGTGTAAACCCAATTCCTTTCGAGGGTCGACTGGGCACTCCCGGGGCCCCACCTCCTCCAAATATGAAGGCCCAAATATGGGATACAGGGTGTTAGCCAGCCCCTTGAAAGATATCCCATTATAACTGTATTGTACGAAATTTCCAACTTTCGCCAGGCTAGCTTAGCCTGTTAACGGTCGTGTAAACCCAATTCCTTTTGAGGGTCGACTGGGCATTCCCGGGGCCCCACCTCCTCCAAATATGAAGGCCCAAATATGGGATACAGGGTGTAAGCCAGCCCCTTGAAAGATATCCCATTATAACTGTATTATACGAAATTTCCAATTTTCGCCAGGCTAGCTAAGCCTGTTAACGGTCGTGTAAACCCAATTCCTTTTGAGGGTCGACTGGGCATTCCCGGGGCCCCACCTCCTCTAAATATGAAGGCCCAAATATGGGATACAGGGTGTTAGCCAGCCCCTTGAAAGATATCCCATTATAACTGTATTATACGAAATTTCCAATTTTCGCCAGGCTAGCTAAGCCTGTTAACGGTCGTGTAAACCCAATTCCTTTTGAGGGTCGACTGGGCACTCCCGGGGCCCCACCTCCTCCAAATATGAAGGCCCAAATATGGGATACAGGGTGTTAGCCAGCCCCTTGAAAGATATCCCATTATAAAATTTCCAATTTTCGCCAGGCTAGCTAAGCCTGTTAACGGTCGTGTAAACCCAATTCCTTTTGAGGGTCGACTGGGCATTCCCGGGGCCCCACCTCCTCCAAATATGAAGGCCCAAATATGGGATACAGGGTGTTAGCCAGCCCCTTGAAAGATATCCCATTATAGCTGTATTATACGAAATTTCCAATTTTCGCCAGGCTAGCTAAGCCTGTTAACGGTCGTGTAAACCCAATTCCTTTTGAGGGTCGTCTGGGTATTCCCGGGGCCCCACCTCCTCCAAATATGAAGGCCCAAATATGGGATACAGGGTGTTAGCCAGCCCCTTGAAAGATATCCTATTATAACTGTATTATACGAAATTTCCAATTTTCGCCAGGCTAGCTAAGCCTGTTAACGGTCGTGTAAACCCAATTCCTTTTGAGGGTCGACTGGGCATTCTCGGGGCCCCACCTCCTCCAAATATGAAGGCCCAAATATGGGATACAGGGTGTTAGCCAGCCCCTTGAAAGATATCCCATTATAACTGTATTATACGAAATTTCCAATTTTTGCCAGGCTAGCTAAGCCTGTTAACGGTCGTGTAAACCCAATTCCTTTTGAGGGTCGACTGGGCACTCCCGGGGCCCCACCTCCTCCAAATATGAAGGCCCAAATATGGGATACAGGGTGTTAGCCAGCCCCTTGAAAGATATCCCATTATAACTGTATTATACGAAATTTCCAATTTTCGCCAGGCTAGCTAAGCCTGTTAACGGTCGTGTAAACCCAATTCCTTTTGAGGGTCGACTGGGCATTCCCGGGGCCCCACCTCCTCCAAATATGAAGGCCCAAATATGGGATACAGGGTGTTAGCCAGCCCCTTGAAAGATATCCAATTATAACTGTATTATACGAAATTTCCAATTTTCGCCAGGCTAGCTAAGCCTGTTAACGGTCGTGTAAACCCAATTCCTTTTGATGGTCGACTGGGCATTCCCGGGGCCCCACCTCCTCCAAATATGAAGGCCCAAATATGGGATACAGGGTGTTAGCCAGCCCCTTGAAAGATATACCATTATAACTGTATTGTACGAAATTTCCAACTTTCGCCAGGCTAACTTAGCCTGTTAACGGTCGTGTAAACCCAATTCCTTTTGAGAGTCGACTGGGCATTCCCGGGGCCCCACCTCCTCCAAATATGAAGGCCCAAATATGGGATACAGGGTGTTAGCCAGCCCCTTGAAAGATATCCCATTATAACTGTATTGTACGAAATTTCCAACTTTCGCCAGGCTAACTTAGCCTGTTAACGGTCGTGTAAACCCAATTCCTTTTGAGAGTAGACTGGGCATTCCCGGGGCCCCACCTCCTCCAAATATGAAGGCCCAAATATGGGATACAGGGTGTTAGCCAGCCCCTTGAAAGATATCCCATTATAACTGTATTATACGAAATTTCCAATTTTCGCCAGGCTAGCTAAGCCTGTTAATGGTCGTGTAAACCCAATTCCTTTTGAGGGTCGACTGGGCACTCCCGGGGCCCCACCTCCTCCAAATATGAAGGCCCAAATATGGGATACAGGGTGTTAGCCAGCCCCTTGAAAGATATCCCATTATAACTGTATTGTACGAAATTTCCAACTTTCGCCAGGCTAACTTAGCCTGTTAACGGTCGTGTAAACCCAATTCCTTTTGAGGGTCGACTGGGCATTCCCGGGGCCCCACCTCCTCCAAATATGAAGGCCCAAATATGGGATACAGGGTGTTAGCCAGCCCCTTGAAAGATATCCCATTATAACTGTATTATACGAAATTTCCACTTTTCGCCAGGCTAGCTAAGCCTGTTAACGGTCGTGTAAACCCAATTCTTTTTGAGGGTCGACTGGGCACTCCCGGGGCCCCACCTCCTCCAAATATGAAGGCCCAAATATGGAATACAGGGTGTTAGCCAGCCCCTTGAAAGATATCCCATTATAACTGTATTGTACGAAATTTCCAACTTTCGCCAGGCTAACTTAGCCTGTTAACGGTCGTGTAAACCCAATTCCTTTTGAGGTTCGACTGGGCATTCCCGGGGCCCCACCTCCTCCAAATATGAAGGCCCAAATATGGGATACAGGGTGTTAGCCAGCCCCTTGAAAGATATCCCATTATAACTGTATTATACGAAATTTCCAATTTTCGTCAGGCTAGCTAAGCCTGTTAACGGTCGTGTAAACCCAATTCCTTTTGAGGGTCGACTGGGCACTCCCGGGGCCCCACCTCCTCCAAATATAAAGGCCCAAATATGGGATACAGGGTGTTAGCCAGCCCCTTGAAAGATATCCCATTATAACTGTATTATACGAAATTTCCAATTTTCGCCAGGCTAGCTAAGCCTGTTAACGGTCGTGTAAACCCAATTCCTTTTGAGGGTCGACTGGGCATTCCCGGGGCCCCACCTCCTACAAATATGAAGGCCCAAATATGGGATACAGGGTGTTAGCCAGCCCCTTGAAAGATATCCCATTATAACTGTATTATACGAAATTTCCAATTTTCGCCAGGCTAGCTTAGCCTGTTAACGGTAGTGTAAACCCAATTCCTTTTGAGGGTCGACTGGGCACTCCCGGGGCCCCACCTCCTCCAAATATGAAGGCCCAAATATGGGATACAGGGTGTTAGCCAGCCCCTTGAAAGATATCCCATTATAACTGTATTATACGAAATTTCCAATTTTCGCCAGGTTAGCTAAGCCTGTTAACGGTCGTGTAAACCCAATTCCTTTTGAGGGTCGACTGGGCATTCCCGGGGCCCCACCTCCTCCAAATATGAAGGCCCAAATATGGGATACAGGGTGTTAGCCAGCCCCTTGAAAGATATCCCATTGCAACAGTATGATGAATTTCTTACCTTTTCGCCAGGCTAGCTAATTATGTCAATGTTCAGGTCTGGTCAGCAAGATATGATATGATTTTTAATATATAACTGTTTCTTAACATTGAAAAAGGAAAGTTTTTGTGGAATTTTGAATTTACGTTTATTAGCATGTTTACGGTAATTTGAATAGCAAACCGACCAGAGAATTCTATTCGCTATTCGAATAGTGAATAGCGAAAAGCGAATAGAACTCCAACTTCTGAATGCCATTCACATTGGGTTTTCCGGCTAAAGCCCGATAATTCATTTTACAAAAATGTGCGTTATTATTCAAATAAAGCTAAGAAACTACTTGCCATGCGAAATTACAAATTGTTGATTTTTAAATAATTAATAACTTATAAAATCAACTCACGTCAGTACCTTAGTTTTATTTTGAGAAGTTTTAGTGCACCATTTATCTGTCAAGTTATTCATGTTTGCCCCATACCTTGTTTGAAAGATAATGGTAGCAAAGGTTACTCTGTTCTTTACTGCACTTCCACATGCCGACGCTTCTTTTAAAAGGATATCCCACTCTCCAAACAAGAACAGGTCAACGTTGTCAGTGGAGTGACTGTGATAAAAATTGAATTGTCAACCATAATCAATTGTTATCGCTATTTTATTGGTGATTTGGTTTTATAGCGATAATTTTGTTTAGCTGGAATTTCCATTGTGTTTTTTTTTCACTTCTAGTAAATGAGTTTCATTTATATAATTTCATTTATATAATTTATTGATATAACTTTTGTATTAATTTTTTACTTGTTTGTATGTCTACTTAAATGACCTTTCTGTTTTCGTCCGTCATCGTGCTTCGTCCGTCGTGCGTTAACAATTTGACATTTTTAATTTCTCCTTGAAAACTACAAGGCCAATTGTTACCATTTTTGTGTGAAGCATCTCAATGATAAGAGGGATCTCAATTATGATATTCATGGCTCTACAACCCCCGGGGCACCACAGGCGGGGCTAAATATGCAAAAAAAGCTAAATTTTCAAAAATCTTCTTCTCTACCCCCACACGTTAGAAAAAATATGAATGCATGATTATGATGTTCACGAAGCCCTCTACCAAAATTATGAAATTCATGGCCCTGGGTCAGGGCTAAGGCTTTAGGGTGGGACCAATATGGCTATGTAGTAAAAATGTATTAACTCTTAGAAAATCTTCTTTTCTACTCACATATATATTTGAGAAAAACTAAATGCATGACTATGATGTCGATGAAGTTATCTACCTAAATTGTGAAACCTGGGACAGGGGTTTAGGGATGGGCCAATATAGTTTTTTTTTAAATTCCGAATATGCAATAAGATAAAGTTATTACATTGGGTATTTGGGAGACAATGAAATTGTACCTCAAGCTCAAAACCATGTACGCAGTTAATATTTTAAAGACTTTTGAGAATCTATCACTCTACGATTTTAGAATATTGTCCAAAACTCTTCAGACGCGAATGCAAATAAAATTTTTGACTTCTACTATATTTATTATGCTGCATAACCTTATGTCACTCCAGAGTAACTGTAAAAATAGTAATTTACAACTCAGTATATGCCACCGCACAATTTTACGTTGGATATCTTAGCAGCGGTTAGACACTAGAGCAAACTCATCTCCTCTCCTACACAAACAACCCAGAAAAGAATTCATTAATGGAAATAGGGCAATGATAAAACTGATTTTGATGTACAAGTAAGTAATTTTGGTTGAGCTACAATTTTCATTTATTGACAATGATTAACATTTTCATTTATTAGTGTGATTTTAGAAGTACTTGTTGAGTTATTCTATTTTAGACTTATTTTAAATGCAAATTATTTATACATCTGCGATATAACCTTCAATCCAAAGTTGTCTTCGGTGGTTATTTGGTACGAAGGTGTAAGTTGCATGTATTTCAGAAAAAAAGTAAAACTTGGGTTAACTGGTTTGAATTTCTTCGAATTATACTCGCACTTACATTGTATAACCACTAAAGAATAAATTTGACAGTTTAATATATCAAATATCACTCAGTGTCTCTCTTTCTTCGTTCATTCATGTACATGTAAAATAAGTGAATTACTTAAATTATTGTTTTTGTTAATAAGAACCTTATTTAGACGATACGATTAAGTTTCCCTCTACCGTAGTTTACTAGAGCCATTTGAAGTCTGAGGAATCTGAGCTCTTAATAGAAGTACAATTACTATCTTACAAGTCGTTAAATTCTAAACTTTGAGTAAAATAATTTAAACCAAATGATGATAAAAATTCAAAACGACAGTTAATTTCTCCAGTGTTCGAAATTTTGATCCGTGGGATGGGGGGATGGGGATATAGTGCGTTCTATTCAGAACTCCAATTTTTTTGCATACTGTGGTTTCATCAATATTCGTGGGTATCAATTTTCGTGGGTTTTCTGAAAACCACAGTTTCAAGGATACGTAAATTCGTGGCCAATGACCCTATCAATACAAAATGTTAGTTGATATTGTTCTTCGATAAGCATTTAATTTCGTGGATCAACTTAACAACGAAATCCACGAAAATTGGTATTCAACGAATATTGATGAAACCACAGTCTATGTGACAGGTTTCTGTATTTTTTGTAGTTGTTTATGCGGCAGGTCTCTGTATTGTTGTTATTGACTATGAAGCAGGTCTCTGTGTTGTTGTCTATGTGGCAGATCCCTGTGTTGTTATTGTTGTCTATGTGGCAAGTCTCTATTTTGTTGTTTTCTATTTGGTAGGTCTCTGTGTTGTTGTTTTTGTGGCAGGTCTCTGTGTTGTTGTTGTTGTCTATGTGGAAGTTCACTATGTTGTTGTTTTCTATTCGGTAGGTCTCTGTGCTGGTGTTGTGTCTATGTGGCAGATCTTTGTATTGTTGTTGTTGTTTATGTGGCAGGTCTCTGTGTTGTTGTCTATGTGGCAGGTCTCTGTGTTGTTATTGTCTATGTGGCAGATCTCTGTGTTGTTGTCTATGTTACAGGTTTCTGCGTTGTTGTTGTTGTCTATGTGACAGGTCTCTGTATTGTAATTGTTTTCTATTAGTAGGTCTCAGCGTTTTTGTTGTCTATGTGTCAGGTTTCTATGTTGTTGTTTTATTATATGGTAGGTCTGTGTTGTGGTTTATGTGGCGGGTCTCTGTGTTGTTGTTGTTTATGTGTCAGATCTCTATGTTGTTGTTGTTTATGTGGTAGGTCTCTGTGTTGTTGTTGTCTATGTAACAGGTCTTTGCGTTGTTGTTGTTTATGTGGCAGGTATCTGTGTTGTTGTTTATGTGCCAGGTCTCTGTGTTGTTATTGTCTATGTGGCAGGTCTCTATGTTGTTGTTGTTTATGTAACAGGTCTTTGCGTTGTTGTTGTTTATTTGGCAGGTATTTGTGTTGTTGTTGTCTATGTAACAGGTCTTTGCGTTGTTGTTGTTTATGTGGTAGGTCTCTGTGTTGTTGTTTATGTGGTAGGTCTGTGTTGTTGTTGTCTATGTAACAGGTCTCTGTGTTGTTGTTGTTGTTTATTTGGCAGGTATTTGTGTTGTTGTTGTCTATGTAACAGGTATTTGTGTTGTTGTTGTCTATGTGGTAGGTCTATGTGTTGTTGTTTATGTGGTAAGTCTCTGTGTTGTTGTTGTCTATGTAACAGGTTTCTGTGTTGTTGTTGTTGTTTATGTGGCAGGTCTCTGTGTTGTTGTTTTTGTTTATTTGGCAGGTATTTGTGTTGTTGTCTATGTGGTAGGTCTCTGTGTTGAAATCCTCTCAATTGTTGTTGAGGTTAACACATGTAGTTTTTGTGTTATTGTTGCGGTAAGACAATGTTTTATTGTAGTTGTTGTATTAATAGGTTGTGTTCGTGGGATTTTGTAAACGGTTAAGGTGAAATTTCTTAGAACCTTTATGTACCATACTATAAAACGAATGTTCATTGGATATATTGTTTGGCATTTCGTTGACTTTGTTTCTCACCTGAAAAGTGACGTTAACTACTGAAAATTATTTTCCTTTGGAAAAAAATCATTTCTGAGGGGAAAAAAAGAATTATCCTGTAGTATAAACATGTAACAAAACCTGTATGAATTTTCATTAGAATTTTTTCTAAAGAAATAAATATTGTGGAATCATTAAAATTCGTGGGGGACAATTTTCGTGGAATGGTACAATTTTATAGGTTCGTGGTGACGTAAATTCGTGTATTTTCTTATACCTGCAAAAGGAAATATGACTCAATAACCCTTCGTTGTTATTTCGTGGAGGATGTTGAATCGTGATTGAGAGGTACACACGAATTCTAATGATTTCACAGTACTTTTTTGTAAATACTCAGTACGAAAATTTAAATTGGTTGTGAAAGATGGAATCGTGCAGTCTTCACCTGCAATTTGGCGGCCAAAAGGAAGGAACTCTTGCAACAGGCCTGCTAGAAAATTTTCTATTTATTTTATCTCCCTAAGTTGAATACAAGTATTTTCTATGGAAATTTTATTCAAAAAATTATATTGTTAAATAGGAATTTAATTTTTTTTTTGTGTTTTGCATTTGGTCACAAATGAAGGTGACCTTGTTATAAATTTATATGAAGAAATGATTAAAAGAGCAAACGAATGTAGTTGCATTAGGTAAAGGAAAACGATAAATACGTATACAATTATATATACACTGTAATCACTCCAAAAAGTTACCAAAAATGTTGTGATTTAATAATACAGTTAAAATATGTTCAAATCAAATCAGAGATATCAACTAGTGGAGGCTAAAAAAGACATATTTGTGATTTTTAAAACAAGTATGTAAACTGTAGGCTTTTCGCATTTGGCGAACAAATGTTATGCAGTTTAATAACTTAGCTTGTGCTTCGATGCTGAAAACGGGATGACAAAATGAAATTTGAATTAACTTTGCTTTCTCTGTAGTTTGATTATGATTCTAAGCAAGACTCGGTGTATATTGAGCATGGACGTGGATGTAAGCTAAAAATACGCTGGCAATCTAACCAGAAAATGAACATGTCCTTTAGTAATTATAAGTAAATACCACTACATCAGAGGATATAGAATGTAGAAAGTTTAATGTACAAATCACGAAATTATTCTTAAAAATATCAATGCAAATAAAACCGTCATCATCAAACATAACAATCATAAAACACATATAATAAATAATGTAAATTGACAAAGAATGAAATAAAAGAGGTCAATTCTCTTCTGACCACTAGAGCTAGACAGTTTGTTCCCTGATTCAGACAGACCAGAAGAGATAGGGTAATCAGAGAACTTGCTCTTATTCCCATTCGACTGGGTCTTCTTTGTGGTTGGAGGAACATTAGCATGCGTTGTTGGAGCAACTGTCACTTTTTCAATTTTGACCTCAGTTGTATAATTTGGCTTTTGTTTTTGAGCTGTTGTTTTCGTTGTTGTTGTCGGTCTCTGTGTTGTTGTTGTTGTCGGTCTCTGTGTTGTTGTTGTTGTCGTCGTCGGTCTCTGTGTTGTCGGTCTCTGTGTTGTTGGTTTCTGAGTATTTGATGCCGTTGTCGCTTGTCTTGATGTTGGTACATCTGTTGCTCTAGTAGTTGTTTCTGATTTTGTTGTTCTGGTTGTTGTTGTTGTGGGTCTTGCTGTCTCTGCTGACTGAGTTGTCTTAGTTGTTGGTCGAGCTGTTGTCACCGTCGATTTTAAGCTACTTGTTGTCAATGGTGTTGTGAAAGAACCTAAATTCATAAAAGAAAAAATAACTCAATAATAAAGGATTTCAATAATATGCTTACATTATTTTTATCCAGTAAAATAAATGAAAGAATTAAATTTGAGTTGAACTATGGCTGGTTAATAGATCGGATTCCTTTTTCTAATAGTCTTCATATTTGAACGAAAGTGTTGCCGTACTTGTCGTTATATTCCATTGCCTGATTATTGAATTGTCTCCGTTTCTCCTACTGAAGCTCAACGGCGGACTCTGAATGTGATATATCGGTTTAGTATACGATGTCCTCACAATGGCCTCTCGGCGCCTGCGCCCTGATGGTGCCGGGGTTGTGTTAGTCGTCGAGTTACAGCTCCTGTCACACTCAGCGCTTTTCTCGGACACCAGACAAACGAAGGCTTTGCAGTGAAGGAAGACCTGATCAAAATTCACAAACTTGAATGTTTGGTACCGGTATCCAAAGGAGGTCGAGTTTAGTGGAAAGAACCCAAGGGTCGGATCGTTTTGACATCTACAAAAAAAAAATCGGTCAAGTCAGTGATCTTTGGCTTTGATAAATTTTCTATCAATTAATCAAATCAAATTATTCAATAATTTTCATTTTTTTAAAGGGGCAGCAAAATTGTATATAGCACATTGTAGAATGTGTAACAAAGCAATAAAATTAGGACTTCTTTATATAGAATACTTAATGAATTTATTGGGGGAAAATCCAAATTCATTATCTTTATCTGGATTAACCTTATTCAATTTTGTCGAGCAATACATGTAATATACTAACTTGTCTGCAAACAGTGGGTAATTAGTAGGATCAGTCTCCTGTGTAGTGGGCGTTGCCAAACAGTCGGGAACAACCAGTTTGAGGTTGGAGTCCACGTTTTCCAATGTAAGTGCCACGTTGAGCCACTCTCCTAAAGTCAGATTTAGAGGAAAGTTTGATACTGGGCTGTTAAAGGAATTATTTTGGAAGAAATCCATTCTGATGTTGAATGTTCCGGGGGCTTTCTGTGTTACACTCTCCGTTTGAGGGATCATGCCTTTGTCCGAGTCCAAGTCTCGCGGAAACTCACACGAGACTTCCACTCTGTACGTGTTTACTCTGTAGACGTTGCCTTCAGTGGACGTATAGTCATAACGAATAACATTGGAATAGATGATATGGGTGTCGTTGGTCTGTAAAACAAGACGTACTCAATAACATGTGAAAGACTAGTACATTTGTGACATAAAATGATAATTGAGCTTTGTGTTTCGGAAAAGTCTTATTCAGTAAATGATCTTACGTTAACATTTGTTCCACATTCGTCAAATGGAATACTGATAGACACAAAATTGGCATCTTTTGACTTTTGGAGATTGCACACAGCACCAGGAACAGGTTCAAAAATGGTTATAAACTTTTCTTCCAAATTTTTATCATTCGCACGGCTGAATAAAGCCTTTATGTTCCCGTTATCACATTCCAGGGTAGGAATTGGAGCTGAAGAAAAAATTATGCACTCTTCTTAAACATTTTCTCAATACCATTGACCGCGTTCAAAAAGACACTACTAGTATTCATTGAAGTATTATAATGGTATGACGAATTAAGCCAAAGGAGCGAAATGATTTCAAAAGAGAAAGGGAGATAGACTCACGAATGGGTGGTGCGTTGTCTAGTTTGGTACATGCAACGCTGGCATACTCATCGGAGCCACTACAGTCAATACTGGAGCCATTAATGTAGGAACAGTCTCTGAGAGAGTTCTCTGTCCCTCGACATTCCACGTTATCAAGTCCGTACACAGAACTTACGTTTTGGCGAACGTAATTGATTTCAATAGGAGAACCTGCACGAGCATCTGTTGCACTGAAATATTAAGAAAATGCATTTAACATCAAGTACATGTATGTACATTTGCCTTAGTGAATCCAAATGTTCAGGAATTAAATACTTAATAAATATTCCGATTTTACAAAAACAATTTTTTTCGAGACACCAAGCATGGGGTATACTCATATGGGTATTAGATTACTCTAAAAAAAAGTTGGCAATTACTCGAAACAGAGTTTCCTGCAGACCACCTGGGCGTCGGCTGTCCCCCAGAGGTCGTCACAGACGGCCCTCCACTGGTTGTTGAGGTAAACCTCCACGAACCCCAGGCCTCGCTGGTCGTCCGGACCCACGATCCTAACGTCCCACTCCTGCGGGACAGTAGAGGGAGCTGTTATAAAAGATGTAGCAATTAAAGAATGAATTCGATTTTAACATTTGGTATTCGATATAGCGAACCCCATGGTTTTTTATGTTTCTTTCTGGAATTTGTTAACACAGCTCAAAACTAATCTCTATTGTTCATAAAAGGAGGATCCGTTTATTGTTCATTTGCATATAACAACGACATTTCGGAAAACATCGGCTATTAATTATTAATTAATAAACCAATCAAATCACGGCTATATCTATTAATTATTAATTAATTTAGGTTTAAATACAGACATCACTTACTCGTTGTATAATTATAGACGTGATTTGATTGGTCATTAATTAACTTAGGTTTAATTACAGATATCACTTACTGGCTGTACAGCTATAGCCGTGATTTGATTGGTTAATTAATTAATTTAGGTTTAATTACAGATAGCACTTTACTCGCTGTACAGTTATAGCCGTGATTTGATTGGTTATTCATTAACTTACGTTTAATTACAGATATCACTTACTCGCTGTACAGTTATTGGGCTGAACTGTGGCCGGGGCTCTAGTCGTCGGGACACCTGTCGGTGCATTCGTTACACCTGAGGTGCGGCACTGCACCCCCACGTCCTCGTTGTGGCCACAGTTAGTGTTGCCCCACCCCAGGAACTGGCACTGGTCCAGCGATTGTTCCGTGCCGTCACAGTTCAAATCATCCATCCATATCCGGCCTGTTCCGGCTCCAAACGTGCCGTTTAGTATAGCTATTCCACCCTCACTGTAAAAGTCGAATTACGTATAACACTATACAGCTGTAATTATTTCACGATGTTCGTTATTCAAAACATTTTAAAGTTAAATTATATGTACTTTTTACAAGTTCCTTTCAAATAAATTATTAATGGCAATGTTTTTTTTTTATGTCTTCACAAAGACGTTTAGATGAGGTAAAATCATGAGGTCGGCAGGAATGTTTATTGTATATTAGATAGCTTTTGTCTATTTTTGATTCTTAGTATTGAATGTAAAGAGTTGTTGACGTTTAGACATAAATATCTTGATGATAAATACTGTTCAGCACCAAATACTATAAAGTTCTGTGAGCTTATGTCTTGTAATAATGTTACAAAACTAAAAAAAATATGTTATTTCATTAGCAAAATTTACAGTCTAATATAATAGTCTGTCCTCCACAATTCTACCTTTTCTTATTTTCATTGTATATATTATATATTTATGCTTAATTATTTACTATTTATTTACTACCTATCTATTCACTTATAAAATGTACCTCTGACTTGAAATGTATAATTATACTGAATGACCTCATGTACCATTTCATGGTTTGAGTGAATAAACTGAATTGAATGTAATTACTTGAAGCCAAGCATTCTACACACGACCCCTGCGTCCGCCGAGTCAAACTGGTCATCACACACCGTCCCCCAAGTACCGTTATAAAAGACCTCCACCCTGCCCTGGTTAGCAGTGGCTCCAGTACCACCAAGTCGGACATTCACCTGAGCTGTTGATAAAGAAAATAACAAAAACAATAGAATTAATTTCACAAATATATATAAATAAATAAATAAAACCCGATGATTCAAAAATATTCAAAAGGCAATGATTCAGAGACAACTATGAAATATCCTTACAAATATGTAACCTTTTTTAATTTTCTTCATTCGAGGGTTACTTACAAATCGTTGATTGGTTGTCATAAAAAATGATTAATTGTTGAATTAAATAATCATTTAACGTTGGTTAATAACAAATTAATAAATTTGTACAAAACTTATATCACTGTAACAGTCACTGTATATATAATTATTTTCAAATGTTATATAAGGCAAGCTAACGTAATAGACGATCATTTAAATATTATGTATGTATATGGAGAGAGAGAGAGAGAGAGAGAGAGAGAGAGAGAGAGAGAGAGAGAGAGAGAGAATGAGAATTAACGCGTAATCGGGAGTAAGATACATTTACGCATTTTTGAATGTCTTCCGTAAACAAGGTGGAAAACATGTGCGTTCTTGTTCACGATAAATGTGTACATGGAAATCTTACCTTTTACAATGGAAATGGCGATGAAGAATAGTATCAGACTCTTCGTATATCCAGACATCTCGTTAATATTTTGGCGAAAACACGGAAACACACTGGAACATCATATCAATAATCCTACATTTTCAGAATTGTCAACACCGCTACACATGCGCATTAAACGGAACCTCTTATGACTTCTATTTCATTACGAAGATTTAAAAGTCCCAACATAAACCTTCAGTCAGGATCTGAAAGTCGTATGATCAAAAGCATTGTAAAGTCAGCGCACTTTCACGTTTCAATACCTTAGTAACGAATGTAAACAATAGCACGACCCACGGTTCTTGTCTCCGATCCCGATGGAAATTACGACACATGACGCATGGTTATTTTAAAGAGCGTACAATTTTAAAGGGCATGATTTTGTAAAATTCTATCAAAATTATTGTGTTTATGTTTAACTTTTAACAAGACTACACGTGTCACGACAATAACGTTGAGGCCTACATGTAATTTTATTGATTATAAAATTGCACTATAGACTGGAACCGATTGATATGTGTGGTTAGTTTGTAAACTTTGAAATTTGAACAGGCAAAAATAAGTTATATAGGTAATGCACATATCCAAAGAAATTACATCACTGATTTTAGACCTTTAATTTTTTTATTGGTAAATAGGTGACTTATTTTCATTTTTGATTCTTTTTAAAATTAAGTGATTTTTGCATTAATTTTGTATCTTTATATTTCCCTTGAGTCATTGTATTATTATTACTCGTTACCGAAGGTGTCAATATCCTTTACAAAGGTGAAAACGTTGGATGAATTATTGATTAGTTCTTAGGGAATAGCAATACTGGCAGTCTGAATTTTTCCGACACATGCGCAGTTAGATGTCAACTGTTAAATGTCTTTCCCCCAGTGATCAATATACCTGCATTCTCAAACTTACATCATTCAAGCTTATATAAAAAGCAGTCAGTGATGAGGACATTTTGAGACGACCGCTTCGCAAAAAACCGCAGGTAAGCACGCGCCTGTCGTAAACGTTTCCATTTCCTTAGTAACGTTTGTAAACAAAAAGGCGTGACAAAAATATGGCGGCCCCCGTGAGCATATTGATTATGTACAATAATTATGTCTCCTAATTGCATTGGCTGATACATAGGTAGGTTTATCTTTTGCATGTGCTTGTATAATGGTTTCGGCTTTAAAAAAAGAAACAATATCGCTTATATTGAGAAATGAATAAGAATTATTCCGAATTCCCAGTAAATGTTGAGCGATACGTGTTTATACAGGTACGTAAGCACGCAGCTTATTTACGTTTTAGATAGGGACAAAGTCAGTACCCAGCCGGGCATTTAAATTCATTCACGCCTTTTTATTCAAATTAGAAATGCTAAATGTTCATGATCTAATGTGTAATAAAACTTGGCAATGTTTCCAATAATGACAGTCATGCACTACTCATTAAAATGGTTATAATTAAATGCTCGGGTATTTATTAACTGCGCAAATTAGGTTTAAATCTTCCGAGCTTATTTTGTTTTATGTGTACATACATTGTACCTGCACATTTCTACAACATAATCTCTTTCAGGTTAGGAGCGGTATGACTGAGTTTGATGAGAAGAAATGTCAATTCCTAACACCTTTTTCCTAACTTCAACAATAATACTGATCGCTTTTCCATTGTATACAGGTAGATACATTACATATTTAAAAAAAAAATATTTTAACAGACTTCGATATGAACATATTGACATTTGAGTGAATGGCTTTGTTTTATAAACATCGTAGCATATCGCGATGTATGATAGGAATATTTATTTATATTTGATTTATTTAATATTTGGTTTTATTATTTTTTTTTCAATTAATTATGAATATATATAATGAGAGTCTAATATTACTAATGTACTTATCAATAGTATACGTGAGTATATACCTGTTGTCATTAACCAGTATCATACACTTACATACTTACTGTACATACCTGTGAATTAACACTGCATGTTTTATATATAATAAATATAAAATTATTTTTACGTATGTTTATTACATTTTGAATGAATGAATGTTTATTTCTCTCAAACCATATCAATGGTACATGAGGTACAAAAGAAAACAAATATATTTACAAATGTACAAATGCAGGGTCAAGTTAGGAAGAGTACAGGAATTAAATAAATCGAGCTAATATATTTCTAATAAATATGAACAATTTTTTTAATAAATCAATATCTATGGTATTCATAAGCTTCCCAAATTTATAAGTGTTAACATTTGATAAATATTTTTCTTCAATTAATTTGTTACGGAATATAGAAAATGCCTGGCATTCCATAACATAGTGATATTCGTCACCCAAAGTGTTTTTATTACATAATAAACAAATTCTATGAAATCTTTCTATATTACTCCATCTCCCAGTTTCAATTGGTCATTTATGGATACATGTTCTAAATTTTGTAAATAAGACTCTTAAATCGTTTGGAAGTTTCATAAGATAAATTTTCTGACCAAAGATTTTCTTGTAAAAACTGATTTACGAGTGTATCCTTAACAATAGATTTTAGCTATTTGATACTAGAAAAACTTTGATTAATCCAGACATAAGAAAGACCACATGAGTTAAGTATATCTCTCACATATTTCAACCATGGATGCATAAACGAACCCTCAGAAAAACATTTATAAAAATTTTCATTTTCAAACATACAATTAAAGGTAACATTTATTCCATTCAAATGTGAACGCAATAAATAAAAAAAAACACGCATAGTAATTTTTTACTTGAAAATTTATTTCAGTCGTGCCGAAAATTTATTTCATATTATAAGAAGTCCCACTTGATAAAAAAAAAATCCTCTGATAACGTGCATTTGTTTCACAAGAATGAATTCAACATGCAATAATTTTACATAGTTATTCAATGTATAAGACGTCTGTATATATTATGAGCATGTCTTGTATTTTAATTTACACGTGCAGATATATATACAGGCATGCAACATCGTTTACAAAAGTGGGGGTGTGGGTGGGGCAGTCTAATCCGTAATCTTGACAAGCAAGAAAAAAAAAGACCCCCCAAAAAACAAACCCCTTTAAAAACCTAATTCGCCAATCGTCAAACTCCTAATCCGTAAGGGGGGGGGGGGGAAATCCACTACAACTGTAATAATTTGGGGGTGGGGGCTAACTCATTCATAATTTAATTTCATATGTGTAAATTTCGGGGAAATCTCTGATACAGAAAAAAAGCTATAAGGGGGGGGGGGGGTCGGGGGAGGGGGCAGCCCCCCCCCCCCCCCGCCCCTGGACTACATTTGCCTGATCTTTACAAGGTGTAGCTTTGATATTTATCTATTGCTTAAAATAGGATTTCTTTGTATTTATTTAAGAATTGTCGCTGAGTGTTGGATTGTATACCACCTAATCTTTCTACTTATTGATACAGATATTTGGTATTATGATACCGTTAACTTTTAGAATATTGGTTATGGCCTTATCAGAATTTTGTTGGATTTGTGTATTTGTGTACAGAATATATATTATGTATGTTGTATGTTACGTGTTATCTTTTCACCTGAATCATAACACAGAAAATCAAAAATGTCGTCAATATTCTTATGAACACGAATTGTTACATTTTATAACTGTAGCTCAATGACCAGTTTTATGTATATATTCACTGAGTTCTTTCACTTTTCAGTTTCCCAGACCTGCTTCCCCCGTTGTCAACCCACAGAGTACTGCGGAAACAGCACGGAGGGCGGGGGACCAGTGTGTCTAGGTGTGTATGTTTACTCTCTGTTTATAGCCTAGATAAATACCAGCCAAACACGTACCATGAGGTAATAAAGCGAGACTTGTCGGGATATAATACTCCAAAGAACGCGGCACTGTGTGCTCGCCAGATTTACTTAAACCCCGGTGAATGCACTTTCCGCCATAAAAATGGGTTTATTTTAAAAGTTACGCATAACATTTTATTAAAATAAAGTCGTTAAATTTTAAGTGTATATCAGCGTATACTTATCCCGTAGACATGCCCGCGACCATAACACGATTTCAACTTCTTTTTAACTGGGGATGACGTTTGATTCAAAAGGACACTGTCTACGTTTTACGGTCCCGAATTCTTTAGACCATGACTAACTAGAACAACATAACACTTTCGGAAGAAATCTAGTTAGTTTAAAAATTACATCATATAATCCAAACAGGGTATTTATATGTAGCTGTCCATTATGTACATTGACATGAGAATGTCATTTCTATAAGAGAAATGTTTGACGAGTTTTATCAATGTTGTCAATAATCTTTATATCAATTTATTTCAATACTGAAGGATTTCGTTTTAAAAGACTCCCACTGTGTTATATTTCTTGAGTTCTGCTGTTGTACGAATATCAATTCATCATCAGGTGGGCGTTAATTGTTTGTTTTCTACATTTCAGCCTGTAATATAGCGTGTAATGGGTGCACGGGACCCGGGCCTGACGCATGCGTGAACTGTGCTGGCCAGTTTTACAGAGCTGGCACAACGTGCAGGGGTAGGCAACTATATATGTACATATTTTCTTAGTTTAATCGTACCAAAGGATTGTGTTTCTTTGCGATCACTGCTTTAAAGCAAAATCTAAGGGAACTTCAAGGTACTTGAAAAAGGCAATCGACTTTACCCTTATGTTATCTCTAGAAATCTCCAAAGAGCTCTCTGTCAAAGACATAACAAGAATCTTATGTTTAATTTCTTTAGGTTGCAATGTTGCGTGTGATGGTTGCACATCAGCAGGTCCCGAGAATTGCAACACGTGCTCTGCAGGGTTCTACCCTGTGGGTGGCATCTGTAGAGGTAATTTTCCCCTCTGTCTAAGATTAAACGTAACACCTTTAGAATTAAATAAAAGAGTGACTTTGGAATACTTTAATTTTCCCTCCATTTTATCATCAAAATAGGCTGTGAAGATGGGAAGTTCGGA
This sequence comes from Magallana ariakensis, assembly GCA_020458035.1. Classification (NCBI taxonomy): domain Eukaryota; kingdom Metazoa; phylum Mollusca; class Bivalvia; order Ostreida; family Ostreidae; genus Magallana; species Magallana ariakensis. The sequence continues at coordinate 55,792,963 of CM035815.1, read as the reverse complement.
GTAAACTGCACCGGAACTTGTCACTGTTTGAACGGAGCGGACGACTGCAGACAGACAGACGGGTTCTGCACGTCCTTCACCTGTGAATGGGGCTGGTCCGGGGTACCTTACTGTCAAACGCGTGAGTTCTCGGTCGTGTGAAATTATGCATGTTTATTTTGTACATAAAGGAAACAATTTCATATACCAAGGTATGTTAAAGAATTCATATATATATGTTGTACCATTGTGTATTTAAAAAAAAACCATTTTTATTTTGATCAGCTTGTGAACCCAATTTTTTTGGAAAGAACTGTGCTTTTGAATGTCACTGTCCAATTAATGACACATGTAGCAACATCAACGGTCTGTGCTCCTCAGGAAACTGCCACGACGAGTATGGAGGGCCAGGATGTCAAAAACGTAAATTCATAACCCTACTAAAATCATATTCCATGACTCTCTTTTAATTATTCAGAAGGAAAGATGAGACAATTTGATAATATGCCAATAATTAATTAGTGTTGAATTCAATTTTACAGTGCTGCCAAAACTGAAAGACCCGCCGCTTGTCAGGGACAACGTGTGTGGCAATATGACCGTGACCTTCCTTAAATGGGTCAAGGACCTTGACATAGGAGACGGTCCCATAGGAGAATACAGGTATATGTACACACAAGACAAACCGTCCTTGATATGCAAAGGCTGTACTTACATAGCTATATAGGGTGACTTTTGTTAATTTGGCACGATAAGCTATGGATTTTTTGTGTTAATCAGGTCTTTAACGCATTAATACTTATAAATTAATTGAGAAATTATATGATAAACCCTAAAATTTTGTGAGTAGGGCCCTACCTTAACTTCAGTTAACACACAATGACTGACGTTACGCTATTATATGCTGTACACACTGACTGCAAAAGCAATAAATCCTCTCGCCATTAGATACTACAATGTACTAATCAATGAAAGCTCTCCCAGACGGTCATTTTTCTTGGATTGGTTACCAAGTGATGTTTTAATGCTTTGGGATATATTCGATTTCCTGATTAAGTCTAGCCGGATGATAGATGATTTGCAACGTTCACAAAGCTTAAGTTGAATACGATGCTTTTTCACACCACAAAAATATTTTTATTTCATAAAAGAAGGGGGAATACCCATCCGCAAAAATCGTTTTTAAAAACTGCTTGGTCCAGTTTTATATTAAATTCTAGATCTGTGTATGCCTTAAAAAGATGGTTTTGCTAAATATGTGTATAATAATAGACACTGCAGTAGTTTCCCGGTCAAAAAAGCCATATAAACAATAAAATGCTTTCTTTGGTCATTCATGCGGGATATGAAGGTGGCGACATTGCAGAAAAAATACATAACCCGCGTCATTTGATACTGTAATAACCAAAAAAATCAGAACATGCAGCTTTCAATATCAATTAAATAAATATGTACAGATATCCACTTTCTAATTCAGTTTTATACTGCCCTTTGTAAGGGGAATTTATTTTTCTAATTATATTTTATATACTTAAAAGAAGATAAAAATTTATGCCAGTACCAAGAAACATATTTTGCTGGCACTTTGATTTTCCAGTTATGTGTAAAATTCATACACAGAACTGTTATTATTGATTACTAGTGGTTTACCAGTACTTTGTTAGCAATCTGTGATTTGGTTATTTAATCCATGTGCTCCTTTTTTCAGGTTGGAAGTACTTGAGCAGAACTCGGCGTCATGGAACGTCGTCAAGCGTTACAGTACAGTGAACACGACCGCAGTCACCGAAACGTTCACTGGCCTCGATGTGGATGCTCTCTACAGCTTCCGGGTGAGCGTTGTCAGGGCCGACGAGAGCGGGAAACTAATGAGCGACTGGACCCCTGGGTTCCGTACTCCATTCTATCCCACTCAGTGTATCGGTAAGTTAGGTCAAAACAGTACCACGTCAGACGTCGGCTGAAAATTAATGGATTCTGTTAAAGACCGTCTACAACTCATTGGCTGCATGATTTATCTATGAAATACTCATACAAATTAACACAGTTTATGTTATTTTCAGTGCCTACCACGACTACTCTGCGTCCCCCCACACCAGCCCCCACTCCTCCCCCAGGTAAGACAGTACATTATGTTTCTATATTTAAAATAGGTGTATATCTTACAGAAATAAACCACGTGTTTATTGACGGATTTTTCAGGATCATTATTCCAAAGTTTCTCGGTGAGCTATGACGCCGTGAACAACGTGCTTTCTGTGACGTGGGCAGGTAAAAACTTTGACAACCTGGGGAACGTGACCATCACCTACGGAATTATCGGGATCGGAGACTGCGGGGACCTCAACATGACCGTCGAGGGCACGAGGTGGGAAGAAAACAGTGACACTATCGGTCATGTTACGACTTTATGCCGCCAATATGTCATTGTGCTTTTTCTTTTAAATGCTTTAAGACTGATAGATACTCTGAAAGCAGATATTTATTTTTTCTTTCACACATTAGGGTTGTCGAGAGGTCTGGGTCTCTCAGTGTGCAGGGGTTGAAGCCGTACAGACGGTACAATGTCAAGGCCGTTATTGAAGTGTTTAACCTGACCTCTACAGAGAACGATCGCACCATATCTCAGAATATCACCACTCAGGATGAAAGTCAGTATATATAATATAAGTCTTTTACAAATGTTAACAGTTTGAGGGCATTGTATTTGTACATTGTTCCTATATTTACATGTAAATATATAGGTGTAGGTTACTTTCAAACGGCATTACCTCGTTATTACTGCATCGATTTTGATGCGGCTTTTTGCCATGGGTGCATATTATATAGGCAACAGTTAAGTTTAAAGGTATACACAAAAACGTTTCATATATCAGACACAAAAGAAGTACACTTTTCAATTCAATGTATATTATAATTATTTTCTTCAGGACCAAGAGGAATTGTTCAAAACCTGGGTGTCATTGGGTTTAACGCTACAAGCCTGACACTGGAGTGGGAACCCCCGCAGTGTGAGGACAGGGGAGGTAATCTGTTGGAGTACCCTTACACCCTAAGTGGGGCCACACTCACCGACATTAACGGGACCGTTAGACGGGGCCGGGTGACGATTAGCGGGTTAACCCCCTACAGTAACTACACGTTTGGTGTATTCTACAGGAACAGCATCGGAGACGGACCCCAGACGTACCTTACGGTGCGCACAGACGAAGCAGGTATGGAAAATGACGTAATTAATATCAGATTTTATTAAAATGATAAAGAAAACAGGATCCAAGACACAAAAGTTAGACGAGCTTACATTTGATACAATTTTCCTACTCAACTGTACATGTAGAAATAGAAATTGAGCTGGTTTAAGTTTTATTTAGGAGATTCATTTTCTTAATTTTGACTTCCATCTATAGAACCAGCTGCACCAGTAATCAACACTATCAGCCCGGGGGTGACAAGCATTGAGGTGGGATACACGGTGCCAATTCCAAGTAACGGGATTATCCGGGAATACGAGGTGTCGTTTAGTATCACCCCCGACTTCAAAGATTTCACCCACAAGTCAAGCGCAGATAACACTGTAACAGTGAGCTCACTGACGCCATACACAAACTACTACATCAAGGTAGGTTGTCTTTCCTGCGATGTTGAATTTAGAATACTATATATTTCAAAAGCATTTCTATCTACTCCCTTTTTGGGGATATCTGGTAAAATTGATTTTATTAATAGGTTCGAGCCAGAACCAAGCCTGGGCTGTGGGGAAACTTCAGTGATGTGAATCAGACCCAGACCAGACAGGCGATTCCCGGCCCACCCTCCAACATCACCGTGATACCACACAATGAAACCTGTCTGAGGATCTCCTGGGCCCCACCCGTCTTCCTGGGGGGAGTCATCAATAGTTACAGGGTATCTGATCGCCACTACATGTCCTAATACACTTGTTTATTATAACACTGTTCACTAAAAGATCTTTTGATACTAGAAGTATTCTTTTATTAATACTGTATTAAAAGAAAGAAATCTGATCAATTGTAAAGCTCATCTAAGAAAATAAATCAATTCTATACATGATTGACAAGTGTTATGTTAAACTTGTATATGGTGCCTAGACCAGCTTGAATTTTAATCTTTCAGATTACAAGTTCAGCTACGGAGGGAACTTCGGTCATAGATTCCAAGACAATCGATAAACCCCAGAGTGAGGGCACCTCCCACGATCAGTGCGCGCTCCTAGTGTACACCCAGTACAAAGTGGAGGTGTCCGCCAGTTCCAATGAGGGCACTGGGGACCCAGCCATAGGCTTTGCCAGGACCTACCAGGGCGACCCGGAGAAACCGCCGGCACCACAGTTGAAAAATACAACAGAATCGACCATCACTATTGAGATCTATCCATTCAAAATCGACACCGGGCCGCTGACGGCCTACCATATCTATGTCCATGAGCTGCCAGCGTCAAGTCGACGTCGACGACAGCAGGCTGCTGGTCCTCCCGGGGTCGTCGTTGCGAGGTTCGCCGACTCTGACATCAAAACTAGTCGACTTTTTGTGGTCGGCGACGGCAACGTTTATGGCGGACAGTCAAACCCTCCTCTGAAGAAGAACACAAAATACGACATTTATTATGAGATTGTTAGCACCGTTGGAACAAAAACCAAGACCAACTTTTCCCAAATGTCCGCCTCAGCCACAACGGTTCTGATCGTCACCACAGTGGCGCCGCCAGTAATGGTTCCTGTCGCCACCGCCTCAGACAACACACCGGTCATTGTCGCCGTGGTGATTATACTTTTGATTCTTCTACTTGTCGCCATCATTCTCCTGATTCTGTTTCTCCGATCCAGAATCAACCGGTTCTCTCCACCTCTGTACGACACGTTTGAGGAGGAGAAAAAGGTACAGCTGACCGCCATTGACGAATACAATCCCCACGAGCACTGGAACACTATCTACTCGCTGAGGGAGAGTCGGTACATCATTTCTGGACGGGACCTTGTTCCGGATGACGGATATCACGGAACCATTCTGAACGGAAGTATTCCAGTCAACATGTCGTCTGCACCCGTCACATTCCAGCAAGAATTTCACGAGCTTCCCCACCAACCCCTGGCGCCTTGGAATGACGCGGTCCGGAACAAAAACACCCGAAAGAACCGTTTCCGTCACTTATTACCTTACGACCACACCAGAGTAGTTCTTGATCCCGATGAAAACTCCAATGGAGATTTCATCAACGCTAACTTCGTCAAAGGATACAATAAGCCTCACGGGTACATAGCCGCTCAGAGCCCTTTCGATGAAGAAACGGTGTTAGATTTTTGGAGAATGTTGTTTCAGTATAATATCAAAGTGGTTGTGATGATCACAAATGTGATCGAGGATAAAATAGTGAAATGCTCAAAATATTGGCCAGACTCTGAGATGGGAAAAGTTCAGTATGGTAGCTTTACTCTCGCGTTGATTGACGAGAAAGAGTACGCGGACTTTGTTATAAGATCTGTAAAGATCAAAACAAAGCACGATGCTCACACAAAAGTCGTCCATATTTTCGATTTTTGCTCCTGGCCAGACCACGGTGTACCGGATGATCCCATTCCTCTGTTAGAGTTCCGCCATAAAGTTCGTGAGTACCATGGTAACGACAAGTCCCCGTTAGTGGTGCATTGTGGTACGGGGGTGAGCCGGACCGGAACATTTATTGCAATCGACGCTTTGATAGATCAGTACGAAGCGGAGGGTATCATTAGCGTATATTCCTTTGTAAGAAGAATGCGAAAGGACAGAATAGCAATGGTTCGGACAGTGAAACAGTATATTTTTATATACGAAGCAATTTTCGAAGCTCGCGTCGCAGGAGATACGCGGGCTGGTTCTGACCTGAAGGAAAAATATCACACTTTGACTATGCACAATCCGAAAACGAAACACTCTTTTCTCAGAGACCAATTTAAATCTTTGCAATTGTTCACTCGGAAACCAACTAAAAAACAGTGTTCAGTTTCGCATCTTCCAATGAACTATTCCAAGAATCGTTTTCCGGACGTTGTTCCCCCGAACGACTACAGACCGATTTTGAAAACTCCCGGTGGCCTCGACCGTACAGATTACATCAATGCCGTCTTCCTGGATAGCCACGAGCTGAACAGCCATTTCATTGTGACACAGTCTCCCCTTCACACGACTGTAATAGATTTCTGGAAACTTGTGTACGACCACAAGGTGCAGACGATCGTTATGATGGAGGACTTTCAGAGCGAGGACGACACTACAGCCGAGTACTGGCCAGAAGACAAAATCAAGAAGTTCGAACCATTTTTTGTGGACAACACAAACATTTGGCAGCAGGAAAACGTAACGATACGACACTTTAAGCTCCACAACATGCTGAAGGTGAAGTCTACCCCGAGGGAGGTTCGCCAGTTTCAGTTCAATGCGTGGAGCGAGAATGACTTTGTTCCAAAGTCTAAAACAATGTTCCTGGATCTCATTGACTTGATCCGGAGTTGGCAGAGACAATCCAATGAGAACACGGCACCCATAGTGGTGCACTGTAAAGATGGCGCTACTCACAGCGGACTGTTTTGCGCGGTGTGGACGATATGTGAAGCCATGCAAATGGACCACGATGTAGACGTGTATCATAATGTCAAACACATGAAGAAGCGCAGGCCGCAGATTGTGGATACACTGGTAAGTTAGAGCCGTGTACTTTCGGTTTAATATAATTATCTACCTATTGCATGAAAATAAGCTTAAAATGACGCTAATCTTAAACAAAGTATGCACAGATTGTCATAATGTAGACAAAGCTTTAGAATGGGACAATTCTTGTTGATTCCAAAGAGCCATGACCAAATGACCAACTGGCTTACTTCACATTGCTGTATGACACAACAAGTCATTTGTCTCTATTTAGAATCTATTCAATTTTACAGTCTGCTTTTTATGACATGGCGATTTTAACCCATTATGAAACAGCTTGTATCACCAAAATTTGATCTCTGTAGGGCAATGGGTAAAAAGCTTCGATCTACCGACCCGCAGGTCCCGAGTTCAAATACTGCAGGGACTTTTATTTTCATAAATAGCGGTAAAATTTAAAAAGTTGGGTTTGGTTTTTTTTTTACAATTTTTTTTCTGTCATTTTCAAGTCGAACACATGCTAGAAATCCATAATAAATTATCTTTTTAAAAGTAATTTAGAAGAATGGGCTTGTATGCAGAACTTCCCCCGAAGGACCCTTAATATTTTCAATCAGGTCATTGTGGCAACGCACTTTGAAAAAAATTGCTCTGAAAAAGTATGGGTTTTTTTTCGTGATCAGCAAATACAACATTACAACAAATGTTTAGAATATCGATGCATATTTAATCGTGGAAGAAAACAAAATTAACCTAATATGATATTAAAGATCAATCCCCCCCCCCCCGATAAGTAAATAAGAGGTATTCATATTCCTACGCTAGCTGCCTCCTCAGTCTTTTTCACGAAATATAGGTCATTCTTAGACTGCCAATGTTTTCAATAACTGAGTAATGAATATTGCTTATATTATTACAACAATTATATTACTTTAATGATTATTGTTTCGTTAATTATCACACAATCTCTTCTGAGAGAGAATGTTAATCATTTCAGTATATGAGTATGTTTTTCTTTTCTTTTCTTTAATGACGGTATAGTTATGCAACACCAGCACAGATTTCTGATCGCACTCTTGTATACCTGGGCTACTAGTATTTGTAGATTATCATACTAGATAGATTCTTTATTTCCAACTAAGGACCATTTCAGGCATCACAAACAACAAGCATGATTGCTACAATAACAAAAGCACATACATAATTATGATTGTATTATATAATAATCTACAGTACAAGTCTTTTGTGTATATTAAAGGTTGATAAGTAAAAATACTAATTATGTAAGTGATATACTTGATAATTATATAGTAGTATTGTCGTTATACTAACGCAAGGCGAGAAGATCATACAATCCCCGTATTGCAAAATCTACCACGTGGCGATGAAATAATACATATTATTACAATACGTACAGTGCACATATTTACATGTACAATATATTTACAGAATTACTGTAATGTTACTTTCTTTCCCTTTCATATGCATATACATGTATTTATGGTGGAATAACACACCTGGAAAAAGTCACTCAAATTAACTGTTACTTATTTGATTATGAAAGATATAATGATAAATAAACTGTACATATGTCAAATAAGCGAAAAATTTGCAGTATGGGAATAACAAATGAATATCTAAAAAAAAATCAATTCAGTAGGTAACAACAAAAGCCCCTGCGGGATTCGAACTCGATATGCCCGACACTTTATCCTCTCGGCTATGGAATATGTTACGTGTTGCCGTCGATAAATTAAAACGAAATGTCGTTTCGATCAGAGGTCAGCCATTTTGTGATGATGTGTTATTCTACCTTAAAATGGCTTGTCTAGCCAGTTCACAAACGGTAGAAAGCACTAGTCTTCAGTATTTTCACAGTTAGGAACCCATAACAACTTTTTTTAAATTATTTAAATGCGCAAAATTGATGTTGTTTTTTTGTAATATTCATCATTTGCTGTGGATGCAAATGTAAAGTCGCGACAAAACATAGTTCCTCAGAGTGTGCATACGTTTTGTAAATTATTTATCAAAGATCGTTTTCAAATGATAAAGCTATATAAAAATGTTGTTAACTATTATTAATGATAAATTTAAAAGTAACAAATATAAAGTAATATTATGTGTATGTTAAAACACAGTTCAGCAGATTTTTACACTAGTACAGCGTCAAGTGGACGAGAGAAGAGACCTAATAACTGAAAAGGCTAATAAAATTCTAATGATTAAGAGACAAAAAATTTATTTAAAAAAATATTTATAGATGTTTCTATATGATGAAGTTACAATTTTTAAAACAATTTTAAAGATTTCTACATTTTTCTAGAATCATTTCTATTTTGTTTAAAGTGTTGGCTTACATGTATGTGTTCATGTATTATGGTGAAAACTCTTCAACTACAGATCAATAAAGTGTCAATGATACATTTTTCTCTATAAAAATCCTAAAATTATCATTCTGGCAAAAAACATTATTAAATATCTTTGTACCGTATTTTTGCAATCCATGCATAGTTTCATGTCTTGCAAGCACACGTGTGTGCCCTGTTTGTTATTGACGCAAGATGGTGACAGTATTTGCTACGGACATGAAGAACTATATACACCAGTTTCTTAACAAGTCCAGTGTTTTTAACTTAGAGATCAGCTGAGCACGTGAACATTCAAGTAATTTAAAAGTCGAATATCTTGGATATGGGGTAACCCATATTTACTATTGTTTCAAATTCGGTAATGATTGACAATAGTTCATATACTAGATAAGGTAACTATTAATTGTGATCACAATACCATGTAATTCCAAAAGCAAACCATTACTCAACATGTTTCAACAATCGCAATAATCTCTTTTTCAGGACCAGTACAGATTTTGCTATAAGGTGTTGTGGGATTACATGAATCTGCGCATGCCTGGTGGAACTCTGACAAATATGATGAACCATACCAAACAGGACCGGTTATATAATGTCGGAAGCTTAAGTCTTGCGTCCTACACATCCCATTTAGAGTACATGTGAACTATACCTACCCCCAGGATACTAATCCCACCCCCCGCCCCTCACCATCCCCCTCCCAACAAAATATCGACACTATTTTGTATATTTATATATACGGTATCACTTTTCTACGTTAATAGGATTGATTTGGAATGTTTAATCAAGGTGCTGATTTTGTCGTCTAGGGTCTAAATTTGTAGACCTTGCAGAGTGTGATATGTGAATGCATCAGTTAAAGACATTTAAACAATTTTGTACATACTTAAATTTTTATCAGAATTCTACAAAACTGGTATCAATGCTTTAATACTGCTATCTCTGATACCTGTTAAAAATGCTATGACTGTAGAAATGTTGAAATTCGGAAGAAACGTACGTTTTCTTTGATGTATGTAATTTATCAAGCTTGAATGCATACTTTGTAGATGTGTTTGAATTTTTAAATTTATTTGATTGTGAATGGCAATGTGGTGTTTTACATTATAAACTGAATGTTATTGATAACTGATCGACTGTGATACATTTTATAAAATAGATTTAAAAATCAAAGCTCCCTTATTTTTTCTTTTTCTTAGTTAAAAATTAATATAATATTATATCAATATATAATAACAGTCGAGCTTATTCATTGGCACCTTCGTACTAATTTTTCGTGAGTTGTTTTTTTATAGGCCTTATAAAAAAAATTAACTGTTTGAATGGATGGATGCTCTGTTTTTACATAAAAAAGTACTGCTGTAATTCCAACCGAATGATAAATATGAAATGAGAGAAACAATTTACTGAAGCGAAATACATATCTTGCAACCGTTGAATATGAAGTATTTACAGTCAGTGTATATGTCCCCTTATGTTTGCATTGGAAATCTGCGACGTTCAATTTCCTATGAATACACCTTACTTATTCATGTGTCGTGAGCACAAATAAAAACGCGACCACGTGTTTTGAGTGTATTTATTTTTGTAAGATAAAATGAAACGTTCAACCTTTCATAACCAATTTGATATGTACTTATGAAAAATAATCATTAAGTTATATCTACCCCTTATTAAAAAGATTTTTCTCTACAAAGTTTCTGGCACTTCATTTTTTAGCAGCGGAAGAGTACTAAATAACATGTTAATAATGGCTGTTCCATGTATGTTTCATATCCCTGACTGAGAGCGTATATAATGGCTTTACAGCGACGATGCAAATATATTTCATACAAAAAAGCATCAGTATGAATATAAATATAAGCATTGAATGCCGTCGGTCCTATGAAACACCAATGCGGTGTAGACAAATTATCATACCGCGATAACGCGCAGTATTCAATTTGTCTGCACCGCATTGGTGTGTCATAGGACCGACGCCATCCAAAAATAAGCATTCAATGCTTAAATATAACGGATGAAGATACAATAAAACATTGATTCGGTGATACCACAGTATGATGTACGAGCAAAATATTATTTTTGTAATATTAAAGGAGACCCACTTCCGTGTTCTACCAGAGAACTCCTTGGTGTCATTGATAGATCGTGTATCTTGGGTTTATGTAATTTTTTTTCTGCGATGCTAGCTACCTTCATAGCCCGAATGAAGCACCAAAGAAAACATTTTATTGTTTATATTTACATCTACATTTGAATAATTTTATTAATTATCCACAAAAAGTGAATAAAAGTATGTGAATTATTATCATTGTCGATTAAGATGTTACATAGAAGGAACAACCAATTTTCCGTATCTGTGAAGATTGCCATGGTAACTACAGTCTACTCGTAAGTCCGTGGAGTTCGTGCTGTCAATTTAGCTTTAGTTTCGATCGATAAAGAAATAATCCACGCACGCAAAGTTAACAGCAAAAGAATAAAGAAGACTTCAATGAACGGTGTAAAAATGAAGAATTAAAACTTGAATTAAAGTTGACATTTTAAAAGCAAATTAATTTATCTAAAACAGTTTTCAAAAGTTAGTGGAATGCGTATATCTGAAATATGTTAAATATATTTAAAGTGTACAATATTTGAAAACATATAACTACAGTTTAAAATTCCTATAAAAAGTCAGAGCGAGTTTTGAACTTGTGTATGGCTTGCATAATGACCCTTTTTGTGAAACGCTCTCACACATAAGATAATAAAAAAAAGGTATAGATTTTATTGCTCATTTCAAAATTATATTTATTTTTTTGATGAAGTTTTCCCGCACATCATTATCTAATATCGAGAAATCTCGGTTACGTTTTTATTATCAATTTATGCCGTAATTTTTCGATAAATTCAGAAATTATTGTCGTCTTTTAATGTATGAACCTCACATGTATCATTTATCACGTGTAACCATGCACATATCAGTAAGTTTATACATACATGTATCATTACATGTTATTAAACACATATCAGTGAGCTATGTACCTCACATGTATCTTTACATGTAACCAAACACAGATATGTCTCTGATGGAAAGTTAATCCTAGGTTCTTACGTCATGAGCTGTATCATAAAGCTACGTTCATGACTTCTTGAAGAGACCTCGACAAGCTGATCGCACATTAAATAATATCCAATATTACTACCCTATCGATTACAAAAAGAGTAATTAGTTATTTTATGAAAAAAATGTAAAATAGAGCATCGTGTACAATTTTTGTATAGTACTATATTACGAAACTCTTTCAGAACGCCAAAGATCTAGAAATGAATTCGCAAGCGTGCGGCGACTATCATCACCTCACGCTCTACAAAATATATTATCTTCATAAATATTTATCAAAATGCATTAAAAATTGTTAGATCTGAATTGAAATAGGTATTATCTCAAAGTTCAAGTTTTTGTCACTTTACGCGAATTTTTCACGATTTTATCGCATCTGTGACATTACTTTTGGATCAACCAAAATGTATCATGACATGAAACCAAACACACATTAATGTGCTTTATAACTCCCATTTATCATTACATGTAACCAAACACATATCAGTGAGCTATGTACCTCACATGTATCATTACATGTAACCAAACACAAATAAGTGAGCTATGTACCTCACATGTATCATTACATGTAACCAAACACACATCAATGAGCTTTATAACTCCCATTTATCATTACATGTAACCAAACACATATCAGTGAGCTATGTAACTCACATGTATCATTACATGTAACCAAACACACATCAATGAGCTTTATAACTCCCATTTATCATTACATGTTATCAAACACAAATAAGTGAGCTATGTAACTCACATGTATCATTGCATGTAACCAAACACAAATCAGTGAGCTATATTACACCCATTTATCATTACATGTAACCAAACACAAATAAGTGAGCTATGTACCTCACATGTATCATAACATGTAACCAAACACACATCAATGAGCTTTATAACTCCCATTTATCATTACATGTTATCAAACACAAATAAGTGAGCTATGTAACTCACATGTATCATTGCATGTAACCAAACACATATCAGGGAATTCGATCGTACGCCTCAATAAGCTTTGACATATATGTATCAATCATTAAAACTTATTTATATCAGTAATTATTCACTTATTAACTGGCTGTACTGTTCACTCAATGTTATTAAGTTTTTTTTATTCCCTTTTATTCTCTAAATGTATGTTCGGGCTAAACCATACATCCATTGGTTGTCTTTCAGATTTCCCGACACTGTACTTTAAAAAAGTTGAACAAATAAAATATAAAACGCATTTTTACACCAACTTAATGATATTAACAATTATAATAAAACATTCTCGGATTCTTATCAACCACGTGGAGAGGATGAAAAATCTGACAGGTGTATTAATCTGATTTTTATTAACATTTCATTATAATGACAATGTCGGAAGTTTAGCTTTCCGATATGCCCAAAAGTAAGAATCGGTTTAGTTTTATTGAAAGATTAAATTGTAAATCTAAAGTCATGATAGACCGTTTAAAGTTTCAAAACTTGTATCAAATATGTATATTGATTTCAACTACATGTAAAGTTAGCCGCATTCTGGCAACACTAATGTAGCGTTATGCAGGTAGATATAATGGTTTTAGTCGTTTTTGCAATGGCTGCATTGTACATTTATTTTCATAAAAATACGGGGTTTTTTTCCAGATTGATCATGTGTTTAATTCACATTGGTTCCATTTTCCTTTTGTTTAAAAGTCGTACACACTACATGTATAAGTTTAAAAAAATATAGTGATGTTACAGTGTTGAAATAAAACATAAAAAAATCATCAATGACTTTGTTCCAGTGGTATTCTGCGGTACAGCGGTTCTTTATGGTTGTAGAATGTGAGTTCGAATCTCCGATTTGCAAATAAGATGTACACAAATCTTCACTGGAATTTTTTCCTTATTTTATAACTCAGCTTGAAAAACATCCAATGATCTTTACTAAAATGCCTTGATACTATTATAAAACTAAAATTGTTTCAATATACATGTAATTATATGTAACGTATGAATAACGCAGAAAACATCTTTAGGATTTAAAATGAATAGCGGGCAAATAGTCGGAAAAACCCAAACATTATATACATATAATACTTATCAAAACCAGCTATGGCGAAGTAGGTTTTACTTCTGACTAAAGACTACAGACCAAAGGTTAAGAGTTGAAATCTCTGCATCGGCAGATTATAAATCCAAAACTTCGTAATTCTCGCAATGAATATAATACTACATGTACTAGTATACTATTTATATAATAGTGTTAGGTACAATATCAATTACATTTAAAAAAAAACCCAGTTCTCTCCTATTTTGCCAGTATTTACATTTAAGCATAGCAATCGAAGCCATAACCTTCTTATAGAAGTATCAATAGTTTCATCTACTTTCACCCTCGAAGACTGCTTCCAATCGTTGGAATTCCACGGCCAGTACCATTTACGAAAAATGAACGTCGACCAACGCATTGAACCTTTTTTGTCTTCATATAAAATACATTTAATTTCTATTCTCAATTCACCAATGAGAGAGCGATGCTATTTATGTTATCGAGTACATGTATAAAAACTAAGATCATATAATGAAAATAGGCAGTTGTTTATAACTTAATGCAAATACGATTGATAAGATTTCTCAACGAAAGTTTGACGAAGCCAATCAGAATGAGACATGAATTATCATTGAGAACGAAAAAAGATCAGGGAGTTGGCCACCGGTCAGCTATTAAAAGAAATAGAGAAAATGTAAAAGACCAGTATAGAAATGTTTCTTAAGGATCCTCGACACCCCATGACTTCTTTTTATGACAGTAGGTCACAACATGGCAATTTGAACGCATTGTGAAAAAGTTTATATAGCCAAATTTTGTTGTCTATCTCTGTGGCGCAATGGGTGTAGCTCCACTTTACCAACCTGCAGGTACCGAGTTCGAATACCGCAGGGACTTTTATTTTGATGAATAGTAGTACAATTCGAAAAATTGATTTACCTCCAAAAATTGATTTTTCCCCTGTCATTTTCAAGTCGAACACATTCTAGAAATCCATATCCTTAAGTAATTTAGAAGTTCATGTTTGTATGCAAAACTTTCCCAGGTGTGTGGAGGACCCTTAGAACCATTTTAACAAGGCCTTGGACTTTCAGTAAGTTCGTAACTATCTATTCCTTACGTCAAAACAAATTAAAAACGACGCGGGTTTCAAGAGATATATACACAGATTGCGTAGTCTTAGCTCAATAGCCAGACAAATCTTGTTGAGTTCAATGAGGCATGGCTGAGTGGCCTACAATGAAATAGACAGGCCTACTCACATTGCTGTTTGACACAAACTACACAAAGTCCAAGCTCTTGTTAAAATGATTCTAACACCAGTCTAGCAATGTGCTTTAAAATCTACTTTGATAACCAATAAATAGACCATGAACGCTCTCCATCCTGTACCAAGAGCTTAAAATGACTTAAAATTTTTTTAAAAAATTGCAAACAAGAAAATAAATTGTTTAGGATTCTGGCATCTTTTTAAAAAAGAAAAATAATTGCAAGATAATCAATTTTACCCATGTTTTATCGTGTATAGTACTTTTTTTTTTTTTTTTTTAGAAATGTTTTATAAATGTTAATACACATTTTAATAGATATGGAAAGACTCTGGTAGTTATTATATTTAAGACAAAACCCGATTCCCGTTTAATATTATTATTTTTGTTGTTGTCCATCTGATGAAAATTATGTTCAGCATTCTCGGGTTTCTATCGGCCACGAGGAGTGGACGGATCAACTGTATTTTTATCCAACTCTTCATTATCACACACAGATTAGAGATGTCAGGATTCATATAAAGTGATTCGGTAAAAAAAATATTTTTAACTTGTATTTATCACAAGAGCGACCGTTTTAACGTGGGTTGTGAATTATATAATTAGGTGCAGTTTCAGTCCTCTCTCTATATCATATGACTGTTAAGTCTGTAGGCTTAAGAGTTAAAATCAACGGTATTAAACTCTCTTGCTGACCTTTTGATTTTAGGGATTGTTTTTTTTTTTTTTTTTTTACTGTTTATAAGTTCAAAAGTCTCGGACATTACAAGTTACAGACAAGTTTGATTTAAAAAAAGAATTAAAGATTATGTAATTAATAAAGATTACATGTATATTCAAATTTTCTTTCCTTTATTAATTCTACCTTAAAAGAAATATTATACTAGAGTAGAGTAGACGCGCATAAGATCCAAGAAATCTCTTAGATTAATTGTCTGCCTAGTTTTTGGTTACACATGAATTAAATAAAATTTTTATTTTTATCATTATTAATAAATGTATTCTTTAACTCTTGTATTTATAGTTAAGACAACAATAATAAAATGGTGTATTCAAATGATTTAACTTAACGTTTCAGTGATTTTTAATGTTACAAACCATTAAATACCTTTACTGGTGTTTCGCAATTGTCTGCGTAATATTGATACATTTATCAAACAATTGTATAAATAACAGGTGTCAGTCGATACCCCGTTCTGTGAATTCTAGTGACCGATATAAGTGTATAATCGCTGGAGAAGCATCCTTTTCAAGTAATGATGGCATGTCATCAAACAATTTCACGTTCTTCCTAATTGCGTTGATTTGCAATGCTTGGTTTGTATCGCTTTCAAAAGGTTAAGATATTCTCATAATAATGTGTCTATGTTAACCTAACGTTTTGTAATCCTCTCCTCAACAAAAGAGTGAAAGGATTCTCCATATCAAAGGGGATAATGGTTGGAAATAAAGTTGTCATATTTTTAGCTGCAGATCTTTAACTTTGTCATTGGAAAACGGGCCCGTCTGTATACCTGAATTTTCCAGTGGAGATACAGAAACGCAGCTTTTATTATTACCGGAAGTTTTCAAAAATTCCTCATAGTGATGAAAGATAATCATTATGACCGGATGCTACCAAACATATGCACAGGAAACAGAAAACCCAGTGCTACTTATGTGATACGTGATATTGGCCCTCAACTGGTTTTTTGAAGATTTGAGGTTTTTTAAATGAACTCCGTATTAAACTCATAAACAAAGATCACAAGAACTCAAAGAAATATCAAAATGTCAAAACCAAGAGAGATGAAGGGGAATTTAGACAAAATATGATATGGATATAATATAGAGCCCCTCATATCAAAACTGCTAATATTTTCGAAGAAATTGGATAGATCTGTCAGCTGTCATTAAAGAAAGAGGAAATATAAAAGGAAACGGTAATGAAAACTTGAAGGCTTATATGGGATTACACGATATATGTTTTTCATTTCACACTGTCTTTCCGTGATCGAAATTTTTCTTTAAAGGGGCATGATCACGATTTTGGTCAAATTCTATTTTTCTGTTTTTATTATTTACAATGCTTAATGAATGCATTTCTAATGATCAAATGAAATTTGAGAGTCAGTCGTAGAGTTATAAGCAAGATACAGGGCTCACAATTCTTTACCATGTAAACAAGGCTCGTGCCCTGTTTTTGTTTACATAGGTTTAATATACCAGTAAAAGAAATCATTTTCAAGCTAATTTGTCTATCTTCTTATTCATTTTAAGCATTAATAAACAGTTCCTAACATTTAATACATTAATTTAAGGGTTTAAATTAGATTTTTTATTTTTCCATTCAAAATGTAAACAAAAGGTTTGTTTACATACCATCAAATTGTAAGCTCTGTAAATTGCTAAATTATAACTCAAAGATTGACACTAAAATTTTGGTTGCCCATTAAAAATGTCTTACTGAAGCATTGTAAATATTAAATTCGAAAAACTAATTTTTGACCAAAATCGTGACCATGCCCATCTAAAAGTCGAAGGGCTTAATAAAAACTGCTGATTTGTTTAGCATTTTTCTTTAAAAGGAGTTGACTGTGCAAGAATATAAT
Organism: Magallana ariakensis; assembly: GCA_020458035.1. NCBI lineage: Eukaryota > Metazoa > Mollusca > Bivalvia > Ostreida > Ostreidae > Magallana > Magallana ariakensis. Next base: position 55,774,985 of record CM035815.1, on the reverse strand, counting down.
GTATTAATTTTTTTACCAAACCGATATTGTATGACAAACAATATAACTAAAATATTTTTATATCTCGAATATCACACAAACGAAAGAAGAAAGTATTTTATATTATCGGTATGATAATCAAATGCAACCTCAATGACAAGCATTTCTTGAAAGAACTATTTTTCTTTACGGAGTCTTTCATTAATCAGGGGTAGTATTTGGTTCACTACTGCTTTTTAAAATCCATTTTTCCATTAATGAAGTTGAACGTTATACATCAAAGTCTACTTTTTTAAATTGCTTTTTCAACATTTTCTAATAGAAACTTTTTAACTATAAAATGCATTTTGAATGTGTAATAGGTATAAAGATAAATTTCGTTATAAACTTAAACTAGTTTCGAAATAATTGTGACTTGAAGACTAATAACTGACATTGAAACTCAGCGGATAGACATCAAGACTGCAAAGTATAAAAATTTACCTTTATACCTTTTTTTGCAAAAAAGTAAATAAAGACTGTCATAACAGATGATTGTAACGTTTAATTTACATTTTTTTAAATTCGGGATTATTTTCATCGTCACGAAATATCATATTTACTTTAATATTTATATTTAATATATTTAGTTCGACTCTTTTGAGATAAAAAATATTCAACATACGTTTTGTACTTGACGGCATGCATTTTCTCTACTAAAAATCTAGCAGTGCAAATTGTTTTTGTTTTTCTTCATCAGAAGTTTGGTAGGTTTTTTTTCTAAATAAAAGCAATTGGTTTCTGGACACTCTTTTGAAACTTGCGTCATTGTGTTAAATAAATACATGTATTCATAAAATATTAAAAATACAATATAAGAACGAAAAAATAAATACAGCTTCTATATTATAAAATATATCGGATCAGTTACACTAGTTTAGGCCAACACAAACAATATTTTACTCTATTTATTTCTTTTAGAAATATGATTTTAAGAAAAATGATAAGCATAGTATTGAAAGCATGATAATCAAAAGTCATAAACAAAAAATGCTGTTTTGCCCCCCCCCAAAAAAAAATTATAAAAATTAAAAAAAAACCACCACCACCCCCCCCCCAAAAGAAAAGTAAACCAATAAACAAAATTATAAAATAAAAAAAAATGCAGTTTATATCTAAATACCTACAACATTAGAAATTGGTGTGATGCAAACCACCTGCTTTGTTTTACAAATTACATATACGTCCAAATTAATAATTGGTAATTTATTTCACCAACTACCCAAAGTTTAAAACTGACCATTTTTTTTTCATAACATGATATATAGTCACAGAGATCGAAATAATTTTGTATTTTACATAAAATTCGTGTTTAAAGGGTCTTCCACAATACGGATAATAATAGAGTTTTTCGATTTCTTTTAATTGTAAAAGAAAATTCCAAAATTATAGATATTAATAATCATCACGATAATAAGGTTATCATCAAACAAAGATGATCAATGTTGTAGAAGAGAGTTTACTAACACAATAGATAGAACAGAAACATTATCTGGTAAGGTGTTTTTTTCCCTTTCGGCATAAACATATATATATGCATGTTGTATTTGCGTCGATAAGCCTCCCATATTAGCAAGTATATGATTTGATTATTTTTCTAAGGTTTCAATCCCCTCTCCCCGCAGAATTCTACTTCCATTTACTTACTTATGGTTAGAATTTTAACCAATTCTAGTCGAACGAATTGCCACTCCTACAATGTATCTGTCTGATCAGACTAAGCTATGTTTATTATCACACACCACGCCCTTCTATAAATGAAAAGACTATATATTGGGAAGAAAGGTTTGGCGTTCACAGATTGTCTTGACATTTATCAACACTCTGTCTTTTAAACAGTACAAAACCTTTACTGCATGCAATCTTTGATCGATTTCCCAGTACCGATAACACCTGGCAAAGATGAATACCACTGAGGAAAATTCTACCTTAAGTTCGTCAACATCATCAAGACCGATTCCTACCATTCTTATAGTCTTCACTTCCCTACAAATGCTGGTTTTTGGGATGGCTTGCGTTGGTAATGGTATCGTTGCGGTTGTTTTCGTTCGCTACATCAAGCCAATGACTGCAACAACCAAGTTTATCCTCTGTCTCGCCGTGGCAGACTTCTGCGTCGGAATTTCGTCCGGTTCTCAGATTTTTTATCTGTTTTTCCCTGATTTGTCCAAAAATATTTACAGTTGTTTACTGCGTTACCAAGTTGTCTCCATGATGACACTGGCATCCCAGCTAGCAGTGGGCTTCACAACTTTTGATCGTTACATAGCCATTTGTCACAATGCCTACCATAGCCGTCTGATGACAACCGCAGTAGTTAACATTTTGATTGCCTTTTTGTGGATCTATTCCTTTATTTTTGCCGGTCTACCCTTCGTATACTTCAACAACTGGGAGGCGGGGGTCCGATGCAGCTTTGGTTACCTATTGCACCGCTGGCTCTACCTGGTCTCTGGCGTGGTGGAATACGCCTGCATGACTTTCTCTCTGTTTCTTTATGGACTAATACTAAGAAAAGCTAGAACAATTTATGCCAAATCTTTGAAAAAAGCGACGGAAGGCCCGGACAACGAGCGAAACCGGAAGGTTATCAAAAACATCCGGTCTGCAAAAGTGATGGGATACGTGACCCTGGCGCTCATTGTCAGCTGGAGCCCCTATAAAGTCTACCAAATTCGGTTAGAGCTTTTATCATGTCACTTTTATGTCATATCACAATTTAGTATCGGCTTTGATACGATATTAACACTGTGCCGGGTAATTATGCCAGTGCCAATGTGGCATTTTTGCACCCGCTTTAGATGCAGTTTCGGAAAAATCCATATGTACAAAATGATAGACCATTGTCTAGAGAGTATATAACCACTTTTGTTTTTAGTGTGTTTCACCTGACAGGTGAGATATTTACTTTTGAAAATTAATATCCCATAGGAATTGATAATTCCCATAGGAAAAACGATTCTCCTACAGGAAATATTGAAAATCCTATAGGATTTTCTAAAAATCCAATAGGAATTATAATTCCTATAGGAGAAAGCTATTTCCTGTATGAATTTGACTCAGACAGGTAGTTTTCCTATAATAAATAAAAATTTCCTATCGGAATTGAAATTCCTATAGGAAGTTCTTGTATTCCAATGGGCAATTTCTTATTTCCTATAGGAATACTGTATTTCCTATGGAAAAAATTATTTTCCTGTAGGAATTTAGTTTTGAAAGGTAAATATCTCACCTGACAGGTGAGATACATGTACTTTGATAACAAATGTGGTTGTAAACTCTTTAAGAAATGGTCTATCATATGGCATATTTGAATTTTTCGATATATGCAGCTTATACTGGTGCAAAAACGCCACCTTGGCACAGGCATAATTATCCGGCACAGTGTTTATTGTAAATGTTAATGTCATGTCAAAAATTCGGTAAGAACTCTTATATCAGACATTGTTAATATTTATATCATGTCACAAAGTACAAAGCAACGAGATTGGCGGATAATGCTACATAACTTGTTCTTGTACATGTGTTTCTTTGCTCCTCGTGTTTGCTTGGCAGGAAACTCTCGAATTAGTTTACTGATCGTCAGAAAGTATGCTAAATATTCAGTGGTGGCCAATGATATTCGGAAAGATTGCATCATATATTTTTTTTTATAGTTTTTAATTAAAAATTTATTGTCCTCGTTGATATACTAGTATGTGGGTTATGTTTTTCACAAATTATATTCACCATACCTTAAACCAAGATAGCTTGCTTACAATAGCCAAACGTTGGGTAATAGTTTGGTCAGCAGGTGTTTGGTACACAGCACTGGCCAAACGTTAGACGAACGGGTCTACTTATCATTAGGCCAACGTTGTTCATATTACAGACACGTTGGTCCATCGTAAGTTAAGCTGTGTGGGAAAGTAGCTTCGCGCTTAAATTGTTAACGATTGGACTTGTAGTTTTTGAGAAAGACAAAATTGTAGAAATATTTCATCGGAGTGATTCGGATGAACTAAAATTGTTAACACTCCCATTATCCCACTTCGAACGCACTCTTACGTCAATATTTCTGTCGCTTGGTATGTCCATAAGATTCCAAATTACAGCTATCATTTAAAAAAAAAACCACAATATGGTCACTGAGTAAGAAGGAATATATATTAATATTTCTTTTTCCCATAGCTATGGTTTCGGGATGACTTCTGATTTTACCTTTAACCTGTCCAGTTGGTTGGTGTTCCTTGGGATCTTTAACAGTGTTGTTAACCCCTTTATCTACGCTTACCAGAGAAGAGATTTCAGACAGGGGTGCAAGAGGCTCTGTCTATGCTGTTCAGGCGATACAACTTTCGGCGAGTCTCTCGAGTCGACCTCGAGCCGATTTTAATGTTACCACTTTCTTTTATTAACATTTCTTGTGACGTCACGTGTGCTTATTACATTACTGCATTTGTCGTGAAATTAAATATTGGTAAAGGTGTTCTAAGTTAAAGTTTTGGTAAATTGTTGATCTGTATTGTAAGCGTTTCTTGTTCTGATTATTAATACTGA
>CM035815.1:55497928-55765428 GCA_020458035.1 Magallana ariakensis | reverse complement strand
ACCCTATCCTTGCGACATTGGTTTCTGATAGTCTAATACTAAATGTAACTTCTTAAGGTTGTCTTTATAGTCAATATTTGAAACTATATCATTTTTAACCTCAGACATAGCATCAAAACTTGTAAGACTTTGACAATGCAAGAACACTCGGTTTGAAGAATACAAGATAAAAATTTAAAATCATTTTATGAAAACTTTAAAGAGTGTTTCAAAACTTTTAAATTTATTATTCTGGAAATATTATTTATTCTAGAACTTAAGACTTAATAAAATATGCATTCTCTTGGAACATTTAGAAAATCATTTAATTTAAAGGGACATGGTCACGATTTTGTTCAAAGTTATTTTCCCGATTGTAATATCTACAATGGTTAAGTAAGGCATTTTAATAGGCAACCAAAATTTCAGTTTCATTTGTTGAGTTTTAAGCGAGTTACAGAGCTTACAGTTCTTTGTTATGTAAACAAAGCTTTTGTTTACATTTTAAATGTTAAAGTGAAAATTCCAGTTTTTGACCCAAAATGAATGTGTTAAACGTTAGAAGCTGTTTATTTATGCTTAAAATGAATAAGAACATAGACAAATCAGTTTGAAAAAGATTTTTTTACTGGTATATTGGACCGATGTAAACAAAAACAGGGCACGAGCTTTGTTTACATGACAAAGAATTGTGAGCCCTGTATCTTGCTTATAACTCTACTACTGACTCTCAAATTTCATTTAATTATTAGAAATGCATTCCTAAAGCATTGTAAATAATAAATACAGAAAAATAGAATTTGACCAAAATTGTGACCATGTCCCTTTAAGTGTCGAATTATGTGTATATTTGTTGTGAATAATATGACACATTTTATTTATGATGCAATGCAATTACAAAGAAAAAGTACAAAAGTTAGTTAGCATTTAAACATTTAAAAGTTATCATTTCTGAGAATAATAAAATAATATAATAATAATAACGTCAAAAATAATTCGGTTCTTTTCCATTTGACGTTTTGCGTTTTATTATATGCTGAGGTTAATTTTATATCAATACATGCATAATTTGTCATTTTTATTCAAGAGTAATAATACTTTAAACTAAAAAAAAACTAGAGCACTTAGTTGGTTTCTGGTCTGTATGAAATCAAGGAATACAGCTTAACTAATGTACTGGTAAACAGTGCCAGGTTAGACAACCACAACTCAAACACAAACAAACAAAAACACCACAGTACGATACCAGAACATCGCTACATTGTCCGGGTCAGACAGTATCAGCTTTAAAGCAGATCGTGTAAATCAATCACATTGATAGCCTTGCAGTTCGATTCATTGATCTTGTCTTAGAACCATTTTAATAGGTGCTTGGACTTTTGAGGTAAGACCAGCAATTTGTGTATATTTCACTTAAACTAGCGTCATTTTTAATTTGTTTTGATGCAAGAAAAAGATAGTTACATCTTATCAAAAGTCCAAGGTTTAGTGAAAATGGTTGTTCATACCGTATATCAAGTAATTTTCGTGATGATCTAATTTTTTCGAGACCTTTCTCAAATCGCAAATAATTGAATACGCAGAAATTATATCATGTATCTATGGAATCCGGATAGGGCCATGCAGTTCACTATCGTGCCATCGCACCATCGAGGTTGGGGTCGATAGTGCGATGACGCGATAATGCGATGACGATGGCGCGATGATGCGATGACGATGGCGCGATGGTGCGATAGCGCGATGACGATGATGCGATGGCGCGACAATGCGATGACGATGGTGCGATAGCACGATGAAGCGATAGTGCGATGACGCGATGGTACGATAGCGATAGCGAGATGGTGCGATAGCGATAGCGAGATGGTGCGATAACGATGACGCGATGCTCTATCGTGTCATCGTTAGTTTTATATCGCGCCATCGCCATTGCTTCATCGCACCATCGCTCTATCGACTTTTATGCGCATGCGCCATTGAAAATAGAATTGCGTCAGACAGCGGGTGAATGAACGAATTTTATATCAGAAATTGACATTGACTTTCAAGTAATAATATGATATTTCAATTTTACCATGCCCTATTTACCCTGGACAAATAAATATTTAGAAGAGCTATATTACATTGTAATAAACAAAGATAATAATACAATAAAGAAACCCGCATGGCCGTGACAAGTTTTTTTTTATGAGAATGTAAATAATTTACATCCAAGAACATGAAAAGTAATATTTTAAACCGGTACTCATTCTCATACCTCGTACTATGAGTATATGCTTCACTAAGTACTACTCAAAAGACCGATGTTATAAAAGTTTTGGAGTAAGTTCCAGCTGAGTTTAATCCGGAAAATTCGGGAGAGAATATGTTCGGTCTCTGTAGTGAGAATGGCTCAGTAATTCATGTAAACAATTCTAATATGAAGCCAATATACAGCAAACGTATTTATATATTTCTTTATCAACAAAATGTAACAACTCCAAATATCCATTTACACGTATCTTTTCAACTGTAACTTTGGAGATGACTTTGAATCTAAGGTGTTTGAACCTTTGAACAGCAAAGTGGATAAATCATGCATGAGTTATTAAAGGAGTTGGATTGAAAACAAAAGAAATAGAGATGACAATTTATATGAGATACCAAGGTTTTTGAAAAAGGGGGTGGGGAGTTGTAAGATGTAAACAACTTATAACCACACTCACTCTGTCTCTCTCTCTCTCTCTCTCTCTCTCTCTCTCTCTCTCTCTCTCTCTCTCTCTCTCTCTCCATCGATCGAACGAAGCAACAAGTTGTGTTTGAAGGGTGTATAATGATTGTTATCATTTTTTAAAAGACACGTTTTTGTGTAAAAACAATTATATTAATATTAGGCAAAAAATTACATCAATATTTTCCCAATATAATAATATAGACTTTTAGGTCACCGGGACCCGCCATCATTATGTACAAACGTGTATCGTGATGAAATCAATTGATTAATCCTTAAGCATTTGACTGGTAGGTTGGCATTGTTCGGTGGTCAGATGGACTAAGGAATAATTTAGTTTTGGTTGGAACGCGCTTTAATTCTGATTGGTTCCAAGATAATTTATATCCGTGGAGCGGTTAATAAAGCGTAAACTGACCCAACCCAACCCAATTTATGAGTATACTTTGGATAGCTATTGAAAACATTCCTTAACCTTTAAGATGAATATACCGAGTAGATAGTAAGGTAGGCTGAAAATATCCATCTCCCGATAGGAGAAACAACTAAATTTTGTTATTCCTACTATTCAAATTACCAAAATCAAAGTCTCCTTGCTACAGTAACAGAGACGATTTATTTATAAGTCTCCTGCGGAAGAAATCGGGAAAGAAGTCTTAATACCGTTTGTTGTTCATTATGTCCCTCTTCATCTTCCAGGGTTTTTTTCCCATTATAGTGCGACGAGTAGTTTTTAAGGTGGCATAACACATCTGGAAGAAGTCACTCAAATTAACAGTAAATTATTTGATTATGAAAGATATCATGATCAATAAACTGTATATATGTCAAATTAGCAAAAAAAAATTGTAGTTTGGGGATAAAAAATGAATATCTAAAAATTTAATTCAGTAAGTAACAGCAAAAGCCCCTGCGGGTTTCGAACTCAGGATGTACGGATCACAAGCACGACACTTTATCCACTCGTCTATGGAGTAAGTTATACTTGATATCGTCGATAAAATCGTTTTAATAAAACGAAATGTTGTTTTGATCAAAGGTCAGCCATTTTGTGATAATGTGTTATTCCACCTTAAAATAATTATTGCCAAAACTAGAGCATGTGTCACTCAGGTGAAACTTGATTGTAGAGGGAATATGGGCACGATCACCTTCATTATAATTGTTGGAACCTGCGCCGAAATCTCTCTGTATCAAACGACTCCCGAATCCCCTGATTATTACTCGTCCTTGTTTAGGTGCCTTCAAATTCGATGTCAGTTTTATAAGTACGTTTTATGTTGTAGGTTGATTGTTTTTAATCCTGCAGGCGGGCGCCTTCAAATGGCGATTATTTTACCAAGGCCTATTGGTTTTGGCGCTTCTCCGCCATTGAACAATGACCTAGTTTACCGTTCAATGGACATTTAAGGGAATCAGAGTACGAGCAATCACGCAGTATATACTAGCGCATGCATGTAGCATCTTTTATTGAAGGAGGGGGGGGGGGCGCAGACCTATATGTATATACCTCTCAATCTCAACAAGTAAATAGAAATGGGAGGGGGAAGGTCAGTTGCCCCGTATTTTAAAATATTTGATCTATTGATATACATATGATCGAATTTCCATGTATACATATGTGTTTTCACCTTGTTTTTAAAAAAGTGAAATGGTCAGTTCGTGAAAACTTTATTATATATTTGATGAAGTGAATTGGGATAGTAGTATTTTATTTTGCAATATTTGAATTCTCCCTTTTCAAAGGATACACATTGAATTTTTCAAGGTTTAACAGTTATTTTTTTGGAGGAGCTAAATATTCATTACCCTTTTTATGAGAAATCAATTTCATCTCAGATAAAGTATTGTTCCGGATGGTCCACGATCAGCATTGCCGAAATTCCAGAATGGATAGAAAATACTATGACTTATGAATGGGAATAATCTAATCATAATAGGGAGAAAATCCCACTATGTAACCAGTTTTCAGTGGTAGAAAATCTACTATAAAGCCATTTATCCGAAGGAAGAAACTGTTATGTAATTTGTCCGAAAGGGGGGGGGGGGGGTGGCTAGGGGCAATGGCACCATAGAACACCGTTAGGGACATGTATTGAATGGTTGTTTATTATACGAAGGAAAAACCTGTTACAATAACAAAACAAAATCTATTTCTACCGTATCTTTCTGGTACAACATGCCTGCAAATACTTAAATATAATGACAATTAAACATTTTATTATTTGTTTAATTAGACAATCAAATCTTAGCTTGAATAACGAATCTCATTAATTAAATATTATTATATACATTAAAGAAACATTCAAGCATCTTTTCGTCATCAAAAGAATAATGGCTACTGAAATGAATTCCTTTTATAGAAAGTCGATAGAGCGATGGTGCGATGATACGATGACGATAGCGCGATAAAGAACTAACGATGACACGATAGAGCATCGCATCATCGCTATCGCACCATCGCGTCATCGCTATCGCACCATCGCGCTATCGCTATCGTACCATCGCGTCATCGCGCTATCGCTTCATCGTGCTATCGCACCATCGTCATCGCATTGTCGCACCATCGCATCATCGTCATCGCGTTATCGCACCATCGCGCCATCGTCATCGCATCATCGCGTCATCGTCATCGCATTATCGCGTCATCGCACTATCGACCCCAATCTCGATGGTGCGATGGTGCGATAGTGAACTGCATGGCCCTATCCGGATTCCATATGTATCATTTTCTGTAAGAAATTTTTAAATTGCAAAACATGACTGACGCAAATTAAAAATGTTACAGATTTTCTCCATTTACGCAAATTTTGTGACACGCGAAAAAACCCCGAATATACGGTATGTCTACTGTGGCTACTACGACAGTATCCCCAGACTGGCCCGTGGGTTTATTTCCCGGGGGTGCGGCCAAACATGACCAATTGTCTTGAAACAATAGGGCAGAATAATCATTGCACATTCCAATTCATTAGCTGTATATCGATATTTGGCCGTTACTAGACCTTCCCATTCACAACGTTTCCTGTAATGGCTAACTTATAGACGTTATATTTTCCCTTGCTTTATGGAATACGTGGTACATGTATGTGGTGAAAAAATGCAATTTGTGATTAGAAACCAAATGTTTACCTGAAAAGAGTCTCAAGGAGAAACATAGAAAAAATGCAGTTGATGAGGTAAGAGAAATGGAATCTAAAACATCGTTTTTAAAAGAGTTGCAAGAAAATTTGTTTAAATATTAAATATTAAACTATTTTAATGCACAAATGAACAAATCTAAAAATCGGGACATATTTCGGGTCACAGGCAATCTTTGTGACAAATTTTAACTTAAAATCATTTTCCATCACAAGATATGGCCCAGACAGAAATAATGCAATTTTAAACAATGACCTTTAACTTGCAAAACTGACCCGCAACTGACAGGTTCAAATTAATGACACAATGTCCATAAGCAATCTTTGTGTAAAGTAAGAACTTTGAATGATTCTCCGTAAGAAATAAATAGACAGAACACAATTTTTGCATTTTTTTCCAGTGACCCTAAACTTTTTTATCATTATTTTTATAGTGTACAGACAGACAGCCAGACAGACAACTAATTTCTCACAGACTCTCACACACAGCAAGTTGGTATAATGTATTGATATACACCTACATACAAATATTCTAAAAAAATGAATAAAATTACAACTTTTGTTATTATTGTGTAAATTAAATATTTATACAGGAAAGAGACAACTCCATGATGACCATCTCTTTTTAAAGTCTTCAGTAGTAAAAAGTTTCATTTCAATATTGTAGTAAGTTTGTAAGTAGGACATTAACGTTGCAAAACATAACTTTAAGTCTTTTCTCGTCTTTTGATAAATAAATTTCTTTACAAATATAATAATCAAATTAACTACATAATCCATATCTGGATTACCTAATAGTACACTCTGGATATCAAATGTTATTCTTTTGCCAGATTTATTAAATATATAGTCTGACAAACTAACAAAGACTCTATATTAATAGACATTGGTAGAATAAATGTTTAAAAATTTCAGAATCCAACATACATATTGAACAAAGGTTATTGTTTTTTATCTTAGAAAGATAAAAATATATATTTGTACCTAAAATTTTATGAATTATTATGTAATTAAATCATACCAGTACTGTATCTTGTGTGATTAACATTGAATTGCTATATATGTGGTTCCAATTAAAGTCTGGTTCAAGATTTAAGTCAGTGGAATATTTAGATTTACACATTAGTCATATAATGTTCTTGCTCCTTTTTTATATTTAAACTAATTTTAATACATACCAACTGACATGGTTTTACTACTATTGCATGCGAAAATTGCCTGATACTGGGCCAGGAGCTTTATACAGCCTTTTTAAAGCCTTCGTATTTGGTAAAAGTTACCTTAATTAGGTATTCATTTGTTAATTTTTCACTAATAAAAGTAAAACGTCAGGTCGTGTAGGTCCTTAACTGCATATCCCCTGGACTGAAGTTCCTGATTACATTTCATGCCGTTTGTTTTTTGCGCGAATTTTATGTTAAACATCTAACGTACACGTAATATATAAATGATGTGAAGATGAATTTTTGCCTAAAGATACTAGTAATCATGAAAAAGGGATTATTTGTGATTATTTTTGCACGGCGAATGTTGTACACATTCTTTATCAATCTTCAAGGAATCATAACTTTGTAAAACAAACCTTAATGGTTAACTTTCTTTTAGAAGATGTAGTGTAGTGATGTTGTGAAGTATTGTATTAAAACACTGTGAAATTATGGAATCCGGATAGGGCCATGTAGTTCACTATCGCATCATTGCACCATCGACATTTGCGTCGATAGTGCGATGGTGCGATAATGCGATGACGATGAAGCGATGGTGCGATGACGATGAAGCGATGGTGCGATAGCGCGATGACGATGATGCGATGGGGCGACAATGCGATGACGATGGTGCGATGGCACGATGAAGCGATTGCGCGATGATGCGATGATACGATAACGCGATAGTGCGATGGCGATGAAGCGATGGTGCGATAGCGATAATTCGATGCTCTATCGTGTCATCGTTAGCTCTTTATCGCGACATCGTCATCGTGTCATCGCATCATCGCTCTAAAGACTTCCTTCAAAAATAATAACGTTCCCAGCAGCCATTGCATAACATGGCGTTTGATGACGAAGAGAAGCTAGAAACAAGTTTCAAGGAATAGGATTTAAGATGAAATGTATTTATTACGGACAAAGTAACGTGCAGATCTTTGTGTTTTTTCATGTATAAATATAATTCCTGCAAATATATCATAAGAAAAATAACTATAATTTTATTAACTTGTACATAATTTTCATCTAAATTTAAATATAAGTATAATACTATTGCAATATCATAATTCATGTTTTGTACACAAATCATTTAAAGATTTGTTTATATCAAAATAATTTAGCTCTTCTAAATATTTATTTGTCCAGGGTAAATAGGGCATGGTAAATTTGTAATATCAAACTATTACTTGAAAGTCAATGTTGATTTCTGATATATTAAAATCGCTTATTCATCCGCAGTCTGACGCAATTTCTATTTTCAATGGCGCATGCGCATAAAAGTCGATGGAGCGATGGTGCGATGAAGCAATGGCGATGGCGCGATAGAAAACTAACGATGACACGATAGAGCATCGTGTCATCGCTATCTTACCATCGCGTCATCGCAATCGCACCATCGCTATCGAACCATCGGGTCATCGCGCTATCGCTTCATCGTGCCATCGCACCATCGCATTGTCGCACCATCGCGCCATCGTCTTCGCATTATCTCGTCATCGCACTATTGACCCCAACCTCGATGGTGCGATGGCACGATATTGAGCAACATGGCCCTATCCGGATTCCATATGAAATAGCCCAAAAGATCACAGAACTCTCTCACAATGGTCAACATTTTACGCAACTCCTTCTTTCCATATGATATCTAGTATATTCCTGTACCCGGGGTGTCTATACTGATGTTATTTTCTCTGTAGACTTTTCAATGAAACTCTTTTTTTTCATTTTTAAACAAAGTCAGATTGTAACCTGTGTTGATAAAACTGCGAAATAGTTTGCAAATTCTACTTGAATTTTAACGTGTCAAAATCGTGAGTTTTCATTTCAAAATGTGCAATGTTCATATATCAAGAAGAAAATTTGTTGAACATTTCGATCTTTTGAGTGTCCGCTTTCTTTAAACAACTTTCGACTATTATAGATATTTTCTTTTTCATGCTGAAACATGCTGAAACAGGCAGGACAAGTTTCACTGCCAACATCGGAAAAATAGGTGGGGGGGGGGGGTGTAAAAAAATGATTTTCGTAAAGCACAGATACCATTTACATCAATTCTAACTTCAGCAGTAATATTAAATATATACATGTAATGAAACGACGAGATTTTGAAAGACTCTTCGAATTACGAAATGGAACTCGTTTGACATAAAGCACTTTATATTGTGTTGTTTATAATGAATGTCTTTTTTCTTGAACTTAAATTGTTATGATGAATTCGTGGGTGTGGGATGAAAGCATCACATGGCCAATACTTACATTTACTTCCTACTTAAAATTGACGTAATCTTCACTCGTTAAAACGGTGCGTCTCTCTACAAAACAGTTACGTTTAGAAGATAGGTTGAATACCAATCGATTATTGAGAACATCCTTTAATCGGTTTGTTCTTATTGACATGCTAAATGAACCAGGTTATGAATTGCCTAGTGTATCGTGCTCCGTGATTCCAGTAAAAGACACCTCATTTTCTATTTCGTCAGATTTAGGCACTATAAGTATAAAGAGATCCTTGAATTGATCAATGGGTCTGTTTTATTTTCAGAAATAATGGTTGGTACTCATACGGAGTAGTAAAGTCATTTCTCTCTAAATATCATGTTTCTTGGGGAAAAATGTTTGTTGTCACGAAAAACCATCTAATGCGAGAAACTGAGGGAAGACATCAAACTTAAAATTTTACTTATCGATGGTTTTTTCTCAAAATATAGTATTTGAGAAGCAGAAAATTTAATGAATAATTTGGTCTTAGTTTTTTTACATAGATATAGTTTTTCTCTAAGTTCTTTAAGTTCAAGTAAATATAAAGTTATTTAAAAATTTTAACAAGTGTCTTCAAATATAAATTTCTCCAAGGGTTTTAAACATCTTAGACTTAATTAGGTTTCTTGATAATTCATATGTTGGACTTTTCTATCAAACTATTTAAAAGCTAGTCCACTTCTGTACTTAAATAATGCAGATATTTAAACATTCTGGTGCTGTTTGTTGTCTAGTTTAATGAATCGGCCAGAAATCATTGGAGCACTCAAAATGGATGTCCTTAGCATGTTTAAGCTTATCTCACTTACGGAGGACCCTACCCTCTCCTTGACGCTGCCGGTGACCAAGAGGAGACCGTAAAGGCTTTCTACTCTGATCCCTCATTTACCTTCAGATGTGAGGCAAGGTTTGACTGATGGGTTGCTGTTCCAGACGATGGCATCGTGATTAACTTTCATTCCGGTAACTGCTGAAAGTGGGCGAGGGTTTGTTTGTTGTGCGGTGTTGGACTTTGTTACATAAGTTGATCCAATTATCTAGATCCTTGGACTGGTATACAGTTTTTATAGTAAGTTCTAAATTTATGTTCACTTTGGGGTTTGTAGATGATTATATTATAAAAAGCAAGAATTCACTTAGAATTTTGTAATCTTAAAATTTTAAATAAAGTTTTAAATACTTAAAACTATCGATTAATTCTTTTGCATTGACGCGGGTAAAATATAATTTCTACGTCGAAAAAATCTACACAATAATGTTAATTATTAAATATCCGTAAATACGCAAAAACAAATATTGCCACTCTTTAAAAATAACCCCACAATTTCAGAGAAATAAAAGCAACAGCTTGTTTCGGAATCATGAAGCCCATGAAACTTAAGTCAGAATTTGTATGCAGTATATTAGTTCAATCATAACATACGATAAATATTACAAGATTGTTTCTCTTTGTGAAGCTACCTACACATTTCCAGTAAAAAATAAGTATCTATTAACCTATGATGCTTCCATTGCCCCTATGTTAAAGGCACTAGAGGATAAATCAGTAAAACCTTTACGCATTGCAGTTATCCCATATGGGATAATTCAGTTATCCCATGTGGAATAACGGCACATCGTGAACATTTCATATCAGCACGTTTTAATGCAAAAAAACCACTTTTTCTTAAAAAAAGAAAAGAAAAAGGGTACCACTATAGTACATAAATGGGCGTATTTAAGCGATCATTCAATAATCCATCTTAAAAAGCCACATTATATAGCCCAATGCAATGTGACAATAATCTAATCGATCCGGAAACTGCGTTTCTATATCTTTCCAAATAAGAGACAGGCGCCTCCTCCGCGGTAAAAATTGCAACTTCAGGGATAACTTCACCATTAGCGCATCTGGGGGTCCTTCGACAGCCTATGTTTTTTTCGTGTTCAGTGGAATTGCGCGAATCAATTTTAAATTATCGTCGTTAATGGGGTTCAAATGTGGCATTGTTCATGTTAAAATTAATCGTAAGTTCGTCCGAGGAATCAAGATCAAAATCCATGAAAACCTCCAAAACTCGGAAACCACATCGTCTTCTGTTCAACGTAATTTTCTATATCTTGTCCGCTGCATTGCTGAAGATGTTTTAAGGCACAATGCCCATTAATAGTAAATCTTTATCGCGTATCCTGTCACTTTGACCATTTTGACAGCAATGAATGAATTACTGCTAGTCCATCACGTGACAAACTTATGCACATTTTCTGAAAATGATGGAAGGTTGGTGACGTTGACATTGGGCTCCTTAATGGGATGTTTTTATTTTGCGTTAAAACAAATGTTAAGCGATGTCAAGTTAAAATATTACGGCATCAAAGGAACCATTTTTAAATAGCTTTAATAGGTTAAAACAGATACACCATACATAGTGTAACTGTATTATATTGTGGTGTTGTGTAAATTATACCATGGTTTGGTATTCACAACCCTGGGTAACCTCGACTTTAACCCGGGGTCGTGAACCAAACCATGGTATAATTTACACAACATCACAATACAGTTAAAAATATATGGTATATCTATTACTTAAATAATCAAAAAATTTCATTCGTCTAAGATCTTTCATGATTTTTGGCCCTGGTGAGATTATGTATTGTTTGCAATGTCATGCCTTTTTGTGGTAAATTGTGATTCTTTCGAAGGCGTGTTGACCAAAAAATTTTTTATCATCAATTACTGTATCTTTATGTAATACATTGAGATTTTTTTCTTGTTTGAAGGGATTTTTTGTTGTTGTTTTTTTTTGCTCCAATCTGCAAATTGTATTATTTTTTAAAGCACCTGAAGATCCTGACAATATTTAGCCATGATAAATTGTAAAGGGACTATTAAAACTTTAAGTATTAGCTCGTTGATATGCTTATTAAGACAAATACAATAAAGCCCTATTGCAGTTGATAATTTGAGCTCATGATGCCTAATTAAATACCTAAATGTACATTCAACATTAAAACGCCTTCCTCTTTGTATGTAAAACATGTAAACATCGCCTGCTTAGTGTTCAGGATAAAGCACAACGCAATAGTTTTGTTTATATTTAAGGTTTTAATCTATCAAAACTAAAGAAACAAGGTAAATAAGAGATCATGGTTTGACATGGCAACGTTTCGATATGATAACTTCTTAATTTTCTTTTCATTCTTGCTTTCATTTTTGCGACCAGGTTTTTTTTTTATTACACTGCCAGTTACATTTGTTACCTGTAATTTGCTGCTTGTTTCTTTTTGTAGATTAAATTTTTGAAAAGATAGGCGCACTTATCTTTTTCATCACTCAATCGTAAGAGACAATGCATTTAATACCTCTGTGTTTAGTACTGTTGGATTTACTCCTTTCAACAAATGGTGGGTATAATTATTTTGATTTAAAATTTAAAAAGATATAACTAACAAAGTAAATGTTATTATGTTAACTATGGAGAGGTGTCTGACTCAGGTGCCCTAATGTATACAAATATATACTATTATATATTAAATAAAATTGCTGTATCTTCGTTACACTAAAACAGAATGATGATTATCATATAACGATGATTACTCTAACAACGTAAGACGAGAATGTTCAATTAATCATTCTTTCCATTTTAGAAAGTATACATTGATAATGGAAATCAAAACTCGTTGAGCTACACATTTTGTTTGACTGATAAGTCATTGAACCATATCATTGAAGTTTAGTTTCGTTTAGTTTAAACATCAATATATATAAATGCTTAACGTACAGTTTTTAAAACAGCAATCTTTAAAAGGATGAATAACTGGGCTTCATTCCAGACGCAAAAGTGTTCGCCTTGTTACAGAAATGTTTTACACTAATATCTATCTTTGCACTGTACAAGACGGAGCATATTTTGGTTGTTTATTGCATTTTAAGGATGCTGAAATATGTTTTTACATTTGTTTTACAGCGCAGATGATACGGGATGGGAGATTTTTTAACTCGAGAAACAGGCCACTTCGGAGATTCCCCCTATTCCCACCACCGGGAGGCTTCAATCCAAGGTTTTCCTTTCCACAGGGTAGTGGAACTTTAAGAGGCGCCATCTACCAGCCTCAACAGTTCTGGATTAACAACAGAAATGTAAGAGCTATTCCTGGACGTCAAACATCAGAAATACGGAATAATCTAAATAACAGACAGACTGGCCAGACCCTTGTCAGGCCCCCGTTTGGTGCAGTTCAACCAGTACCTAGTGTACGAAACGATCGTTTACCGAACTCATTTGCGGATCAGAATCAACAAAGATTTTTAAGACCTGTTGTTTATACAAATCACTTAAATACAATTCCAAAAGACTTTTCCACTTTTCAACAAATGAGGGATATTCCACAGTTTCCAACAAATTTATTTGCCCGACGAACTTCACCATCCGGTTCAGCTGTCATTGCACCATTTAGTCCGTTATCTTCACATAGTTTTGGACAAACGAGATCAATCTCTCAAATTTCTGGTTCAACAGATAATTCTCCGATTTTTAGACAACAACAACAACAGCAACAACAACAACTGCAGCAGCAGCAACACCAACAAGATTTAGAGCGTCAAAGATTAAAGCTAAAACAAACTCTAATAAGAAAACAACAATCATTGCAGGCTTCACAGTCGGCTTTGAAACAGCAGCAGCAACAACAACAACAATATGTGAAACAACCAACATCTGCAACCCAAGAAGTTGGTAACGGAGAAACTGTCGTGTCAGAAGCAAATATTAGCGGCACATTGATTACAATTAAAGGTGAACATGGAAATGTCATTGCCGAACAGTTATTTCCAGAGGGATCAAGCGACGCAACAATTGAAAAGTATATATCTGAAGTATCCGCTAATTACACAAATCAGGTGAGACAGGAAACGAAAGCGGCCTTTGGCACCGGGATAGGAACTTCCAGTAACACGGCTTCTGCGCCGATCGGTAGTGGACAGGAACAGTCCACCCCCATGCCAGGCGCCGAAGTTAGTCCCACACTGATTACAGTTAAAGATGAACAGGGAAACGTCATTGCCGAGAAGTTGTTCACAAAGAGACCAAGCGACGCAACAATTGAACAGTATATATCTGAAGTATCCGCTAAATACTCAAATCAGGTGAGACAGGGAACTGGAGAGGCTCCATACAACGGGCTAGGAACTGTAGGTAACACGGCGTCTGCGCCGATCGGTAGTGGACAGGAACAGTCCAGCGCCGCTATTAGAGCAGCTTCCGGACCATACCCTACTGCCGGTTAGTAACTCTATGAAGAGCTATCTGTCAGATTTCATAGACCGGGTGTGCGATAATGTTGCATTCAGAGATGTCTATATTTACTTTCTTTATATCTTTGGAATGTCTCAAATAACGTTAGCATGTGTTTCTAATATGTGGGACATATCTATGCCGTTGATTCTGAGCTCATCTTAACAAATGCAGATTATCCTACTGTGAAACTGTTATTCAACATATGTAATGAACTTTTTTCCGAGAGTTCAACAAATATGTTCTTCGAACCTTTTGATATACACCTGTTGAATCCGGCATCTCTTTTGAAGTGAATTTTACTAAAACAAAAATTAATTTTAAACAAGTTTGAACTAGTAGTCGCATTAGATGCATGTATTAACATTATTTTGTGTTCTGTTACTATTGTTTACATGTATTGCATGACAAACAGCGCAACTAACTTTAAAAGCATGTTATATAGGCAATAGAACAGTAGTTGCTATTGATAGATAGCTTTAATTTGTAGGACATTGAATGGTCATCGGAAACTCCGATATTTCACTGGAAGGTGAGAGAGACTTTCCATGAACCAGTTGATTGTAGATAAGGTGATACAGCCCTAATGATAGTAATGATATTGATACCACCATTAAATTATGCTCTACATGTTTGATTTTTGTTTTAACATGAATGTCCATTTGACAAAATCTTGAGCAGCAATGTTCTATAGATGACATAAGCGGTGTTAAATGCTAAAGGACTTAGCATTCTGTAGATGTCATGTGCTTTGAGTTTGTGTGCTAAGTGCTAAAGGAATACGCATTCCCTAGATCCCATGTGATTAGAGCTGAAAATCTAGGCATTTTGTAGACGTCTTATGCATGTATGTGGTTAGTACTTGAGCCCCTGGATATATTATAATTAACAAAACGTTCTTTCTGCACCGTGATTAGTAATTTTCATTAAGTAAATGAATAAATTAAAACTGTTCGTTGTTTTAAGGGGATAATGTGATCCCGTTATCAAAGATACATACAAATTGCGCCTTGTTGATTGAATCCTGAATAGATTGTCTTGTACTACTAGGTACTACAGTTGAATGTTTCAGATAGATACATGTAATCTTGAAAATGTATAGACAGGGTTAATTGTTTAAATGTTGCTCTAAAATGTGCTTTTGTTTGGTTAAGTCAAAGTAAAGGTACGCTTTATCCACCAGGTAACTATTTAAAGTCAAAGACTCAATGTCTACTTAATAATTTAATTCTTTATTCTAAACTTTTGGATAATTTATTTTACAGATGATTTTACAGATAAATGGAAAAAAAACCTTTGAATATTGTTATTTGCGAGGAAAAAGTAGAAAATATCGAAATTGTTATGGTACTTTTCTTCGGTTTTGTTCCATTACCGAGTTCTATGATAGAATAAATACTACCAACATACAACTCTGTCATTTGGCTGAAATATTTCTCGGAAGTAACAGATATTGATAACAGTAGTTCCTTGCATCTCTAATCATAAGGTGATAGATTTTAATACCTATTTTTTTACCATTTATGGAAACGTAATGTATTATTTTATAAAGATTCGCAGCAGCAACGGTAGAAACTCTCTATTGCTAACGGTGAAATTGTCTCGCCAGGAGCCAAAATTAGCCATACACTGATTACAAATAAAGATGAACAGGGATATGTTGTTGCCAAGCAGTTGTTCCCAGAGTGATCAAGCAACGCAACAATTGAACAGTATATATCTGAAGTATCCGATTATTTTACAAATCAGGTGAGAGAAAGAACAGGAGCGGCTCCTGACAACAAGGGGCTCCTGACAACGAGCTAGGAACTTCCGGTAGTTGATAGGAACAGTCTAGCGCCGCTATTGGAACAGCTTCCGGACCATCCCCTACTGCAGGTTAGTAACGTTATAAAGACCTAACTATCAGATTTCACATCACTTCTTGCTTTAGTTGTTTTACCTGGTCTCTGAGGCGGTGGAATACGCTTGCAGGGCTTTTTTCTATGTCCGTATGGACTTATTCTCAATAAAGCCCAAATAGTTCATGCCAAATCTTTGAAAACAGCGACAGAAGGTCAGGACAGCGAGAACAATCGGAAGATCCGGTCAGCCAGAGTGATGAAATACGTGATCCTGGCGCTCAATGTCAGCTGGAGCCCCTATAAAATCTACTAAATTCCGTTAAAGCTTTTATCATGTAACTATTTTAAAAGTCATATCACAAAAGATAATGTAAAAGTTTATGTTACGTCACAACTTCGGAAAGAACTTTTATCAGACATTGTTAAGATTTATTTCATATGTCACGATTTTGGTCAAAAATTATTTTTCCGATTTCAATGTTCACAATGCTTCAGTAAGGCATTTTTAATAGGCAACCAAAATTTGAGTGTCATTCGTTGAGTTATAACCGAGTTAAAGAGCTTACAAACCTTTGCTATGTAAACAAAACTTTTGTTTACATTTTGAATGTTAAAGAGAAAATTCCAGTTTTAGACCTAAAATGAATCTGTTAAACGTTAGGAACTGTTTATTTATGCTTAAAATGAATAAGAAAATAGATAAATCAGCTTGAAAAAGATTTTTTTACTGGTATATTGAACTTATGTAAACAAAAACAGGGTACGGACCTTGTTTACATGCCAAAGAATTGTGAGCCCTGTTCTACGACTGACTCTCAAATTTCATTT
Source organism: Magallana ariakensis (assembly GCA_020458035.1). Classification (NCBI taxonomy): domain Eukaryota; kingdom Metazoa; phylum Mollusca; class Bivalvia; order Ostreida; family Ostreidae; genus Magallana; species Magallana ariakensis. Next base: position 55,748,193 of record CM035815.1, on the reverse strand, counting down.
TATCATTAGAAGTGCATTCAAAAGGATTGTAAATAACAAAAACAGAAAAATAGAATTTGACCAAAATCGTGACCATGCCCCTTTAAATTTATTGTCCTTGTTGATATAGGCGGAGTATGTTTTTCACAAGTTTTATTTCCAAAACCCAGATTGCTCGCTTACGATTGCCCAAAGATGGGTAATAGTTGGTCTGTAGGTGTTGAGTACACAGCATTGGCCCAACGTTTAACCAACGGTGTCAACCTATCATTGGGCCAACGTTGATCTAAAATAAGGCCAACGTTGGTCTTCTTAAAAACACATTACTCCTTCATTAGTTTGCTGTCTCAAAAAGTACTGTAAACGAATTGACTTGTAGTTTTTGTGAAAAAGATAAAATTGTTTTGTTCTACGACGGCCGACAGCCTATAGAAATATTTCATCGGAGTGACTCGGGTGATCTCAAAAATGTTTAACACTCCCATTATTTCACTTCAAACGCACCCTCAATCAATATTTCTGTCTTTGATGTTGATTCCATCAGCTTAATATATCATAAAAATCTACGAGTAGGATTCCAAATTACAGTAAAATTTTTAAAACAATTCACAATCTGGTCACTGAGACCGAACTTTTATTAATTTCTCTCTCTCTCTCTCTCTCTCTCTCTCTCTCTCTCTCTCGCTATGGTTTTGGGATGACTTTAACCAGTTGGTTGATGTTCCTTGGGATCTTCAAGAGCGCTGTTAACCCCTTTGTCTACGCATACCAGAGAGGAGATATCAGACAATGATGCAAGAGGCTCTGTTTACGCTGCTCGAGCGATACAACTTCGAATTAATGAATTCCGGCGAGTCTCTGAGAGGCGTGAATTAGTCGACCTTGTCTGTATTTACGTTTTATGGTTTAGGTCATCTGAGTGACTTATAAGTAACATATTGCTATCAGTGGTTGCCCTTCGTTGTCGTCCGTCTTCTGTAAACTATCAAACATGTAAAGGTATTCCTTGAATCAAATGGTGTTTTGGTGCTTAAAGAGCTTGGTCGTTAACAAATTACGTATTAGATCTACCTTAAAATTTTAGGAATGATATTTTTAGCCTTAAACTTTAATTAATTAAAGAAGCAAAATTCATTACCCCTGGCCAATGTGCCCTAATGCGGTATTATGATGAAGCAGGAAGGCAATTTGGCACGTTACGAGAGCTGAAAGATCGTGTTCATTCTAAGGCGCTAAATCAGTCTTCTTTAGAAGGAGAGATCTGTCTAAAGACAAAGAGATATCATAAATGGGTAAATATAAAACTTAAAACATTTCCTATTCTATAATGATTTTTTACTAGAAAATAGGTAATCGCTTATAAAGCAAATCTATAACTTTTTGATGAGTGTCTAGCATCCTTTATGCTTCTTTAATGAGCGTTTTACATTTATAAGAACTTCATAGCAATATACTGATCCCAATCGTAACTACTCGGCCATTTCCAATTACAATATATATATATATATATATATATATATATATATATATATATATATATATATATATATATATATATATATATATATAAAAGCACTAAAAATAACCAACGACACGAACAATAAAGAAAAATATTGTCAAATTTTCGGGACAACCCGTCCCTTCTTCAGGACAACAAAGTAAAAACTACATATGAAAGGAGAAAGACATCTACAAAACTAGCACTAAACTAAAAACTAAATAATATATAAAACACCGGATGGGAACGTGGCAACTACATCTTTGTATTAAAGATCATAAGCCCGAGAAAGAAAAATCCCGTCCGACGCAGCGGACGGTCTGTGTAGAAGTGCTGAGAGATAACCCGAACGAATTAATTAGCTAATTGGGGGTTGGTAGACACAGACCGTCCAAAATTTTCTATACCTGCAACACACAGGCACCTGACGTCATAAATTTTTCTCATAATAAAATCTAATAATACACAAGGTACCCATCCCCGCCATCTTGGATTTATTTCAAACTGTCACATCAGCTGGACGTTTTGCTTGAAACTCATCGGTAAAATTATTTTGCGATCCTCTCCGTGTCCCGATCGGTCATTCAACATCTAAGCTTACAACCAATTCAACCAAAACGGTGCATTGCAACTGTCATTAATAAAAATCACTCCTCGATCTGCATCTACTGCCTAAAATATGCGACAAAAGGCTAAAGGGTGGACGGAAGTTGACATAAATTGCATCATACTTTGGGTAATCCCTTCCAAATATAGCACTGATACGAATATTCAAAAGGCGTCTATTTTCAATTCGATCAACATACAAGTTAAAACTAAGAAAAGGGATACTATAAACAGTCAATTATAGCTTTTGTTACACAAAGTTTATATAAACATGTTTATAAATGCTTATCTTTTGAAATATTGAAACAAACACACGGTGCAGGGAAATCTCATTTACATATAGGTGACAACTTCCGTCCACCCTTTAGCCTTTTGTCGCATATTTTAGGCAGTAGATGCAGATCGAGGAGTGATTTTTATTAATGACAGTTGCAATGCACCGTTTTGGTTGAATTGGTTATAAGCTTAGATGTTGAATGACCGATCGGGACACGGAGAGGATCGCAAAAAAATTTTACCGATGAGTTTCAAGCAAAACTTCCAGCTGATGTGACAGTTTGAAATAAATCCAAGATGGCGGGGATGGGTACCTTGTGTATTATTAGATATAGGGTATTTATTTTTATTATGAGAAAAATTTATAACGTCAGGTGCCTGTGCTGCAACACAAATTTCGGCGAGCGCTCGCGAGCACTCGCTCTGTTGAACACGCCTCTGGTGAGAGAATGCATTACGTCACTGAAAGATGTTGACTTCCGTCACAGTTACATGTACCTAGCTTTTCTTTCGAAAAACTCGTTTATTAATAACATGATATAGTAGGTTTATAGGAAAACGTGCATTCATGAAGAAGAGATACTTTACTGCGATAATATCATCCCGTGCTTGTTGTATACCGTATATAAAGCGGATACATGTTTTATAGTCCCAAAATGTAGAAGGGGTAGTAGTTTAGTAAAAGTTATACAAACCGGAGTGGCATATCTTTCCTCTTTTTATATACAACTTGGGGGGAGGGGGGGGGGGTTACATTATCTTTAAGGTAGTACAAAACAGATAAGCTAATTTTATCCTATCATTCAATTTTTCTGAAAATTTAATAATTTGTTCTTTTGAATAAAATCTATATATATAAAAATCCGACCTGGCAATTTTTGGCTACATCGCCCCAAACCTACCAATTGAACCTCCTTTGAGTGGAGAGTATAATAAAATAGTGATCGTTATTATTTGCTATGCCAATAAGTTATTTTTCAAGATATTACACAGGTGCTGCCTTTTATACAGTAGATCTTTTTGTTACTTAAAGACACTGAAATAAATTATCATTCTGATGTAATATATTGTAAAAGTAGCGCTCGTAAATTCTCTTTTAAGACGATAATTTGCATCACTTATCAGTCTCTAAAAGGTAATTGTATGATTCAAATTTAATTAAAAATTTGACAGTATGATTGCCATGACCCTGTTATTAAAATATATCAAAATAATGAAAATTTGACCATTGATTTTAGATTGAGGTTGAAGTATATTTGACTGAGGTATAAATTAATAAATTCTAGATGACGTCATCATATTTGACCTTTGACCTTTTGATATTACCTTAAAATTTATTGGGTATAAAGTCTAAACACTAGGAATAGTTGTGACCAAATTTTAGGTCTTTACTTTGAAAGAAACACAAGTTACACATTTTGCAATGATAGAAGGCTAAATTGCACAAAAATTACGCAAATTCAATTCAAATATTAATGTAGGTTTCGTAATTATCAAAATCCTCTGTACCTCAATTTTTATGCTATGAGAGATTGATGGGTATGATTTACATTATTTATTACATTTACATTATTTTCTTAAGATAATGGATTGAAATTAACTCTTACATAATGGTAAGCCATTATTTTGCGTATTTGAGAATTATATTGATTTCACGGGTGTTTCCGTTAATTTTTAGATATTTAAAATGGAACATGTTGTGTACATGCCTTTAAAGGAATTTCTTTTAAAAAAACAACTACCCTAGGAGGGTTAAATCGGGAGGGGGGGGGGCTGGGTCCTTACATCATTAGGAGAGGAACATGTAAGTTGAAAGAACTTGTTTCCAATCATTTTGTGTAATTTACACACAAAAAATATGATCAAATTAAATCAGATTTTGTATTAAAAGTCACTAACGCAGTTTACCCGGGAATATATTTCCTAATAAGTAGCATGCAATCTTAATTACATTTACAATTCTCTTTTTTTCCCTTTGGTTTATTACTGTAGATTTACGCAGCGCTATCGAATTGCTATTAATCCATCAATATTTTTTGTACACCAGATTAATTGAACAATTAAAGAACTTGATATACATAATTAACAACTGCTCGATTGAAGCTACAGTTTTCAAAGGAGAGGATGTTGACTTTTTTTTTTTAGCTCGGTCAGTGAGTATACTATAGCTACTGTACACAGCCCTTATTGACAATTTGCAGATCACGGTAGCGGGTTGGGGAACAATGAGGTGACAGACACACATGAACATGTATATACACACACTTCTTAAGATCTGAATGGTCGGTAATTCTTAACAAAATTGCATTATTGTCAATAATAGCATTTATGTACACATGTAATTAAAAAATTTTACTTGTCCAATGATTATTTTTACAATAATAATATTGTAATATCAGGGTTTTTTCCGTATTGTGTTTTTGCCATCAATGGGGAGGGGGGGGGGGGTAATTATAGCAGCCAATCAGAGAGGGAGAGTACGCCGCTCAATGTACGTCACTTTCTTGTTTGGATTTGATTGCAGACAGTGAGGTTTTTCCAGTTTCTTGTCCACCAACCCCCCCTGATATTTTTTCCCACCTCTGTATAAATTGTTTGTTTTCATAGATTTTACTTACAACATGCACGTACCTTTCCATTGATAAGTGTTTTTTTATATTGTACATCGGTAGCTTTTGTCAAACGTTCCGTGTACTGTGGCAGCTTTTGTCTGCCACGTAACTTTTTTGCACATTGTTATCATTTTGATACTGAATTGTTTTATATGAATATTTATGTAATTTAATATGTGGAACTCTACCGATTCGTATTGAAACTGGGCGTTTTCGTAAAAAAAAGAATATTTGATCGTCTTTTTTTATTCTGTTCAGAACAGTGTATTGACGAAGAAATTTTTTTTTAAACTTTTTATATTGCACTTTGTATAAAAATCTACGCCCGAAATAGTTCTACATGGTGAATTTTAAAGAATTTGAAAACAGTCAATATTTATTTGTTTCATTGATCAACAATTACCTATTACAAACTGCTAGATTTATAAACTCCGCTTACCAACTCTGGAAAAATAATATTAAATATAAATGTGTTAAAATATTGTACAGAAGTGTAACTTATCAATGTACAGATGTTGATATAATATAAATTTGAAATCATGCATGCATAAAATTACAATTGTATAAAGTGACTTATATGTCCAAGGGGCCGGGTGCAAATTACGATTTTTTGACATATACTTTGTATTACAAATGTCATATATGCACAATGTCACTATAAAAAAAATTACTTTCTTACTTACTTACTTATATACTTATTTATATACTTACTTATATACCTACTTTCATATGAATTTAATTGTATTGCTCTCATATATTTCTCATTTTTCAAATCATATACATGTATGAATAAATGTGGAACATTGACCACGCGACAAGGTGGCTGAGAACTGTCTTGATGCAGGGAACAGTTGATAAATATTCAAATACACGGGAATTTAATAAAGAATGGAGTATTTTGGCAGAATAGAATGTCTGTAGTGTAACCATACAACGCGCAATACAAACGATATCGACAGTCTTACTCCCGCAGTATCCAGAATCCGGCCTGAAAAAATGGAGTGAAGTATATTTCACAACTCCAACTTTTGATCTAATTTTGGCTGGAAAAAATGCTTATTTATTCATACAATAACAAGAAACAAGACTTAACGGTATTTAAACTGAAACGGATTGCTAGTTTCGATTTAAATTCACAGTTGTTAAAACCAATAGCAACGACAGGAAAATTGATCGACAATTGAGCAGTAATTATCCCGCATAAGGCAGCGATCGACAAGTGGCCGGATTACGGGAGATAACTCTCACTTATAAGGCTCCCTATAATATCCAGACACGGGTCATCATCATTTGCGTGTTCTGTATCATGTATTGTACTGCGGCCAGTAGCGACAAACATATACAATAAAAATACTATCATCTATCTATAGTAATGTTGTTCTTGTTATCTTTGATGAAATGAATATTTGTTGTGAATAATGTGACACATTCTCTTTATAATGCAACGCATTTACAATGAAAAAGCACAAAAGTTAGTCCGCATTTAAACATTGAAAAGTTATAATTTCTGAGAATAATAAAATGTATAGCTATTATCAGAAGAGAAAGCAACATAAATCACTCAAATAAAAAATGATGAAATAAAATGAAAATAGGTAAAAATAAACAATCATATGCTAAAATATGAAAATCTCAGAGCCGGTTCATATACATCTTCGCTAGCCAAGGGTTTTCGGTCCACTTCGCTAGATGGTTCATATACATGTGTTGTTATTTCATTTTAAAAAACAAAAAAATCCTTTCTTTGGTGATTCATGCGGGATATGAAGGTGGCGACATTGCAGAAATAAAATAACGCGGGTTATGTAATTTTTTAAATGATCGTTTCATTCATTAATCATTCATTCATTTATTCATTAATGATTAATAATTTTTACCTTCATAACTCGCATGAATCATGAAAGAAAGCATTTTTAAAGCGCTAAGCATAGCTGCAGCGCTTTTGTAAACCTACTTCCACTTTCGTTTTCGCGTTTCGTATTTACCGCCACCTACTGGCGGATGCTGGAGAAGTAGTACTTTGGAAAACTCATTACTATGCAGTAGGGAGAACTTAATATCTTTAAGTTATTCAGCATGCAGATACATTTGTTCTACCAGTATTAAGTTGGCAATAAGTTTCATTTTAATGTCATTATTATATATCGGATACGGGTGCTCCAAAACATACCATGATGATTTTTTTCGAATTGGAATTTTGAATAAAAAAAATAGATGTTATATGCATTGAGTTTTATTTTAGGTATTAAGTAATAATTGGAATAATTCTACGATATGAATAGGTTTTCAGTGTTTTTAAATGACATAGTCTTGAAATTTCTCGCCCGCCGTACCAAACGTTTCAAATATATAAACTACGATTATTGCAAATTATATCCGGACGAAAAAATTTAAAGTGTCAGTAGACACTAAATTGCTTTCCGTATCTTATTAAAGGTGTTAATTATTGTAAAAAAAAATGCATCATAAGCCCTTTCAAACAACGCAATCGCCTGTTAATTGGTACTGTTAATTTGATTAAAATTCATTATCGGCATTGGGCACAATACCCACGTTTACCCATAATATTTCGAGCTATAACGTTATGTAATATGTTACAGTTATGATCACCATGTTTTACATAAAAATGCAGAATTTTTTATACAAAATTTTTCGATAAAAACCCTTTTTATGATAATTTGTGCTGCTTTTTATTAACATTAATTTAGGCTTCGTTTCCTGTATGCAATATTTCAAGAATATTTTTCTATCAATTTGCATTGATCTGTAATTTGATAATTACCAAAAACCAATGATTTGAATATAATTTATAAAAAGTATAACTGTAGAGTTAATTGAAATACTACAGTAAATATATGTAATAAATCCCGATTCAAATATGATTCTTAACATGTATTTTCATATCAATCGATATACATGTATATTTCTAACAATTTCTTCCAGGCTTAGCACTTTTCAGTAATTTCAGTACTTTGATTATTGTTTATATTTACATCTTTCTTTTAACAAATTACTATATTGATTGTAAAAAGTAAGTAAAATTCAATTTAACGTCAAAAATTCAATTAACCGTCGTAGTCTGATTTCTATTGTTTGTTAAATATTTTTGTACTATCTTAAACAAACTTTAGCCACAATAAATAGCAAAATTAACATATCAAATTTGATATCTTTTATTATTAATTAATATTTTTTAATATTACTTTGCTCAATTATTGTTTAAGGTTTCTTCAATGTTTATGCCAGTTTTCACCGAAATTCTTCACTTAGAAAAGAGAATATAAATTTATGTTGTCTCAATAATTTCCAAACAACCATCGTAATGTCATATTCATTGTAATTAACAAAATAAAGATTTTGAGAACGTCGAAAACAGTTTTGTACAGTTCCCGGCTGAGGTTAATTTTACGCCGATAATGCATAATTTTTTTTTCAAGAGTTATAATTCTTTAACCTAAAAAACACTAGAGCGCTTGGTTGGTTTCTGGTCTGTATGAAATCAAGGAATGCAGCTTAACTACTGTACCGGTAAACAGTGTTAGGTTACACAACCACAACTCCGTAAGCAAAAACAGAACAATATGATACCAGAACAACACCCCATTGTCCGGATCAGAGAGTATGAGCTTTAACGCACATCATGTAAATCAATCATATCGATAGCCTTGCTGTCCGATTCATTGATCTTGTCTTATATATGTCTACTGTGGTCACTACGACACACAGTATCCCCAGACTGGCCCGTGGATTTATTGCCCGGGGGTGCGGCCAAACATGACCAATTGTCTTGTATTGAATATATCAACATATCTCTGTAATCATTGCACATTCCACTTCATTGGCTGCGTATCGATATTTGGCCATTCCAAGATCTTCTCACGCACAACTTTTCCTATAATGGCGAATTTATAGACATATTTTTTTCTCTTGGTTTATGGAATACTGTACTGATGTGGTGCAAAAATGCAATTTGTGATTAGAAACCAAAAGCCTTCATGAAAAGAGTCACAAAGGGAAACAGAGAGAAAAATACGGTTGATGAGGTAAGAGAAATGGAATCTAAAAATCATTGCTCAAAACTTTGTTGAAGAATTAAAGGTAAAACTTTATTTTTACTTATGAACATCTCAACATACCATGTAATTGTCGTGCTAAACGTTTACTGTTGGGATTTTCATAGTCAAACAATAAAAAAAAGAGTAAAGAGTGAAATTAATCGAAATACTCATAAAGCACTTTCATCCTATAGTTTAAATAATATACATGTACTTAAATGTATATCGGTTGTGTGTTTCTCAAGTTCAAAAATCATTATTCTATAAATAAGTTGGTAATTTTTTAAGAAAAGTTAACTGTCTGAGAATGAAGATTCAAAGGACTACTTAGATAAAACATGATTAAAATGACATTGGTCCATTCTGTACTTGTTTAACTTGGCGTTTTAAATTTTGATATGCATTGATTGGATGCATTTTCCAGACGTTTCGTTGGCTAAAAAACACCTGTTATTCCTTGTCATTTAATCTTCTTACATCATGCAAGCATTTTATGATTATGAAAGAAACGGAGTAACACTGTAAATAGGGCTAGCTATTCCCACTGAATATACGTTGGAGAAGCTACTTGTAATGGACGTTCGTTGGGTTTTGATCAATTTAGATTTTGACACAGAATAAGGTACATGCACGTTTCTAGCAGGCAGTATATGGCTGGAGGGACAGGATGTCGTACAATAACCAGTTGACCTAAACATTCAAACAAAATTCAGAAATCTGGGACATTTAACAAGATGTGTACTTCCTATCCCCAGTATGTAGAAAAATTGAATATTGGAATTTTACCACATTAACGGGTAATACCGCCCAAGAATAGTTTACCTTGGGACACTTACATGTAGTATAAAGAAAATTACCGGTATTAGTTTACAGTGATCGTTAAAAAATGTTATTAAAAGACTTAAATTAAGTGTACATGTATAACTGTCATAGTCATAAGTTAAAAAAGCTAGACGGAGTAACACGAGCATATATTATTTTTGCAAATGTCACAAACGCCGTCGTTATAGAAAGAGTACATTTTTGATTGAGTGGCAGAGAACCAATTTTTGGTATAATGTTTTATATGTAAATTCATTCCTATGCATCATACACACACCGGGAGTCTGGCATCACTACAAACGAGCTGTTGTTGTTGGTGGTGTGACCCTTTGCAGAACTAAAGAAAAAATTAAAATGACACAAAAACGTTGAAACGCAAACGTCCTTAACTGCAAATCTCCTGAACTGAAGTTCCTGACCACATTTCATGCCGTTTGTTTTTTGCGCGAATTTTATGTTAAACATCCAACGTACATGTAAGATATAAATGGCGTGAAGGTGAATTTATGTCCAAAGATAATCATCAAAAAGGGATTGTTTGTGGTTATTTTTGCACGGCGGATGTTTAACACATTTCTCTGTCAATCTTCTAGGAATCATAACTTTGTAAAACAAACCTTAATGGTTAACTTTCTTTTAGATGATATAGTGATTTATTGCAGTAGAACACCATCAAATAGCCCAAGAGATCACAGAGGTCAACAGTTTACGCAACCTTTTCTGTCCCTATGATATTTAGTATGTGCCTCTACACGGGATGTCCATACCGATGGATTTTCTCTGTAGACTTTTCAATGTGAACTCATTATTCATTTTTAAACAATGTCAGACTGTTTTGTCAAAATTGTATCTAAAAGTGGTCTAGTTTACAAATTTTACTTGAATTTCAACGAGTGTCAAAAAACTCAAAATCGTGACTTTTTATTTGAGAAAAATGCGATGATCATACACCAAGAACAACATTTGTTTTCATTTTGATCTTTGAGTCCTAACTCTCCCCCAAACAACCTTCGGCTATTATACTTATTTTGGGTTTTTTTCTGAAACAAGCAGGACAAATTTCACTCTTTATTAAAAAAAAATGTGAGGGGGGGGGGGGATTTATTTGATTTTCTTAAGGCACAGGTAGCTTTTACACCAATTTCAAATTCAGCAGTAATATTCAATACATTCATATACTGAATTGACGTGAACAATCGTCTTGAAAGACTCTTTAATATGCGGAATGGACTCGTTTGACTTCAACACTTAATCACGTGATGTACTGGTTTATTATGGTGGTCCCTTTTTTTTTCTTGAACTTGAATTGTTATGATGGATTCGTGGGCGTGGGATGAGAGTGTATCACGTGACCGATACTTACATTTACTTCACACCCTAACCATTGATGTCACCCTCGCTCGTAAAATCGATACGTCTCTCAACAAAACAATTACAGAAAATTGATTTAATACCAATCGATTTTTGAGAACATTCAATAATCGATTTGTTCTTCCTAACCTATTGACATGCTAAATGAATCAGATTAGACATTGCCTGGTGTACCGTGCCCCCAGTGATTCTAGTGAAAGACACCTTATTTTTTATCGTCAGATATACGCACTAAAAGTATAAATTCCGGATAACCTTTGAATTGATTAATAGGTTTGTTATATTTACAGAAATGGTAGTTGGTACCTAGAACAAATAGTAGAGCCCTTTTCTCCCTAAATATCCTGTTTCTTGGAAAAAAATATTTGCAGTAACGAAAAACCATAGAATGCGAGAATCTATGGAAAACGGAGAAAGAGACATAAAACATTAACTTTAAATTAATGATAGTTTTTATTTATTATAGAGTATTTAAGGAGCAGAGAGTTTAATAAATAATTTCTTATTATTTTATTTGAAATAAATATATTATATTCTGTGTTCAAGTAAATATAAAGCTCTTTTAAAAGTTTAACAAGTGTCTTCTAAACGAATTTTTCCTTGTGTTTAAACATCCAAGACTAAATCAGGTTTCTTATAATTCCAGTGTTGGACTTCCTATCAAACTATTTAAAATCTAGTCCACTTCTGTACATGAATAATGCAGATATTTCAACTGTTGGTCTACTTCATTCTGGTGCTGTTTGTTGTCGAGTTTAATGAATCGGCCAGAAATCATTGGAGCACTTAAAATGGATGTCCCTAGCATGTTTTTAGCTTGTCTCACTTACGGAGGACCCTGCCCTCTCCTTGACGCTGCCAGTGACCAATAGGAGGCCGTAAACGCTTTCTATTCCGATCCCTCATTTACCTTCAGATGCGAGGCAATCTGAGCCCGGCGGTTTGACTTGATGGGTTGCTGTTCCAGATGATGGCCTCATGATTAACTTTCATTTCGGTAACTGCTGAAAGTGGGCAGGTTGTTTGTTTGTCGGCGGTGTTGGACTTTGATATATAAGTTGTTGATCCAATTATCTAGTTTCCTGGACTGATTGGTATCCCGTTTTCCAAGTATGTTCTAAAGTTATGTTCACTTTGTGGTTTGTAGATGATCATAATTATGATGATATATAAAACCAGAATTCACTTAGTATTTTGTAATCTTAAAATTTGAAATACGTAAAACAATGATTAATTTTTCTTGGATTGGCGCGCGTAATATCTTTCATACGTCGAAACAATCTAAAGAGTAATGTGAATTATTAAAACATCCAAATATACGCAATAAGATGTTATCACTATCTAAAAAAAGATAACATTTCAGAGAAATAAGTGAGACTGCCTGGACTCGGGGTCATGAATCTGTCTTAAACTTAATTCAGAATTTGTATGTAGCATATACGTTTTATCATAACATAAAATAAAATTCAAATGTTATTACAAGATTGTTTTTTTTATGTGCTAGCTACCTATACATTTCCAGTGAAAATGTGTGATAATTAAGTATTTTGTAAATGATCAAAATTTGACTTAAGTCTAAGATCTTTCATGATCCTTGGCTCTAGTGAGATTGTGTTCAGTTTGCAACGACGACTACATGCCTTGCCCTATTGTGGTAAACTGTGATTCTGTCGACGCTGTGTTGACTGAGAGAATTGTTTATCATCCTTAAATCTATCTGTGACATTTTTTCATGCTCCAATCTGCAAGGTGTATTTATTTATTACAGCCACTAAAGATCTTGACGATGTTTAGCCATGATTAATTACAAAGGGACTGTAAATATTATATAGTATTAGCTTGTTTTAAGGATTATTATGACGAATACAAAAATATCCATCTTGTGGTTGTTAATTTAGCTAATTATGTATAGTTATATACATTCAACCGAAATGTTCAAAATTCAAAAGGTTATATAAAAGCCATCCCCTTTTTATGTAAAATATGCAAACATCGCCCTCTTAAAAGTACATTATAAAACACAAAGCAATAATTTTGTTTATATTTAGGTTTTAATCTTTCAAAACTTAAGAAACAAGGTAAATAAGAGATCATGGTTTGACGTGGCAACGTTTCGATATGATAACTTCCGGGAATTGTCTTTCCATGCTTGATTTCATTTTTGACGACCAGGATTTTTTAATTACACTCACATTTACAATTGTTACCTGTAATTTCCTGCTTGGTTTCTTTTTGTAGATTAAACTTTTGAGAAGATAGACGCTCTTATTTTTTTTATCACTCATCATAAGAGACATGTATTTAATACCTCTGTGTTTAGTACTGTTGGATGTACTCCTTTCAACAAATGGTGAGTATAATTATTTTGATTGAAAGTTTAAAAAAGATATAACTAACAAAGTAAATGTTCATATGTTAACTTTAGATAGGTGTTTGGCTGAGGTGCTCCTTTATGTTTACAAATATATATGATGATATATTAGATACAATTGCTGTATCTTTGTTACATTAAAACTACATGTATGGTTATCATATAACGATGATTACTCTAACAACGTCTAAGGAGAATGTTCAGAGTCTGCCAATTAATCATTCTTTCCAATGTAGATACAATGATATATAATGATAATGAAAATCGAAACTCACTGAGCTAGAACATTTTTTGACTGGTCAGCCTTTAAAGTATTCTAAAGTTATGTTTAGTTAAAACATCAATAAAACTCTTGTAGTCTTAAAAAGACAATCTTTTAGATGGTGAATCACTGGGCTTTATTTAAAACGCGGAAGTGTTCGCATAAAACTCCTTGTTATAAAAATGTTTTATGCCAATCCACTGTACAAGAAACACAGGGTATATTTTTATAGTTTATTGCATTTTAAGGATGCTGAAATAGATGTTTTTACATTTGTTTTACAGCGCAGATGATACGGGATGGGAGATTTTTTAACTTGAGAAACAGGCCACTATGGAGATTCCCCCCACCCCCACCACCGGGAGGCTTCGATCCAAGGTTTCCCTTTCCACAGGGTGGTGGAACTTTAAGAGGGGCCATCAACCAGCCTCCACAGTTCTGGAACAATAACAGAAACGACAGGGCTATTCCTGGACGTCAAACATCAGACATGAGTTTCAATCTAAATAATAGACAGACTGGCCAGACCCTTGTCAGGCCCCCGTTTGGTGCAGTTCAACAGCCAGTACCTAATGTACGAAACGATCGTTTACCGAACTCATTCGCGGATCAGAATCAAAACAGATTTTTAAGACCTGCTGTTAATACAAATGATTTAAATACATTGCGAAACGACTTTTCCACTTTTCAACAAATGAGGAACATTCCACAGTTCCCAACAGATTTATTCGCCCGAAGAACTTCCGGTCCAGCTGCCATTTCACCATTTAGTCAGTTACCTACACAAAATTTTGGACAAACAAGATCAAACTTTCCTATTTCTGGTTCAACAGATAATTCTCAGATTTTTAGACAACAACAACAGCAACAACAACAGCAGCAGCAGCAGCAACAGCAGCAGCAGCAGCAGCAGCAACAACCACAACAAGATTTAGAGCGTCAAAGATTAGAGCTACAACAATCTCTAATGAGGAGACAACAGGCTCTACAGATGGCTCTGCAACAACAACAGCAGCAGCAACAGCAGCAGCAGCAACAACAACAACAACAACAACAGCAGCAGCAGCAACAACAACAACAATCTATGGGACAACAACCACCACCTGCACCCCCAGCCTCAAACCCATGGTCGTTCCCCGACAATTCTCTGCCTTTGTCACCAACAAATATCATTCGTGCTCTTCCACCGGTATCTGGATCTACAAACAATGAGGCTTCTTTGCAGAATATACCGCAAACAATCCAGCCCGGAAATATTGGATCTCCCTCTGAACACCTGTTTGATGGACATCTTACACACCAACAGGCTTTAGACAGATTCGCAGCACAACAACCGGTAGAAACTGGCTCCGTTCCTAACGGAGAAGCTGCCATACCAGGAGCAGAAATTAGCCACACACTGATTACAATTAAAGATGAACAGGGAAATGTCATTGCCGAACAGTTGTTTCCAGAGGGATCAAGCGACGCAACAATTGAAAAGTATATATCTGAGGTATCCGCTAATTACACAAATCAGGTGAGACAGGGAACTGGAGCGGCCCCTGGCACCGGATCGGGAACTTTCGGTAACACGGCGTCTGCGCCGATCAGTAGTGGACAGGAACAATCCAGCGCCGCTATTGGAACAGCTTCCGGACCATCCCCTACTGCCGGTTAGTAACGCTATAAAGAGCTATCTGTCAGATTTCATAGACCGGATGTGCGATAATATTCCATTCAGAGATGTCTATATTTACTTTCCTTATTTCTTTGGAATGTCTCAAATAACGTGAGCATGTGTTTGTGATATGTGGGACTTATTTATGCCGTTGATTCTGAGCTCATCTTAACAAATGCAGATGATCCTCCTGTGAAACTGTTAGTCAACATATGTAATGAAAAATGTTCCAAGAGTTGAACAAAAATTTTCTTCGAACCATTTGATATAAACCATTTGAACCACGTATCTCTTTTGAAGTGAATTTGACTGGAACAAAAAATCATTTTAAAAAAGTTCAAGGGAGGATTCGCATTATGTGCATGTATTAACATTTTCTCTTGTTTTGTTACTATTGTATATTGCATGAAAAATAGCGTAACTAACTTTAAAAGCATGCTATATAGGTACAAGAACAGTAGCTGATATTAATAGCTAGCTTTGTGGGACAATGAATGGTCATCGGAAAGTCCGATAGTTCACTGGAAGGTGAGAGAGACTTTCCATGAACCAGTTGATTGTAGATAAGGTGATACAGCTCTAATGATAGTAATGATATTGATTTCGCCATTAAATAATGCTCTATATGTTTGATTTTATTTTTACATAAACGTCACAATTTGACAAAATCTCTAGAAACAATGTTCTATAGATGACACAAGCGGTGTTTAATTTTGAAGGACTTGGCATTCTGTAGATGGCATGTGCTTTGTGCTAGTGTGCTAAGTGCTGAAGGACTACGTATTCCCTAGATACCATGTGCTTAAAGCTGAAAATCTAGACATTTTGTAGATGCCTTATGCATGTATGTGGTAAGTATTTGAATCCCTTGATCGATATCGTATGATTAGTGCTAAAGGTGCTGTGACGTAAGGTGCTGTTACGTAAGGTGCTGTTACGTACATGTAATATGAGATCACATCAAAGAAAACAGCTGCGTCAAGCATCTCTCTAAATTGATATACTGTTTCTTTTTAACACTAGCGACCGCGTGTCTCAAAACGTTTCTATGCCATTATTTAAATTAACCGATCAATTTTTAGTTCTGTAGTTTTGACAATTGCATACAAGACAGAGCATATGAGGATGTTAGACTTTATTATGAATAAGTTTAATATAATGAATTAACAAGGCGTTCAATCTGCACCGCGCTTAGTAATTTTAAACGAATAAATGAATAAATTAAAACTGTTCATTGTTTTAGTGGATAATGTGATGCCGTTATCAAAGATACATACAAGTTGTCGTTTGTGCGTTTTTAGATGAATAGTTGATTGATTCCTGAATAGATTTTCATGTATTTGTTAGTTGTTATATAGGTTTTGGTGGTTGCTATTTGATTGAAATGCTTTGAGGAATGTGAATAGTTTATCTTTTGCTTAATAAAATAATAATGCTGACTTTATTGCAGTTCTTACATTGCTATGTGTTTCAGATAGATCGTGTACATGTAGTTTTGAAAATGTATGGACTGGGCTAAATGTTTAATATGCTGCTCTAAAATATGCTATTTTGGTTAAGTCAAAATATAAGTACGCGCTTTATTAAGCAGGATTTGAAAGTCAGTGATTCCATATCTACATACTAACTTAATTCTTTATTCCATTC
Organism: Magallana ariakensis; assembly: GCA_020458035.1. Taxonomy (NCBI): domain Eukaryota; kingdom Metazoa; phylum Mollusca; class Bivalvia; order Ostreida; family Ostreidae; genus Magallana; species Magallana ariakensis. The sequence goes on along the minus strand of CM035815.1, from coordinate 55,731,034 downwards.
TTTTTTTCAATTTATTTTCACAGACTTTTGAATAATTTTATTAATTGCGAGGAAGATGTATTAACTGTCACCGTTTTTTAAAGAACACATCGACATTGCTATAATACTTTCCTTAGGTTTTGTCCCATTACCGAGATCTGTGGTGGAATAAATACCAATAAATACCAAGAACAAACATAAAACTCTGTCATTTGGCTAAACTATTTCTCTGAAGTAATAGATATTGATGACAGCAGTTCCTTGTATCTATGATCATAAAGTCATACATTTTAATGCATATTATAAATCATTTATGGAAATCTAATGTAATATAAAGCCCTCTGTGGAAACAAATCATCCATACAGGTTATCAATACCTGGACAAATGCTTTAGATGCCGGTTTCAATAATGTTATTTCCTGGTTTCTTGAAGGCATTTTGATGTCATTAATGTTGTTATTTTTTGTATTTGTCGGCATTTTGCTCGAACGTAGTGATTTACTACTGCTCGCTAATAATCTTGACTGTTTTACTGAACAAGATTATACAGAAATAGACTCTCTCTCTCTCTCTCTCTCTCTCTCTCTCTCTCTCTCAACCATTCTTTTATCAAGGTACCTTGTACATTATTGATCAAAGTTTATTTGTAATCAGGGTTTTTTCGGAATGCTTTTCAACAATGGGGAAGTATGCCAAGACGTAAGTTTGCATGCGCATGCTCAAAAATAGTTTTCAGGCCCTACATTGCGCATATTGATATAAACGTTTGAATGTAGAGAAAAACGTTTTAGCTGGAGGATCAGCTTTATTTAGTATAGTGTTCTAGACAGACTAAGAAATTGCTTTTTTTATCCAGCGCCAATGATTTTCTTATTTGAATACGGAATATGAATTGAATAATAGTGGTTTAATATGTAGACAACAATTCACGTATCTAGACAAGGCGTCCTACATTGGTTTGTTTAGTATTGTATTTAGGATCGTCTTTAGATCGTCTTTAGATGGTCTTTAGCATTTGATGGTTTAGTATTCAAAACCTGAGAAAATAGTGTGTTGTACTGGTATAATAGTTTTCAGTAGATAGTACGGTATCAGGGTAATTGGTGCCCCCAACCACGGACGATTGGTTGTACGTTGATAATGTTTGTTCTGTTTGTCATTACGTTTTTTGTTCTTTCGTCTGTCTTTTTCATTCTTATTTCCAGGAGTGCTTACTTTATTATATATTTGATTTATTTTCATTGACCAGGAATAAGGTTTAAACATATAAAGTTAAACCGATTGGGTCTTTGAAATGGATGTACGATATATGGTCATTATTGTTATTTATGAATCTTCCTTTTTATAAAGAGGGCTGGCCATTCTTAGACAATATTAAACTCCTTTAGAATGAGAGTTTCTTTTAAAGATTTAGGAAAATATTCGAATTTCAAAGCTTAAATAATATTTACATTTCAAAGATTAAATAGTAGGAGTTTTCTTTACTATATGTATTGTAAATACATGTGAAAGTTTTAAAAATGTTTAAAATGTTTACATCACATCTAATTTAAAATGTTAATGCCGATCTTTATCTGACGGTCAATGTTGACCATCCAGCCTCGTTATGGGACCTCCACGCCCCATGACTTATAATACGTCACTACATGGACTGTAAGAAATATTATGTTATTGGTGATTGTCTATATTGGTGACTTTTTGTCTTATTTCGTAGCTCAGTGGATACAGAATCCCGAACGAACGAGTCTTACGAACCCGCCAACTCAGGATTTAAATATGGCTTAATACTTCGTTATCGAAGATTGAGATAAAATTATTTTTTGTTTTCAAAACTTGCAATTCTTTTTATTTCCGGTCGTGCTAGATAATCACATTATTTGATGTTGTTTTGGTAAGACTTCCCAAAAAGGTGCGGAGGACCCTGAATTAATTTGCAGATTTCTAGATTAGAAAATATGTGTGCCTTTGATATCAAAATTGAATTATTTGACATAATATGATAAGCAAATTCATTATTTTTGTCGTTTCACCAGGTACAGATTTGCCGAGTTTATTCCAGTCCTTTTTAGAGAACCCTCAGGGATTTAGAGGTACTAATTAACAGTTAACTCAATAACACCACCGAGAAAATCACTCTGTCATTTTTTTTTTATTTGACAAACGTTGTGGATTTGATGGCTCTATTAATCAAATTCGTTCAGTAGAATTCAATAAACGATTAAGTATATCCATTTACATGATTTAACAAAAAGAAGTATTTTTTTCGACGTAATTTTGTAATATTCACAATAGACTAATTTTATAACTAATCCTGTCAAATTTATTTACAGAAGCGTTCAATTATTAAACAGCTATTGAACATTTATATTGTACAACGCAGTTGTTTTTTTGACAGCCATTCTTTAACTTCATTTGCAGGTGTTTGATAGAACCCCGAGGAAAAGAAAAAACTTAAGGTAAGTTTGTAAATCGAGGAAAATGTCATTTTGAACGAAATATTATGTGTCTTCATTAATCATAACAATCAATAGAAATCGTGTCCTCTTGCCGCCTCTGGGTTTGATAGTTTACTTTTCTTGTTTTGTTTTAGGTGGTGATAGGTTACTGAGATTCTTCCGACGTCAAGGATCATCCACACAAATAAAGCAGACATCCATCGTCAAACGATATATATATTTTTTTGTTATTTGAAAATGACTAGTTGAAGTTTTTGATGGCCCAAGAATCAAGCAACTTGTTATGCTAATTTTCATATCTTAATCATCTTACGGGGTCCAATGAGAAAGAAGCTGTATCAGACTTACAGTTATCGCAAGACCAGAGACACAAACATTTAATTTAAGAAGTTGATTTTTAAAGAATGCTCCAATGTTTACCTTTTTTATTTACATGCAAGGCATTTTTATATCGAAAGGCACCAAACACCGAATATAGAGTTTTATATAAAAATATTGTTCATTCAGTTTGTTATTTTGGTAATTAATATCCATACTAACCTTAAAAGACATAAACCTTTCTCTCTTTCAAACATTTTAATTTATAACCATTGTGTTCATTATGACGTATTGTAAATATGTATCATGTAAAGAAATTGGTTTAGTAATCAACCAGTCCTTTACTTTGCATGTCTGTATCTGTCTCCGATCTAGTTGTCTTTACCTTTGACCACAGATAGCGTTGCTTGACTTTTCTTTGATGATGAACCGCCTTATGTGGGTCGCGTGTTTCCGGTTTCAGCTGACCGATGGTTGTTTATTTTGTTTTCTTTGTGTTTTTCATTTATTTTTCCACATTGATATGGACCAGCTGTGGTCCACAGGTCATTCCTCTAACGATACTGAAAATGTCAATGAAGTGCTTCTTCATTGCCTAATCATAATGTTGTTATCGTCTATCTCTAGCTTCTATTTTGAATTAATGTAAATGTTATAGTACATTTCCTATGGCTAGGAAGCTTATGAAACTATCGAACAAATTCAACGATAAATCACATAGGTGTCAGTATGCAAATATGACAGTATTAAAAGACACATAAAAATCAGATTTCATTTCTTCATCCTTTATAAGATGAACTGATCTTGTGTTTACTTCTTATGTATTTTTGGTCAGGTCATGCAGTTGCCTTAATTTGATTAAAAATAGTAAAGTCAAATTCTTAACATGTGAAGTCAAATAATGGACAAACCAAAAGTTTACTATTTCTCTTTATTATGTTGATTGCGTACCAGTTTAAAATGATAATATCTTTTTAATTCTCAAATTTAAAATCGATGTGCAATGACTGTCCACAGAAATAGAAACACAAATCATGACTTTGTGGAGCATTTACATGACTAATTTCTGTGCCGTAGTCTAAGCACGAACAGATCACAAGTCTGAACACTTATACAAATAGCACATTCACATAACTTGAATGAATATTTTCATATAGGAGACTTTTACCTTTTTTGTTAGCATAATAGAAATTAAAGGTGACGATTTTTCACTTTAAAAAGTAGACTGCATATTGAGTTGTACATATAATCATTTTTAAAACGTGTTTTCAGCTAAAAAAAAAATGAAAATGACAGTAAAAGGTTAAAAATGGATACGCTGATGCCATGTGAACAGAACAATAAGACGACGGATCTTTTGAATAAAGAGAAGTCCTGATTTTGAATTATTTCTAGTTTTTTTAATGTGTTGATATAAATACTAGTAGCATTTATTCGTACTTTGTACTAATAAATGATAAAATCAAGAAAACAAAAGTTTTATTTCTTATAAAACAAAGGTTGGAAAAGTTTACATTTTTTACGTATGAAATCATTTGCGTTTAATTAGTTTCCAGTTTATAACCATGCGTAAAGGGATTTCCCCTTCTTTTTCTATTTTAATTAATTCAAAACGAAGGTCATTTAAATTAGTTTTTGGTTTTATTTATTAACATATATAAACCTACAGTTTTCAGTTATCAAGTAAATGTCAATCATTTTTCATAAATGTTTTGTGTCAATTCATCAAGATCAAACAATATACTGCAGGTATCACATTTAATAAAAAGTAGAATTATAGGTGGAAAGAATTAGAATTTTCTATTAAAATTGCCACAATTTTTACACGGATTTTTTTTTCTTACCCGATAATGAAAATAAAAGCGGATTAAAGCCTGTGAAAAATATTAACCGCGCTTCGTGCTGAATATATTTAAACATACAATGATTTTTCTTCTAAACTAAAACTTGATGAATTAATGTAAATATTGAATAAATCATTATTGCTAGATAACATGAACAATAAATATGCAAGTATTCTGTGCAAGGCACAGTTTGAACGTTAACACAGCGGAATGTAAGACATCAGTCCTGAAAAGTGTATATCATCATTTTGCACCAATTTCTTCGCATATTCCAAATTGCTGACATTTGTAACGTTGGACGTCGAAAGAATTTATAACAATAGAGGAAAAAATGTCACGAGCAAAAATAGAATTGAACTGACTAGTACTCCGAATATTTTCAGAAACAATATAAAAAACCATTTTAAGATACTATAGTAAGAATTTGTGTAACAGACCTAGGTATCTCTTTCATACATTGAAAAAAGATAAATACATGTATCTAAATTAGAGGCTTGCATTGGAAATCGGCGATAAATGATTTTCATTTGCAATAACAAAGATAGAGTTAAAATAAATGCGCATATATATACATAACAGAAAATAAAACAGATCTCAAATTATGTGAAACATATGTGGCACATTTTTCTGTGTAACCTACAGAATAAAGAAACGGTTTAAGCATGTTTTACACAACGTTTAAGAATTGAAAAATAATGACATCTAGAGAATTATTGTAGGGACAGGGCTACATAAGTTATAGGACTTGTGCCCAATCCTATTGTAATTATATTAGCCTGCAATAAAATAAGGTTAAACCAGAAAACTACATACTTATGGGCCCAATTTCCTTCACTGGCTTTGTCTTTCTCTTCATCAGTTTTAATGTCTCGAATCCTCTAATTGTTCTCGTTTAAACCGTTTTCAGACCGCTGATTTTTGAGTGATGATGAAAGATGAGCAAAATCAATGAAACCGCCAGTAGATTTACATAACGTGAGACAAACTTTCTAAACAGTCGAATTAGATTAAGCAAAATGCGTTCAATTAAGCTGTGAAGTTAGCTATACTTAGTTTTTGCTTCATTTTTTCAGACTTTCCAAATAGTCATTTGCGTGGCATTTAAAAAAATAGGTGGGTTAACAATATACAGAAAAAATATATCATCTGCTTTTACAAAAATACCAATTCAGTTCTTAAAAAAAATATTTTAAGATTATTATCGTGTCTTCATATTTGAGTTAAAATGTCTAATTAAGCTTAATTACAGACAATAGTTACGTCATATCTTATATTACGGACTAATTTTGATTGTTCAGAGACCACAAGAAATCAAACACCACACAACATCCTGTAGAGAAACAAGGAAATGTTATACCACCTTGTTAAATGTCGTCAAATTTATCAAATTGAAGTTGTTAAAACAATGGCTGTCTGTGTAATATCTTGCCTTTTTGACGAATCTCACCTTAGTGACATCCGATGTGTTGAACTAGCACTTTATTCTTTTGTACAGGAAATGGATTAATTCATTTCTCGTTATCAAGTGTCTCGTGAAAAGATTTCATAAAATCTGCACATCACTTCTTCCACCTGTGAAAAGTCTTTGGACTCAACAACAGTGTAAATTTTGTATTGACGAAGTTGTCCCTCTTGGCCCACGCCGAACAAACGTGTTTCTTGCTTGATTTTACAGAGAATATTGAAAAAAAAATTGACAAACATACACTTCATCGTATCACGTATGATTAATCTAATTGTATATGTAGGTAATTCAAAGCACACACTCAGACAAACACTAATTTTTGCTTATAAACTAATCACAAGACATTACAACAAACGATATTAATCTTAATTTCAATTTTTAGGGCTCTTGATTGATAAGTCGGTTACGCACATCTTTTAAATTGATACTCTACGCCGGAAAAGGCAGAAAAGTGATTTGTTGTAGAGATTCAGTAATGCATCAAAACAGATAAGATGACGCAGATCAATCAAGAGAGCAATTAGCATGTCAAAACTCATGGCATGAATTAATTTTAATGATTTTATGGTAATAAATAATAAACATGTCTTCTTTTCGCAAATGGTTCTCGCTACCAATATATTTTTGGTTTAATTGCCAGTGATATTAAAATAAACATTTAAAGGTTTGATGGGAATTTTTTTTAAATTTTATCATGATCTTTGTGTATTCACCTGAAAACACATAAACATTCCCGACCAGTTTTCTTGAGGTATCCTAAATCAAGGAAAGGCTTTTATGACAGTTTTAAAATGATGAGGTTTATCGGTTGTTTAATTTTTACACCTCTGCCTGAACTTTGTACATTTTGTTAGACCCTCAAACATAACTTTCAGGGAACATCGTTCAGGGTTTCCAAACCATTAAATTCGCCAGATTCCGCTTAAAGGTAATTAGAGAGAGAGAAAAAAAGCGAGAGAGTGTGACAGAAAGATAAAGAGGAAAAGGAGGCTCTTAAACGCACTCCCTCAAATAAAAAAGGAGAAAACCAAATTAAAAACAACACAAAACTATAACAACTATCCCCACCCCCCAACCCCACCCCACCCCCACCCAAAGAAAAAAAAAACCCAAAAAATCTAAAGAACATCAAAAATAATTCTCTCGCGAAATGCAAAATATATACGTTCATGTTATAGGCAATGGATTGGGGGAATCCGCAATCAAGTTACACGTACTCGCATATATTTAATAAGTTATTTTCTATATATATTTTTTTGTAAAAATCGGTCTGAAATAATGATTCAAAATAGAATATCATTTCTCTTACTCTGCATTAACTAGAAATACAGATAAATTGTTGTAAAAAAATAATACAATTACGAAATTATACAGGTTCTGAAATACTTCAAACATCAAACGTATAGGGTGAGATTATCATGCATCGGACACATACCTTGGATCGGACAACTTTTGTTAAAAATGTACAAATAAATATGCATGCGCTCATGTATTGTTTCGTATATCCCTGAATTAGAACTAATGAATTTTATTTTTATCAAGAAACAAATTTCTTTTAGTTTAAATGTAAAAACATAAGTGCATGTTGTCTGCTGGGTTCGAGCCTGCAATGTTTTGGTTGTTGGGCCATCGTATATCCACTCGTCCACTCAAGCTGTATAATTCTGGGAATTTAAATGTTTCAGTCGTGTGTGTTATATTTTAGGTACTATTTCGTGTATCGTAGTGATTTATGGGTACTTGGGTTCTAGGGTATTTAAATCCAAGAATCGGTCATAGTAAGCATTCGACATTAGTTAGCCACACGACTGACAAATTACTAAGTTTCTCTTTTTATTTCTATTATTATAAACTTGAGTTTTATTTTCAGATAAATAAGCGTTGGGAATAAATTTCAGTCTTCTACAGTTGTCATGGTTTTTGCTGCACAGGATCCAATCGATGTTAATTCTATGGAAGTTGACCTGTCCTCCTGATGACTTATGTGCAATTTGTGGTTTAATAAATGGCTAACTACGTCTATCCTATATTATGTGTTTGTTTTTTTTATTAGAATAGGAAATAATTTATGTTCGGCTAAGCGAAGCAAAAGGAAACATAATTAGACTATCACTTTGTTAAAGAATTAGCAATATAGGCATCGTAAAATGAAGTACCAGTACACTGCAATATACGCCATCATGACAAATTGGGTTACTAAGATTTTACGCAAAAGCATAGTTTGAATGTTGTGCATTTGAATGGGAATTAGTGAAAATGCACCCTCTATCCTAAATAATTAGACAGAAGTAAGTTTTGAAACAAAATTTGATTAAAATAAGTCTTAGAAATTTGATCAATTAATGTCAAGGTCATTTTTGCTCCATATATTCATTTCACTTTGGATCGGACACAAATTAATCATGCATCGATCGGACACTTTTCAATGCATGATTTTTCTAATAATTAAAATGTGAGATGCCCATTCCTTGTGATGTACCTTAAATGCATTGTAAAAATTAAAAAAAAATAATTGATACAAACATTTCTTCTCCGATCACTTAAAGTCTGTTTTTTTCGATTACAGCATTTTAAATCCAAAGTTCCTGAAGGTGATGGCACAATAAAGAACCTCTCACTGATAAATACATGTAACTTTTAAAACAAGTTTCATTTACATTGTATATTCGGACTATAATTGATGTGTGATCAAAATGAAAATTTCAAGGGTGTTCGATACATGGTGAGATACCCTTATTTGTGATTTTCATTCGGAACTAATAAAGAACTGAAGCGGTAAAAAGTTTAAGTTTCATATTTTAAAGTATATTTTTTTCCAAACCAGTTTTATTAGAAATGCGCAGCATTTAGACGAGTGCAGATCTTGTAGGTTTGGGATAACATTTCGTAATATTAACAGGATCTTTCCTCGATATTATATTGAGACCTTTTTTCGAAACAACGGGTTAATTTTGTCCTGATTTCATGATCTTGGAAAAACAACAATGGTGTGTCGTAACTACGAGATCTTTTATCTTAATAAAGAGATGAATTATTGTAATAGTGCACATTTTGTCTTTCGTTGGGCTAAAATCGGACATGTCAAGTGACATCGAGGTTTCCCTTCCTATTGTCCTGAATACATGTTCTTGGAAAAACAAAAATAGTGTGTCGTAATTACAAGATCTTTTATCTTAATAAAGAGATGAATTATTGTAATAGTGCACATTTTGTCTTTCGTTGGTTTTAAATCAGATATGTCAAGTGACATCGAGGTTCCCCATCCTACACGTATAATTACTTTGTACATAGTAAGTATGTGTGGTTGAATTTATGTCATTCGGAATATACGTTTCCTCTCAGCAAATTATACTAATATAGCAAATATTTGTTCAGCCGATATTGAATAACACATGTTAAAATGTTTTTAAGAAAAAAATGCATGTAATATCACTGGCACATGACATGTCATACAGTACCATCAAAATTGTTCTATCTCCTTTTTTTAAGCCCAACATGTTTTCTTGTCATGCTAATGGCTTTTGCCTGAATCCATGGGGCTAATCCATAAACTTTCAAAATGTTAAGTATCTGCCCTTTATAAAGAAGTAAAGTAGAAAAAAATAGAGTAAAACTAGTGCTAATTATATATTTTTTGTAGCTATGAATTAACCACTATTACTAACTACAATGAAAGTCACCTGATTGTAAGTTACTCCGGTAACCTCAGGTGACATCACATCACAGGCACGTAGCATCAAAGGGGGGGGGGGGCGCCCCAACACTTTTTTCGCAGCAGACGGTTTCGCTAAATTTACATTAAAAAATTGAAATATCATCAATATCTCCTCCACCTTTTTGGGAGCATGTAATACATGTAAATGGAAGTGAACAGTGAAATTGAAGTTACAAGGTAATATTATAGGTTTTTTTTTTGCTTTTCAAGATTTTTTTTTTGTGGATCAGACTGCCCCCACTTTCAAAAACGATAGTACGTGCCGGAATCTATTACAATGTTTCTATTTCGACTTTGTATACTACTAGAATTTAACATGTATCGTATGTATCTAACTACATTACATGACAAATATTGATTTTTGGTTGTCTAATTATATTTGATGATTAAAAAAAATCAAATTGTATGATTGGATATGATTGGTTACTAAAATTTGCTGACCAACCAACCTCTCTTTAGGAATCTAATAGCTAGAAAACGTTAATAAAAGATGCAGTAGTATTAACAAATTTTTAACATTTTAATATCAAATAATTTGTAAAAACAATTTAGTTACACCCAAGATTGATTAGGTGTATAATATCTATTATTTTATGATTGATTGATTCTTGTTTATGCGTTTCATAGAACGAGAAAAGAAATTCATAAGATACTTTAATAAATTGCATGACAAATCAACTTATTCAAAATGACATGACCTATCATTAGAATGTCATATGTTGATACATTTTTACCTATGTTTCGAACAATGAGGATGCTCTACAATAGTTAAGGGAGGGGAAACGGAAACTCACAGAAGCTTGCTGACAGTTTACGGGACAGGTGCCAAATGCCACACCCCTATGTTGTCAATCTGCCCGCCCACGTGGGATCCGCGCCACTGACTGTGCGTGTTTGTGTTTAGGCGTCAACATCACTGACAGTGGTAGTTATCTCTATTAGACAGGCATAAAACAGGTTCATGTTTTGTACAAACAGAAAAAGGCAATAAAACAACGCTTTACGTCATAGAAACTTGAAGAACAAATTCAACATTGTCTATTCTAGGTATTTATATCCCAAAAAACATTTATACATGTAAACACGGAAATCAGCCGAGTCAAGTCATCGGTCTACACACTATTGAATATATTTTGTCTTTTTTTTTTTTACCGTGGTTTGAAATTGAAATCAGATTATAAAGATGAACACAAATCTATTCTATAGAAAAACATCAAAAGATATTAACCATCATCCTAATAAACTGTGTTTCATAATAAAATCGGCAACATTGATTGTTCTTAGTATAGTGATAAAACCCGCGAAATTTAAACTCTAGCGCGTTGAGAACATGACGCGTATATAGAGAAATTTGCCTAACACGCTGCATTTCTACTAATCATTTAAAGATCATTCCGCGATGAAATCTAATCCTAAAATATTGTGCAATACAAACTATACTTGCCAATTTCAATTTCTATCAAAAAATTCCTTTCTTGTATATCTAAGGATCAATTCAAGCACAGGATAAAAAAGGAGCTAAGAGGAATAGAGGAATTATTATTTTCATTTCAAAATACAGCGAAAATTCTACCTAATTGAATCCGTATCCATATATAAAGCCTCAGTCACAACTGGTCGTACGTGTTTGGTTATCGTGCGTGTGCCACGGGTTTTGCCAGTCGTGGCTCCCGTGACTGATCGTACCATTAAAAATCGTACTAAAGTGATTGAGAGTGCAACGTAAGACAAATGGACGTTTGGCGTGCCAGTCGTAGGTGTCACGTACAATTTTGTTTAAAGACGGGTTACCACTCGCAGCATGTGATGCCCTTAGGAACCGTACTTCCATCTAAGGATTATCCTGCACCGGACGTAAGTTTGCCTTGTGGACGGCTGTAATAGCATTCGCATCGCAGGTTACCTGCACGTCAATCGTACCGACGTCTTTCTGTGCCACACGACAGCTGCACAGACAATTATTAGTTTTCACGTTCAATAAAGCATATTTTTTCTTTAGATATCTACTGAAATATATCTATTGTAAATATTGAAACGTCAAAAGAACTCGTAGAAAAAGAAGACCATTATTATGTAATTGCTGCTTTGGTGATTAGACTAGCCAAACTGGTAAGATGGTGAGCACAAGCGACTTGCAGTCAACGTACGTGTAACGCAAGGAACAAGGGAAATCTCCGTACGTCATTCGTGAAAGTCAAATCGTAAGGTTATCCTACGGGTTCCTTGAGTGAAACACAACTGCAGCGTACGTTTTCAGATCTCGCAAGAAAAACGTGGTGATTGTTGTGCATGTCAAACAGCTACCATGAGCGCTAACGGGAAGCACATGCGTCTCTCGCAAGATTTTCATTAAAATCCGCCCGTAGACCACCCGTAGAAGCACCTACGACCAGTTGTGACTGAAATTATTGTCATTCATGAAAAGTGTTTTTTAAAATTCATATTATAATTAAGAAAATCTTATAGTTTTGTTTAATTTAGGTAAGTCATTATACATGTAATACAAGTAGATACAATTTCAAAGTGTTCAAAGTAATATTCAAAGTATTTTATAATACTATGCTACATGTATTTTAAGAATTCTAAAACAATCTCAAAGACATTTTAAGAAAACATTCGGATAAGTATCTAACCAATTACTAGTAAACAAACTCTTGTTACTACGATACCTATTTTCTGCCTAAACTGTTGAAGACCAAGAAGAGCAACTGATTGGTAAAATAAATAATAAGGAATAAAAATAATAAAGAACAAATTCTTATCTATGCATATTGTATACGTAGTTCTTATTTCTCTATGTGGGAGATTAGATTGCCGGTGCAGAACTTTGATGGATGTCGTTAATTCATTTAATTGAAGATAAATCTGATTCACCAACTGTAACTAAATACTTCGATTCTTAAGACAAAATAAGTGAACCAAGTATCATTTGTCATCGCTTTCCTTCATTGACCGAAATATATGTACTGGATGTACTAGAATATAATGATACTAGATTTAGGAGTTGAGAGTAGCGAACTATTCGGTCACATTGGCGGGATATCGCACTAATATAAAGGTGCGAGAGATTTCAGGTAAAACTTTAAAAAAAAGTGTTATTGTGATTCCAAAACCTTTTTTGGCCTTTAAAAACGGAGTTCGATTGGATTTGCACTTTGTCTTCTCTTTTACCGCTGATTGGTATTTACATAATATTAATTTCCATTTTAAGGATTTTCTTCTAAACATTCGATTCGTTTAAAGTTAGGTAAATACAAACAAACTGTACATTTACAATGTAAATGTTATATTTGTTTTTAACACCATATTTCTGAAGCATTTTTATTTAGTTCAATTGCTAACCTATATTTCAGTGCTACATCCTGTTACAATATAATTGATTAATGTTCAAGTTTTCTCTAAAGGAGGGAGGGTGGTACAAAAATGAACAATTACTCAAACAGGTGTGACAATGAGAAAATCTCTTTTTTTCAATTTATACAATTGAAATTGTGGTTTGATGTAAATGGTAGATATCAATTAAATTAGCAATAGTGTTTATGTGTACTCATTCATCACGTAAAAGATCAATCTAAAATACCAAACAAAAAAACTCTTTCTTTATAAATCATGCATTAGTAATACATTCATCAGTTACAAAACACCTCTGATAAATACATGTACATACAATTATCCAGGAAATGACCGTGTTTGTTTTGTAAGACAATTTGTTTTTTTTTGTTACCGAAACGTGTAATACACCCAGCAATAAATCATTGATTGGGATTGCTAATTGAATGAATAATTAAACGTCATTCGCAAACAAAGTGATTACATTTGCAGCCTAGTCGCCTATTCCTTCGCTTTCAAGTTTTATGGTTGATGTTGAGCACAGCTTGTTCATACAAGAGCGTGGCACCTATTTTAGAACCTAGCTACAAGACCTGGACATCTTAGGCCGTACGATCTGTCATCTGCGCCGTCAAACTCTCATCAAAGACGTCAAGTTGCCTCGTGTCACTGTTGGCCGGTATCCTCCAGCATACGGCCATTGGTAACCCCAACATTAGGGGCTGTTTACAAGTTTAGTGGGATTTCTTTATAAACCCTGGTGAGTTCATTTATATCTAATTTACATTATAATTGTTTACATTTTAAAGAAATGTATTATATACTAATTACAATTATTTGTATTTCATTTTGTAAAAAAAATTGTGTAGTATTGTTTTTTTTTTACTTCTGTTATTTCGAATTACGCAATGCATTTTTGTTTACAAATCTTAAATTTTTTTGAAAAAAATTGGCTATTTAAAGTCATTATGGATTATTTTGTGACATAGAAATGATAATTTTTTTAATGCAATTTTTTTTTGCAAGTATGTTATACTATTGCTGATCTTGTTATAGAGGTTTACGCATAACATAAAGTTTCTGCAAAGTGCGAACTTTTTTTCTAATCTTATTTTATACCCAACGCTTTAAAATGCTACCTTTGCCCAAGAAAAAAATTGAAACCTGTATTTAACAATTGATACACTTATTGTATCCCTTTTTCTTAGTTGTTGTTTTAAAGAATTCTTTCACACTTATTTCATGTCTTTTTAGACAAGACAGTTATTAAGCTTGTAATTACGTTTTATCGGCTCACCGCGTGACCTTAGGCGCTGTTTCTTCTAACGAAACTACTGATTGTGACGCAATAATCTGGTTTTGCACCGTGACAAATGACTTATAGCGAGATATTCATGTCCAGCGTTTGTGATGAGACAATAAAATAAAGAAATGTAGAGATGTTACTGTCTACCATAAATCCAGGAATGTGTGATCTTTTAATATTGGCTTCGCTTTTTCACGTGTTTTTTTTCTTCTTCTTTTAAAGCACATTTGATAAAAACTTTCGTAGGTTGATATATGTAACCTTATCAGTGTAAATGATCACGTTTGCAAGCATTATTTATTCTTAATAATTTCGTTACTGGCGGTATCGCACCGAAACTCTGTAACATTTCACTTTTATCCTGTGCGGATGAATGATTGTGCATGTTTACGCGTGTTTTGGTGGCGATGGATGGCACGACGCTAGTTTTATGACGAGAAATTTCTCTCTGTCCAGCAACGCAGTGCGATTTATTGCAGCATGGCGCTGGATGCTCTAGTGACGGGGGCGAACGCTCATCGGTTCTCTTGTGGGCGTCGCTTTGGATGTTTGTGGTCAAAGTAGAAGAACAAAAAACCTGTCATCTTATTTGTTCCGTCCTGGGATAGTGTTCGATTACAGAAAAAAACCCCATATATATTAATTGCAATTATATAAAAACAGATATTGATAAATCAGACCCACTCAGATTTACGCTGACCAGAATACAAAACCTACAGATAACTACACCAAATACAGTGAAGTAGTTTTTATACAGGAATACAGCATGTTGCTAATCATAATAGATACAACATAAAACAAGGCAATTTTTCTTTTATCATACTAAGATGATTTTTTTTCTTTGCAGAAATAAGTCACCATGGCAACAATTTTGCAATGTCTGGTGATTCTTTTGTTGTCTGGAGTTTCATTGATAAGTGAGTACCTTTTACCATTTTGAACCTTTGTTTTACATCAGATAACAGTGACAGATATCTAAGATAAAAATGTGCCTTTTTTATTTGACCAGACGCCCAGAGAACTTTTGGTGGTGCTTTTGATGGAGGTGACATGCTGAATGCAAACAATGGGGGTGTAGATGATACACTGCGGGGATTTGATCCAAACATGCGGATTCCAAGGTTCAGAAATCGTCGCCTTGGTGATCTACCAAGACCTCTGCAAATGGAGGTCATAAACTCTCTGATAGCAAACGGCGTGAGAGGAAGTCGTGTGGCAAACGGAGTTGTTAATGGAGCTGGTATCAGAACTGGTGGTGTTGATATAAATACAAGAAGATTTGCTGTTAACGGCGCTCAGGGGCGTGGGTTTGGAGTTGACACCTTCACAGCAACTGGGACAAATGGTGGTGGAGTCGGCGCCCGTAGGTTTACTGTTAACAACAGGTTCGGAGATACACTTTCTTCAACAAGAATCGGAAGAATACCTCCTGCAACCGGTGGCCAAACGATTGATCTGGGAGCAACACGCACCAATGGAAGAATAGGAGGAAGACCCGGGGTCCGTACCACACGTCTGACAGGGGGAATGCCTCGCAGTGGAATCTTGGGAGGACTAGGCAGCAATGTGGACGATCTGTTCCTTGACCCCGTGTCAGGTAGACGAGTGCTTGTGCGGCCTGTTGGTGTCGCTAATAACATTGTTAATCAGAGGACCAATGGGGATGGTGGAATTGGTGGTGGGGTACCTGACATTCCTCCAATGAATGGCTTCAGGGACATGAATGGAGGGAGAAGGTTTCCAACACCAACCTTTGCAGGTGGACCACAAGCAAATTTTAGAAGACAACGTAAGAAAAAATTATGTTGTTTTGAATCTTTTCAAGATATATTTTATTATTTTTAACGCATTGAAATAACTCTTATACGTAATAATTATTTCTTCTATAGAGCTTCCGATATTTCCACCCAATGGAATTTCCAACCAATGGAATGACAGGACAACCATTAATGATGGATTTCCAAATGATAGAGGTACCAACTAACAGTTTTGCAGTTAGATTATTAGATTAATTAATAAATAACTTTACTTATATATCTTCGTTAGGCCTTTCTCTTTCATACATACAATGGTTTTTACGATGACTCTTTTTACAGTATCTGCGTTTCCTTTCGGTGGAATTCAAAACGATATAAGTAACAATATGGCACCTCAACCTATTGATCTTAGCTCATTGGAACCTTTTCCAGGTACCACCTCATCTTGTGGTGGATAACAAGCTGTAGCGACTAATTATGTCATATGTATTTTATCAGAAAAATGTATAGTAGAAATTAACATATGATGTAATTTATAGAAACTAATCAGAGCATCTAATGGAAGACTCTTTAATACACAAAAGTTGGATGAATTCATCATACAATTACTAGTCACGTCTTGTTCATGTCTATAGTCTATCTTACTCATCAGCTAATATAAAATATTTGTCTTTGACTACTAACTATTGTTAAACTTTAACACGTTTTGTCCAACCATCTAGACAATATTGCTGGAAGACCTCCATTCAATTTTCCTCCCCCTGGACCTGACGCCGGACGACCCATGCTTCCCCCTGGCGGCCCACCCCCGGGATTTGCACTCCCACCAGGAATGGGTCGTGTGACCTTCCCACATCAACCTATGATGGATGCGCCCGGAACAGGAGGTTAAATTTAGAGTCTGATTTTTAAACTGATTTTGTTTCTCAATTTTGCTTATTCTATTATTACAGCAATATTAAGGGATATGATGGCGGTCCATACATTTCTTATTTATTTAATTTTTATCTTAACTGACTTTTGAATTGTTTTATGATGGTGTGTTTGATTTTATCTATCAGCATATATATTTTGTTTGTAGTTACATATCGGTAACCACTTGTTTTGCTGCTGTATAGTTGTATTTTTTCGTTTATGTATTTTAAGTTTTTATTATCTCTTTTAATGATTTTTTAAAACATGTGTTGAATATGAATTTCTGATTAGCATCATCTAGAACTCAACAGTCTTCAAACGTAAGATCTTTTGGAACCCCTACACTGCCCAATACAGGGAATCAAAATTTTCAACAGCAAAGAACGGCCAGTTCACATCTAGTTGGGACACCCTCTTTCTTGCCTGAATCTCGCTTTCTAGGCAACTTTCAGTCATTTGGAGCAACCTCTCTCAACACTGCGCCAGGTTCGCGCTCTATAGGCAATTCACAGTCATTTGGGACACCCTCTCTTATTCCTGTGACAAGTTCCCGTTCCCAGCAACAGCAATCCGGAAATTCTTCAGTTGACGTTCAAATCGATGACTTTCTAAGCACCCTTGATGCTTTGATTGCTGCAGAGTCGTCCGCTCGAGGCATACCAAATTCCCAGAATTTTCCACAAACGTCCGGTTTTGCGCCAACAACTAGAGATTCTTTCAACACCCCTGACACGGCTAGAGTGTTCAACAATGCACCGGCAAGCTCGCCAACACTCAATGATTTTACATTGCCAACATCTTTACCAGGTTAATGATGCATTATTTATTTAAGTTCGGCTTAATAAACTATAATAAAATATATCATCAGTAAGACTAATTATATAGGGTTGGTAGTGATACAAGATATGTGAATCAGATAATTGATTAAGACCAATTGTGCAGAATTAGAAAAAAACTTATTCATCTTTCTTGTTTCATAATGAGTAGATACTTACATATAAACTTTTATTAGCATATTTTAAACACAATTTACAATGAATTAGATGAAAATCATTTATTTTCTTGAAAAGTGATAAGATCTTTAAATCTCCAGATCCCCAATTTCGAAGAGACAATAGTCTATGGAGTTCTGCTGCATCAGATTCTACTGCCAACTCAATGTTTCAGACGAACGGTGCGCATAGTAGTCAAAACATTGTCTCACAAACTGGAAGTGTTCAGGCAGATACTGGATCGTTGAATGCCAGAGACACTGCTCAAAATAATCATATTAGATCAAGTTCAAGTTTTGGTTCTTTTGGGGGATCTGCTTTTGCCAATAATGGGGCTGCAATTAGCCAAGGGAATGCCCTTTCTTTTGCTTCTCAGAACTTCAATGCAGAAATTCCAAAGCAATCACCTCAAGCAATCAGGAGTGGTGCTCTTCAAGCAGTTCATTCTATAGCCTACACTGACAGAGGTTAATATCACATTTAACGTTCAGATACCATGAATGTTTTTGTCTACTTTACTTCTTTTTTTATCAAGCTTTTATTAAGTCGTCAATTTTCTATACTTTTTACTATAAACAGCAAACTCTGAAGGGTTTTTCTTGGAGGGACAAAGACCCACCGAAGGTAGAAAAACACTGCTTTGCTTTGCACGCTTGTAATTGTGTCCAATTCTCTATATAAAACAATTTATTATTATCTAAAACAAAAACCAAATTAAACATGTTTTGAGATCTTTAAAAAAAAAGCATAATCTCGTATTCCGAAATACAAATTTGTCATACCAAATTTGTCATGTCTGATCTCTGATGTTTCCTGCTTATGTTCTATTTTGCTGATGACGCAAATGCTTTGGGTGTTCTGTATTTCCAAGTAAATTGAGGAAACCTAGCTAGTTTTGAACTGAAGAAAATGTATCTTATCAGGAGCAACGGTCATAAGTGGTGATTCTTTCATCGACTGGAGTCATTTTAACAAAGCTCTTCAAGATAACGGATTTGGAACCAGCATGCCGTCAAGAACGGATATAAACGGAAATGTTGTAACGGTGGCGCCCTCCACCCCGTCCCCACAAACCACACCCACTCCGGGGAGACAATCACGGCGAGTGAAGCAATCTCATAATGCAGTTCTGCTTCGGTTGTTTGTGCGGGATGTTGCGCTCTGCAAACGCTTATAAACAGTGTCGCTTTGCCCTTAATTATTTTGGTTATTTATTATGGTGCTCGTATAAGATTTTCCTCTTACATTGCTTTGCTTTTTTCAATTTTTTTGAGATTTTTTTTTTTTGGACACTTGACACTTTAATTGCCAATTGTGTTATTACTCATCTATTTATTTTGTTGGAACAGCACATCGCACTGACATGGTCATTTTATCATATCGCCATCATGTAGAAGATAAAGTTATGAAAATATTGTATGTGACATCACCAAATTATATACTGATATAACATTACATAATTTATTACATTTACACGTGTTTGGTGAATGTTTTTCATTGCATGATTTAAAGATTTTCATTTTGTCTTCATTAGTATGTGTATTTATGTTGCATATTTAAAAGGCAGTTGGGAATAATTATCGGGAATGGTGTTTAAGATGAATCATTGTAATATTTGTCATTTTCTTTTTCAGAAACGTGCTTAATTCTAAAAAAAAAAAATGAAACATTTAATATCTTAACAGAGAAATTTTTTTATTTTGAACAAAATCAATAAGATAAAGAAAATAATACTTCGTGCTAAATATAATTTGATCGTTAAATGCAATGATTGTAACAATATTTTTTGTATGTTTTTAACAGATTTAGGTAATGCACTCACCTTTGATTCCGTCAATCCAGCATTATTCAATACAGGTAGGACAATTGTCACGTTATTCAAATCTTTTGTGCTTACTAGAATCATAATATATCGATATTGTTCTTTTTAGTTCTGATCAGAAGGGCATTTGATGAGAAAATATAAATTAGTTTTCGGTAATTAAGTATAGATAAGTAGTTTTCTGTGACTGGGTCCATTTGATTGACAGTGATGATGAAACGAAATAATATTTTTAAAAGTTTAATAAAAACATTCCGTAAAGTGAGAGGAGAGGACTCTCAAAGTTTTTGGAACTTGTGTCCAATCCTTTTGACATCATTAGTCAATAAAATATGTTCAACTCAACTCAACTCAAAGTGAGATTCTCGTGAAATATATTATAGTTTCATGAAAACGAACGTTGGCGGATGATAGTGTAGCCATCATGTTCTATAGGCAGATCTGGATAACTTGACGGGACCATTAAATATCAGTGAAATAAAAAAACCAAAAATATACTTCTTAGAATAGTACCATAACAAGTATTTTATACATTACTTGTCTTATCCTGTCGCAAAATATGATAAAAAGTAAAGTCAGGTATTTGATCAATTTTAAAGTCGACGACAATAATTAAGACATGGGTTTATGGTATAAAACTGATAAAGTGATATATTTTGCATTGCATGATATTTTATAGTTTTCATCCAGCTTATGATAATTCTTCGTATTAATAACAGTTTTATTAGTGGATAAAACTAAAAGGTCCTAAAGACAGACTCACTATTGTTAAAAATTGCTGAGCAGCTGTAATATATGACACAGAGATAGTAAACGTACCTTTTGATAATACTCAGCTGCTAGACCCCGGATATAATGGTCCCTCCGTTTTTCTATTTCAGGGATGGATACCACCTCAGGTTAGCGAGTTGGAGAAGAGCCGGTGTTAGCACTAACATAGATTGTGTATCCATAATCTTTATATATCAGTAGAGTCCATCCATTAACGGTGCTGTCAGTCAGTATGTGGGAGCTACATACTAACAGCAGGCTTGTTTAGTACATTAGTACTAAACTATGGATTTGTGTTCAAGTGATTACAGTTTCAATGTCAAACAAACGTTTTGTACATTTCAACGCTGATTTCAATGGACATGTTTTGCGTGGGGAATTTTTCATTCATTTTTATTCTGATGGAATGATTTGTGCATTGTTTGTTTTAATAACCCTATATATAAATAAAGTAATATCTTTTTTAGTTTTGTTCTAGTTTTGGTCATATTTACTAATCAGCATGCTCTAGATGAGACTGAAGGGCACAGTTTATGTACAGAGCTGATAAGAACTCTTTTAATTGCTTTCATGATAATTTTAATCTATATAACTTATAAATGAAAGTAAATTCTGTTATCATTGTATTTATTATCTAGCTGGAATATGGTGGAGGCCAATATCTTGTTAGGCTCTTTCAGTAGATTTTTATTCAGTTTACATTTACATGTATAAGATAAAACGTCTGTTAAATTGTAGCATACAATGCATATCAAAAGAGTAAATTTATCATAAATATCATCATATTATACTAGTCGAACGAAAGTTATTCTAGTTGAGTATATGATGACAGAAACATGTTTAGATATAACTGAGTTAAATTACAATCATTTTCAACCAAAAAGTTGTAAACAATGTACTTTGTGAGGAAATATCGAATTTATCATTATACGTGATAAGTATTATACGTAACGTCTAGCTTATAGAAATACAGTTTTAAATAACAACAAAGTTTAAATAGGTTATAAACTGAATAAAAACAGATCTGAGGTCTGGTTTTAAACGTGATCATAAACAACTAATTTCATTTTTTAAAGAACTGTAATGTAAATATACTAAAAAAAATAATCATTATCGAATACTGAGTATATATATTTTGATTACTTCGATTGTAAAATATTTGTGCAAATGAAAAAAAATATCACATTAAAAAAGGAAAACAAACTATACAAAGTATAAAAAGAATTGAAAAACCCTCATGTGGATTGATCGTCAAACTTGGTTGAGAGATTGTTGGTGGAATCTTAAGGAGGCTGGATAATCAACAAATTAACCATCAGATAAGCATTAAACTTTTAAAAAAATGTTATTTTGAACCATAAACTAGTATTAAGTAAAAACAAATCGGATATCTTAGCTTTAAAATTTAAACATTTTCTATATCTTTTCATACAGAACTCTTCGTCTAGAGAAGGTAGATATTGCCTAAAAAAGACTGTCATCCCTCTTAATAAAATAATGTTGATATCCTACCAGGAAGATTTCAGTTTTATTTGTGTCAGATTCATTAGATGTTTAAATACAGGCTTTCCCCAGTGAATTGAAGATCCATAATCTAAGATAAAAATACATTTTCATTGAAAGTCCCAAAGGCTACTGGTAATCCTGGTGTATTGATAAAGGCATAAAAGTCAAAGGACCCTCTTACATGTAACATTTACAAATAGTTCATGATTAAAT
Organism: Magallana ariakensis; assembly: GCA_020458035.1. NCBI lineage: Eukaryota > Metazoa > Mollusca > Bivalvia > Ostreida > Ostreidae > Magallana > Magallana ariakensis. Next base: position 55,708,645 of record CM035815.1, on the reverse strand, counting down.
ATAAACCATACAACAAAAAGATTTACAAAGTGAGTGTATTCATTAAAAAAATAAGAATTAATTTTCGAAAAAGATACATATCATTTCTGACTAAAAATTACTAGTATCTTTAAAGAGTTTGAACTGCTGATAGATAACAGTTCTTCATCCACTGAAGATGAAATGTGCAAATAACGGTTTGATCACTTTATATTGGTGTAAAGTAAAGCTATTTATAGAATGTTTCTAATTCAAGTTAGACAAAATCAAACATTTAAATATTTTTCGTGATTCTCTAGTTTAAGACTACTTTTAAAATATTATTTGGAACGATTAAAAAAAAGCAATAAATATTACAAGCATAGGAGAATTTAATTGATGCTCTCATTAGAGATGACAAGTTGTTTAGTAGATAAATAAGTATGGGTCAATGTCAGTTGACCTGGTCGATTTTACTACAATTTCACGCTATACATGGGACTACATTGATAGCAGTATTGTTTCCCGGTACTTGTAAAATCATTGAGAAACAAGTTGTTGACTAATATGGTCTATTCTTATACAATTATATTTAATATTATTTCTAAAAACTGAATTAATAGTTTAAGAGTATTTTATAGTCTTATAAGGAAATTCTATTTTACATGATACCATCTCTTATATTATACGATGTTAACGCACGTTAATTTTGACAATCAAAATCTAGCACTTAAAGATAAAGAACAATTTCATAGCGTCATCAATTTTTATGATAAAATCCTATTAATTCATGATTTGTTTTTTTTATCAGAAAATAAACTGAAATAAATTTAAAAAGTTGTCAATGCAAAATAAGAAAGTTTTTTAATCTCCCTCTTTTTCAGTCGATACCGATTTGGGGTCAATTGCTCTTCCCCGTGGCACTATAAACCGTGATCCAATCACACCTTTAGTAAGACGTGGGTCCCGAATCAACATTAATCTTCGACCTCTAGGGCCCTCTGGTGGAACAGCGTCTGCTATCGATGGCCTGTCTCGATCTCGACAAATCAACGTCGATGGTAATGTCGACATTGATATCGGGGTACCAACCTTCAACCGGGGGTTTACAGGGATCGATATACCAGATACACGGGCAACTATTGACATGACAAGCCGGGTACCAGCTACGTCAGGCAGGTCAGAAACAGTTAGAACGACAACGAGGATTGACGGTGTCAATGACGTCACAGGAAGCAGAATAGACCCTATCGATAATACAATAGATGGGGCGGGAATGGCAATCGACGGTTCGTCTGTAAAAACAACCACAATCAAAAAGACTGGACCCGACGCAATGGTTGATACAAACTCCCAGGGAGTTATTACTCGAACAACCACCACAACTACCAGACGACTTGCAGAGGCTGGGATAACAGGAGAATCCGCTGTTTCTATCGAGAAACAGCTTCAAGCTATTGAGCAGCAACTAGTTGCTGCAGCAGGCGTGGACAGACCTGTTTTCGCCGTTATTCCAATGAATGATCAAGCTAACCAAGCTGATTTCAATGAATTCTTACGGAATATGACTAATGCTAACCGTGCGTATTGTTTGTTTGTTTTTTTTTTTTTACTGTGTTTCACTTTTTTCTTTGCAACTTTCTTCGACTATTTTTCTTTAAACAGAAATATGTAGAAGATTAAGAATGAGTGAATGATGAGTGAATGAATGAACAAATCGAGTTTTTCCTTTTGATTGAACTACATTAATAATATTATAAAATTATATATTTTTTCAGAGGTCAATATAATTGATCGAAAGTCCGTATCATCAACAACAGACTCAAGAAATAGTGCAATCGGCGTGAGTAAACATTTACTTTTTTAAGAGAGAAAGAGATTGGTATTTCGTAAAATTCGATACTCATTCTATTGTAATATTTTATATTTAAGGTTGATGGTAATTTAAGAGGTTCTATAACTGTTAATGGCGGAGGAGTGGCAAGTGACGGGTTATCAAGAGTTTCTGAATCTAGAAGCAGTAGTAGCAGCTCATTTGATAGTACAAATACTAACACCGTCACCAGAACATCCTCAGGAACCGGCTTGGCGGATTCATCACTAGCGGGATCTGGAACTGGAGGGTCAAGAACGATAACAAAGAAAACAACTATACGCAGGATCACATCCCCTGGAAGTCCAGCAGGAAGTGATTTAGGCCTTGATGGGTTCGGTACTGACTTTGGTACTAGTTCTAGTACTTCTGTAGTTGGTGATATCGGTACTTCTGTGGGTAGTGGAACATTTTTTGGCAATGACGGAACACAAGGTGGAGGATTTACGACTTCACGAATAGAAACTTCCAGGGGAATGACCGGGGGATCTGGGAGAATTGACTCAAGTATGACCAATACCGGTCTTGTAGACACCAGCCTACCTTCCTCGTCAGTGTTCTCGACCGATTTGCCAGTCATGAACGATGTTGGTTCTCTGCCAGACCCAATGCTTTTGTAAACACACTTAGTAGATAGTAAAGGGGAAAAAGAAATGATTTTTAAATTTGAAAGTTTGACCAAGAAAAGAAATACCCATGGACAAAACTCATTATGTTACGTATAGTGTAACTTTCAAACTGAAATATTTAACGTCACTTAGTGTACAATGGTCAAGCATGGTAGACTTTGTATATAACTCATTTTCATTCAAATGTAATTCATCACATTTTATCTTTTACGTATATGTATTATATACGAACTACATGTAATGAATGGTTGCTTAAGTTCGTTGTATTTTGTAATAAAGCATTATTAGAATCAAAACTCTAGGATTCCAGACTTGACAATTTACAATTGATAAAATTAATCATTACAAAAGTAAAAAAAAATGCAAAACGATTGTTGTATATTCATGAATATATTTTCATATAAATATCATATAAAAGTATTTAAATATATTTGGCATGATGATTAAACGGCATGATATACACATGGGCATTGACCTCCTTCCACCTGAAAAAAAGCGTTTTAATATCATTGAGTTAGATTTTGTTAATTTATACACCACTTATCATGTTTCTCATGCTTTTTCTATATACAATAACGTTAAAATTAATATTGTGCTATAAATATGAATAGATATATTACCATGGTAAGTCTTTTAATAATTATAGAGAGGAATTTTTATATACATTATTTTGAAATTCGTTATAATCAATATAAGAATGATCATAATTAATGCTAAGCATTTATAAATGAATTAGTTCATGGACATACCTTTTTCCTGATTTCTATAGTTTGTTTTCTATCCAAGGAATAACTGATGAAAGAAAGATATATAAGTACACATTTGTTTTATTTTCAAGAGGATATACTCTATCTCTGTTAAGAAAAAATATGACAACAATGCTGGTTCATGTCCCTTAATGGTTTTAAGCGTCTAAAATTAAATGGTAAGGACAAATGAAAAAAAACATATTCTAAGAAATATTTAAATAAAAATGTATTTTCCAAAGTAGTAACCTGAAACACAGAACACACACTACATGTATAACAAAAACCTTTTTTGAAACACATATGTCACTGGACGATACACACAAAACATAATTACCTTAGATAAAGAGGTTCGCCAGACCTGATAGATTAAAGAAAATAAAACAGAAAATAATAAAAAGGAAGAAATATTTATTATAAGGGGATTTAACCGGAAAAAAGTCGAACTATATACATTTTTCACATTTGAAGAGTTCAAGCAGATAAATTTTATATTACAATTTAAAAAATCCAAAATCCAAATTTTGTATTAATTTTTAACAAAACTTTACTTGATGCGAAATAATATATGCTACATATATATCTTTTTTAAGGGGGTTTTATATTTGTTTTTATTAACTTGAAAAACTTATTTGATAGAGATTTGTTAGCAAAGAGTACGCGTAATTAGGCTTTTCTCCGGACATATGTGTAATACGTCAATATTTTTTTTATATAATCAATTTCTGACTGTTAATAAAAATACCCAGACAGAGAAGAGAGAAGATAAACAATAAAATATATCAATAAATTAGAAATTGCATTGAAATATCCATTTCTCTCTCTCTCTCTCTCTCTCTCTCTCTCTCCTCAATAACTGGTGCATTATGAATAATCACATACTACATGTTTGAGATGCTACATGTACATGTACCATCTTTCCTATATTCACTTACTGGGAAGTTCATTGCCACCACCTCCTCCTGAGTCTGTACTTGTTTTTGAGACAGATTCTTCTTCTAAAAAAGATATATTTTGTAAAATTTTATAAAAATAGATTTAAAACCGGTAAATTCTGAGGTAACTAGAAATAATCAAGAATTTGTATTTCTTATAAGATTTTAATATCATGTGTATTCACTGTAAAAGGAAAAATAGCAGACTTGAAAAACCAATATTTGAAACATTTATTTTTCAATGATTATTATTTCTAAATTGAAATGTAGAATTAAAAGCGTTTTCAGACCTGCATTACATAGTGATACTTATGTATGTGTATTTTTCGATATAAAAGACTTTCCGCCAAAATTGAAAAAAGCATATAAATTCCCGGTTACCAGTAACATAAACATTATTAAGAAGTTTAACATAACTAACAAAACAACGACAGAGACAAACCGCAAAAATTGCATGTAGTACACGTGCATGTAATCAAAAGTTGTGCAAACAGGAAAAGCTTTCATTATATTTTGAGCCTCAATTAATATGTGTTGCTTGTGCAACTCACTTTTAGCATTGAGCATATTCGATAATACTTTTATCATCGTTGACAAGTTCTGCTCATTTGCATTTGTCATGTCAATGACGGCCATGATTCTCCCTGGTCTACTATCGGCTACAATTCATTTCAAATTATGTTAAGTTTCGTCAGAGCAAAAACAAAGGATGCAAATCAAAATGAGAAAGTATGATGCATTCCAAATATTCGGTAGATGATTTGTGTGTGTTTGTTGAGAAGTATCAACTTATGGCAGCGAATATACAACAATGATTCATATAAATAATACATCAAGTGATGGGATTAAACCTGCATGATTTAAACATTAATGAGATAAGTATGCAACACTTTTAACAAGACAGCAATGCTAAAGTAAATGACTAGAGTCATCATTTAGTTAAACTGAAAAGTACTAAATAAATTTAGCCAATCCGGATATGGAAGTGACCAGCATACTTTTAATTACACTTAGAAGTATCTTTTAATATCTTTTAAACATGATTTTTTTTCTTTTGATTGATGACTTTAAAATTTACTAAGTAATGTGGAATTCGTATCGATCTATCAATTTGATTTCCAAAGTCAAATAAATGTTGGTATTAAAGAAAACAGGTACATAATAAAAAGCTTACCATTGTTTGAGTTAGCTGGGAACACTATTGGTGGGGATGGTTCCGTTGTTATTGAGTTGCCTGTAAAATCAACGCATTCTATCAGTATCACATTTCTTAAAAGTCGTAAAATTTTGTCAGATAATAATTAATTATATATGTTATATTGAACAATGTTATTTATTTGATAGAATATATTCATCATAAATAAACTTTCATCATTTTAAGATTTCTTTGTAAAATAACCTAAAGGACACCACAACCACTGTCATGCACTTTACTGAATCATGCAAGTCATGCGGATATAGTAGAGACTGATGTTAATGTGATGTAAAAAGTGCAAAAAAAAAAGAAAAGTTAAAAAAGGTACAAAAATTTTAATCTCTAAGCACAAAGGAGTAAGAAAATTAGTTTTCTTGAATAAATACATCGTTTATAGAGTGGTGGATAGCTAAGGGATCTAAGAGATAAAAAGGACTAGTAAGGTGGGGTACTTTTATTTCAGTGTAACATTTTCCCCTGAAGCAAATTAGGTAAGCATAACCAGAATAAACTTCAGTACAACAGTCCTCGTTTACTTGACGTGTCGTTCTTACCTTGAAACCAGTTTGAAATTACCTTAAAACGGCTTTAAGGAATATCTATATAACAATTTGATGGCTATGGAACACGATTAATAATATTGACATGTTTCTTTGTATATTTAAAGGAATTTCATCATCAAATAATCAATAGCGCATTGCAATTTTGTTATAAAACAGATGAATTAGAAAAACAGTATCTTTGCCAGATAATTTCAAGTTTCTTATGCATCTTTTCATAAAATCATATCAAATAATAATTCAATGGACAATGGATAACAAAAATTGTTGAAAATATGAAAAAGGGTAAATCAATGCAATTAATTTCGTATTATATTTCTTATTTCAGTAAATGTTAACATCGTTTGAGTGTTACACTCTACTTTATTACGTGTAAATTGTGTTTAACCATTATCATATTTTATTGTTAATAAAATGATAAAGAGAAAGTACGAAAAGGCCATTTATTTATTCAGAAAAGAATTAGTATCAATACATGCATTTTATTCCAACAAAACAGACTAATATTCAGTCAACAAGATGTTTAATCATTTTATTTTACTTCATAAACCATAGCCACAAGAACTTCTGAGAAGAGAGTTGTTAGTTTTCAAACAAAACGATCACTTTAGCCTCAGTCAATTTGTAGTTTTGAGATCAAGTATCATCACCGAGAAAATGGTAATGTTCCGGGGATATGTGCGTTAGTAGAATCAATTCCTCTAAAACTACTGAATGGATCGGTACCAGACGTTGAGCCAGAAAACGGGCTGTTGGAAGGAAAAGACTGACTGGAAAATGGACTGTTTCCTGACTCTTGACCACCTGTTTATGAACAAAGATATTGAAATAAGCTTTTTTTACAACAAGAAAATGCACAGTTAATATAACTTGAATAATATTTCAGTACTGCAAATCAAAGATACAAAACAAAACACCAAAAATATATTTAGCTATAAAAAATACTGAAAACTAAAGCTCACCACTAGAGGAACCAGGGAAAGGGTTATTTGATGTTCCTAATCCTTGTAAAAAGTCTACAGGGAAACAGAAAAGGGAAATAGTGAGGAGGTGCCACCATCAGCCCCTGCTATATACCAGTGCTATATCTAACATTTTTGAGTTTTTGGCATACTCCTAATTATCATTAAAGATACATTAATATAAAATTATGGAACAAGCTACCTATGTGTATTATATATTACAATATCGACATGCACAAAGGGTGCTTGCATTAAATACCCATTATATTTTCCCTTTAATATAACAATTCCGAGCACACACATATATGAATATTGCTCACCCAATTGTGATGAGGGAGGGTTAAACACACCTGGAGTTTCCTGATTATTTCCAGTACCTGAGACAAAATAAAACGCTCACAATTCTATTCGAACAATGCACCACTCTACTAAGTATTGAAATTTCAATTGCATGAAATTTTTACTAAAGTAAAAACCTTAACTATATTTAAAATTTACATGCAATATTTTTTAACTTATTTACAGCTGCTATTTTAATTTTTATATCAAACAGCATCACAAAACTGTTGATGTGGCAGATTGACCAGCTTGCTAAACTGAAAAAGCAATGCAATTAAGTTTCAGATACAAAACCAACACATTTTTTGTAACCAAAGGAACACTTTAACTATATAAACAATCTAATATATAATGATAAAAAGACCAACCTCTTCCATTTGGAGGCAGCTGTGGAAATCCTGGGAGTCCGGGCATGAAGGGCGGTAATCCTCCAGCACCTCCAAATAGTCCGGTCATATTTCCACCTGGAAGACCTCCTAAACCTGGGAGTCCAGCAAACGGATTAGATCCAGGTTGACCTCCAAAAGGACTGTTTCCTTGTCCTCCCTGAGCTGGAAGGCCCGGCAAACGACCAAACGGAATATTTTCAAATGGATTATTACCTTGTGCACCATTTGATTGCGTGTTATCCTGATTTGCGAAAAAATTTGCTGCATTTAGACCTGGAATATTATTTGTTGGGTTTCCAGGATTACCTTGAAATGCTTGAAATGGGTTAGCTCCCGGGGCTCCACCAAATGGCGATCCTTGGTTTCCGCCAAATGGAATGTTACCCGGAAGACCGAAAGGATTGGTACTTTGTGAACCTTGAGATGGCTGATTACCAGCAGTTAGACCTCCTAAGGGGTTAGTACCCTGGTTGCCATTATTCGCATTGTTCCCTGGAGGAGGTCCTGCATTTTGCATGGCTTGGAAAATATTGTGAAGATTCGCGTCTTGTGATGTCTGGGTTGTATCTGATCCTGCAGTGTTCCCAAATAGAGATGCGAAATCTATAGACGGTGTCTCGGTTCCTGAACCTTGGTTAAACAATGAGGAAAAATCAATGCCCCCTCCTTGAGTAGTTGTTCCGCCATTCCCAGGAGTGGATGTCAATCCAGAATTGTCGGGAAATGTAAAACCGGGCAAAATTTCTAAAAAATAGAAAATTAAAAAGTTAAGCTAGTTCAATATCGGGCGCAAGAATGTACATCAGTTGTTCCGTATTTGATCTACCAACTATTTACCTGAAACTCCTGTATTTTGCTGTTGCGATGCTGTGAATAAAAAAAGATTGATTAAAGTTTATTAGGTGATGTGAATTTATGTAATGTTTTCATAGTTAACTGCTTATGATAAAACCATTCATTTAAGTTATTCTCTATTTAAAAAAACCCCACACACATTAAAAGCTAACGTATTATTTTAACGATGTTAATGTATTCTTAAAAATCATTTACCAAATCAGAAATTCAGAAAACGTTATGAATTCGATGACATTCTTTCATTACTTAACAAATTACATCAGTTCTAAATATTTCTTTGCATTACTGTTGTTTGAATGTCAAACTCAATACATAAATCATGACACATTCAATTAAAATATAACATTTTTTCATGTACATGTACATATGACTTCTCGAGAAAAAAGTTGATATTTTTAAGAATGAATGGAATTTGACATGCCTTATGCACCACTAAAACACGAAACTTACAAGTTGATGGAGTCCATGGATTTTGGTTATTAGCTCCTTAAACAAAAACCAGAATTAAGTTATTAAACACTATGAATAAAAACATAACTGCTAAAATACAACAATTATTATAATTTTTACAATTTCTCGACGAAACACTTGTGAGTAGATATCGATACCTTGTGCTCCATTATTTCCTCCAAAAGGATTGCCACTTGGCAATTGGAATGGAAGCTGTCCTACGAAATAGAACTTTGATATAATGATTTAATCTTAAACACATATATAAATGTCCTTAAAAGAAAATGAATGTGCAGTTTCATGTACCCTGTCCTCCAAAAGGTGGGTTTTGTCCAAACGGATTAAAGGGTGATGCTCCGTTTTGACCATTTCCTATAAAGTGTATAAAATGACTTTTATTGTAGGATATATGATTAAAAACTAATAATATTAAAACAGAAATAATTTGTATGCAAAAAACCTCACCACCTAAGCCTTGAAATGCATTGTTCTGTGCACCAAGAGGATTAAGTTGTCCATTGGCACCAGGATTTGGAAGTCCTAAATCAAAAGTGTTATCAATTTGTGTTTATGTTTGTCAACAAAGACACGAAAACTTTGGGACAATTATGTATGAAAATGAATACAAACTACCTCCTTGCATCCATGGCGAAGGCCCTCCTGCACCAGGTGCTTGAGTCTGTCCTATTTAACAATGTTGAAACGTAAGTCGAAATAAAAATATTATTATCAGTTATATACTCTTCCATATCAAACAAATTTCCATCAAATACATGGAATACACAAAATAAGGACCTAGTGAATCCCAGTTTGTTGACCCACCGACAACCTCTGTGAAAGGACTGCCAGCTAAAACATATCATAACCTCTGATTAATTTTGTATCTTAATAAGGAAAATGCTAACTTGCTAACTTTGGCTGTTTTTTATTAAAGTGAATAATTTAGAGGCAGGTATGGAAAATGACTTCACATGATTATTTGTATAACTTACCCAGGTTTCCTGGTTGTAAACCTTGTCCTGCAAAAAATAACTCTATATCATTAATGCAAAGTATTCGCGTCTTCTTTAACATGATATAGCAATATATGAATTTAAATCAATACCAAAGACCTTATAAATATAACACCGACAGATAGCACGACCCACATTACTTGCAACTTTTATTCCATCATGCGTTTTAAGTCACAAGAAAGTTAGCTTACATTCAACCAGCAACCTTTACTGCAGATAAAAATTGTATGAATCTTCTCAAATGTTTTGCTATTGCTTTGGAGATACCTAGTTGTTATTCATGTATATATTCGTCAATTTGCAAATAGTTTAATGAAAATTGATGAGATAAAAAAAAATAATCTTCACGATAATTTGCGTTTTGTTTTAAGAATCTCATCATTATATATTCTTAATATAAACGCTTGACAAACACAGGCAACAGACAATAGAAAGCTAGTTAATCTGCGGTTTTGTACCTGAATTGACTCGAGGGAAAGATTGGTGTTGAATTTGTTGTGGTAATACTAAACAAATGTACACGATGAATTGTAAACAAAATTATTATATATTATTTAAAGAGATAGAAATATTTGTTTTTATTTTATTGTATGATTCTTCAGATTTTGTGTGTTTGATTTTAAAGCATTTAGAGGCTTTATTTTTTATGAAGACGAGATCATTATTCTGAATGCAAGATTTTGAATGTATCGTCAATTAAGTAGCAAATTATATCTGTACCGATAAACATTTAAAACAGTATTATTCATTAAAAATGTGTTGTTTCTAATAATTTGTATGAATAATTTAAGCTTTTGAATAAGAAAACTTTGTTTTTAATAACAGAACAGTAGAAATATTATTATGAATATCAAATCTACAAGTTGAATGTTATGTTATTTATTGCGTGCTGGATACCTTGATTCCATCGACCTGCTGTGTTAATAAACAAGGAATAATTTAATTTCAATTTAACTGTGACACATTCACATCTAAAGATATATTAGCCATTTTGTTAGTACATTTAGTAATAAGGAGATATTCAAAAACTCGTAAATAAGTCTTGGAAAAAACCCAGTCCTGTAGTAATTAACTGTCAGAAGTTTTGTTTTGCTTAAAAATGTTTTAAACAATATTCATACAATTATATCGTGTGATTGTGACATTAAAACATTTGTTCAGTTACTGATAAGCTCATCCTTCTATATGCTAGTTATGGTAAAAAATATTACAACCAATCGATTAACTATATCTAAATACAGTGCAATAAGTACATACAAATGAAAATATTAAAGTGATTGGAGTAACACATACCATTATTTGGTAGCTGCAAACCGCCAGCTCCTCCTTCAATGTATAAAAAATACATGTAATACTTCTTATAACAGAATTACAATGATACATGTAAAATGTATGAGTTGACAAAGCTTTGTATAGACATTATCTTTGAACATAAATTTAAATTTACAAACATAGAGATAATCTAAGCTTACCCTGTCCCTGCCCGCCTTGGCCTGAAAAGAAGATTAATGAGATTTATATAGGGAACAAATGAAATAAAAATTTAATGATAATTTTTGTATCCTTGAACGTTGATAAGTTTGATGATAAAGTTTGACACTCAGTTTCTTAAAACTTTTATTAAAACCTTTCGCAATTTCATTAAGTATGCTTTAAGTATCTTCAATTAAAAAATCAACAACTGAGAATTAGATTTACAAATTCATAATAATGCATACTTTGTTAATATAATTCATTCCTTCGCCTAAAGATTATTGTCGAAAAGTTAACTATGTATAATAAATAAAGGCGGTGTTTAAATTTCTGTTATGATGTTAAAGCGTGGGTAAGAGTACCGCAAAATACTGGAAAATTGAGCTCCTCAAATATTTATGATTTCACAGTAGAGAGACGAATATGTTTGTTGTTATATGATGAATATAGAAGTTGTTTCAAAACCGAAGAGAATGAATAAGTTAAAATAATACATTACTTTAAACAATTGATAATGAAATATATTAGATATAAAAGTATTAACATTTAACTTCTATATGAATATAGAAGTTGTTTCAAAACCGAAGAGAACGAATACTTTGAATTAATACATTGCTTTAAACAATTGATAATGAAATATATTATATATAAAAGGATTACCATTTAAAAATAAGTATTAAATAAAATGTTTTGAAAGTTCTAAATTAATGGTAACATGTTTATATATAAAAGAGTTATAAGGATAGGTTTTAAATACAATGGTTTTAATTTTCCAAATCACAATATCTTTAAAAAAAACCATCAACTTAATATATAGTTTGTATAGTTAAAAATGCAGGGAAAAATTTGAATGAAATCATGGATGTACATATAAATTGGATACAAAAGCAAAAACCATATTAAACTCATTTGAATATTCCATTTAGATTGAACAATGATTTAACTATCAAATCTTTTTCAAATATCGGCTTTACTATGCAACAAACTAAACAAAACAACTAACGATGCATAATTGAAACACTATAATTCATAAACGCTATATATGTACGAATATATATAATGCAATACATGTTGTATACTACTCTATTATGTGCAGATTATACGTTTAGGTAACTATTCGTACCAGTCGGGAATGAGAATGGAGGAAGTGAACCTATTCCTAAAACAAGAAACCAGTCAACATTATTGGTAGATAAATTACATTAGTCATATAATGATTTTAAGCAATAGATTCTATAGATGAAGCATGCTATATCTTACCCTGTCCATTCTGACCTGCAATTTCAAAGAAATTAATTGTAGGTAAAACATAACTTTAACGCAAATTATTTAAACTCTTCTATCAATTCAAGACAAACAGCAGCTTCACACAACAATTCATATATAACCATGTAAGTTAGATTTAAACTTTAAATCATATAAATTATTAAAAAGGGCAAACCGTAGAATGGAAACCATTTTACGTACCATTGAGAAAATTAAATCCAGTGGGCGTTCCAGATCCTATCAAATATAAAAGGTATGAAAATTATATTTGAAATAGACTTCCTTGAAATGAATTTACTTTACAAAATGAATTTGAAAGCTTTATTGGTAATAATCATATTAAGAATTTCTGACATCAAAATGTTTTACATCTTAAAATCAAACAACTTTGAACATACATGTTTAAATTTTCCGTTTCACTGTTCATTTGCATTTATTAAGAAAATGTGTTACACATAGTAAATGAATAGAAAATCACAAACCAATTTGAGGATTTAAGCCGCCAGGTGCTCCGCCTTTAGAAATTAAAAAAAACCAAATTTATATCAATGTAATATACGAAACACTAATTTTAATAGGATTATCTATTTTTCTAGTTCTTTTGAATACAAATCATTAAGAATAGCACAATTAAATGATGTTACATACCATTCAGAAAATTAAATCCACCAGGTGCTACAAAGAAAAAATAAAATTATGATTTTCATTAATCATTCAATGAACGCAAATATTGTTCCTTGAATGTAAAATTATTGTACTAGACAAACAATATCCACTTAACCGTTACATAGAAAATGAATATTTTTCACATACCGTTTGGAAGATTTAATCCTCCTGGTGTTCCTCCTAATTAATTGAAAAAAAGAATTTGTTTGCAAAGTTGCTTTGAGTGTTTTCAATAAACGTACATATGTACGTATGCTTTTGTATACAAATCAAAATGTGTTATTTGTACATTTAAATAAACCCTCTTTTACAATCCTGAATAACATTTGTTACTGCATATTTTAATTAAGGAAAGCTCACTTACTTTCTAAGAAACTATATACCACGGTAAATGATTTACTATGCGCTTTTTTCGTTCAACAATATATGAAATACTGTTACATGTAGATGTCTTTTAAAAGATTTATACTTAAGTTGCTACTTCACATTTTATGATATACAACAATAGAATATCTATTTAGAAAGGTTGATAAGAATAAAAGATCAAAATTGCTAACTGTGGCCATTATATACCGTATGACATGTGTTAACATTTTGTGTAAATGTTTGCGTTTTATTATATAAATAAACGTTTTTACTATTTTAAAAAGAAATTACTAGTACAATGTATACCGGTTTCATTCCTTCTTATCTGTAATAATAAAATTTACTCGTACTCTTCTCGCAGAAAAAAGAGTTTTATAACAGACTGTTCTTGGATTTAGTTTTGTCCATTGATCAAAAGTACAAATGTTAATAATCATATACACTTAAACAGTTTTTGTTCGTGTTTAAACTAAACGTTCCAGAATAATATTTATATTTCTCGATTCGCTTTTTCATCGTTCTATTTCCTAATTCATGACACAATTCATAGGGGAAGACATTATTACAATGCTTCCCTTAACTTCTTTATTATAAAACGTTTTACGCAAAAACTAAAAATTTCATTTAAAGGTAATATCAACAGTAAGCGAAAAAATTATCGGGTTACCTTCAACAGTTTTTACCAATTAAGCTTCATAGAAAGTTATATTTGTGATTCAATATACACTCTGCGAAGTACTGAGCCTTATATTGACTTAGTGAATTTTCAGGCGAATGTAAAAAGGAAAAATGCAAAGACAATTCAATTTCATAATGTATGCACGACGCCTGTAAAAGTTTGAATCAGCATATTTTAGGCACGATAGTTGTAAAAGTTATTTTGAATTAGCATGTTTTAGTTAGTTAATGGGACTTATTTTTTAAAAACCAAACGTTAAAGAGAAAATGCATTGAAACTGATATGCACTGAGCTAGTGACCTGAAAATTTGTACACAGTGTTTGAACAAAACATGACTATGCATACCATTTTGGAAGGAGAAGGGGGCATTCGCACCAAACGCTAAGAAAAACAAACCCATATTCAAGAGGTGCCAAATCATTAATAGCTTTAAATGAAATTAGTTTGATAGCAGATTTCAAAAAGGTAAAAATTTTGAAGCAGGTTGAAGAAGAAGCTTACCTTGTCCTCCCTGACCTAGAGCATAGATAAAATATAGTTTAAAAAAAGAATATGTCACCGAATTGATTTTTTATAAAAAAAAAAAAACAAACAAACAAAAAAACCTTTCAAATTATATTATCAAATTATGTCGTAAATGTTAATTATTAGAGACGCTTTAAATAAAAAAGTGTTTCTTTTAATGAACTTTATCCATATAAAACATGAGATAACTCAGAGTTTATTTTTTTCTTTATCAATGTTACAATTTTATGAAATCAACATACCATTTGTAGGAAGCTGCAATCCACCTCCTGTTCCTGAGAAATTGTAAAGGGAAATTTGTGTAAGAGTTTTTAAAAATCTAAAATCTAATATCATTACGCTTTACCTGTATGAAATTATTTTCATATGAATAAAACGATTTTATTCCAAAACAATTCATATAAATATTAACAGTTTTGTTTATTACCATTTTTTAAAGAGTATTCTTATTACCATTTTCATAAACATTTATAAATATGATTTGCAAGTAAGGTTATTAACTAAAGAGGAAAATGCTGGTATATGAATTAAAGCACGCCAAGGTTATGATCTTGCAGCGGATATTTGATATGGGTATTTTCGGATATTTGTATAACCAAATAACATTCACTGTTTAAATTTTAAGTATCACAGATTAAAAAAAAATAACGGTTCTATATTCATTATATTTACTGTTTCAGACAAATGAGAGCAACTTTACATTTTATATAAACTAATTTTTATTTATAGAATTAAGATTAAATAAATAAATAACAATTATTAACATATTAACTGTAAATAAAAACGATTACTATTTGATACAATAGATCAATATTATTCAACTATTTTGTGTGTTTTTTGTACGGAAGAACATAATGATATTCTTCACACACTATATGATTATAAAAGAATTTATAATGAAATTAAACAAGTGTAGGTTTTTAAGTCAGGTAATACATGTATACACAAAATACAAACACATCCATAGGGATGGCAACAAACTTTACTGTATGTGTTGTAATTTATCAGTATCCTATACTTCATAATATGACTTAATCAAGAGACATGCCAAACTACTGTAAACGTATTACATTTGGCTATGTATTCTAGTTAGCGTTTTTGCGGAAAACAACGTTCGCTAAATCAAGTACATCGCTAAATGACATGCATACATGTATAAGAATGGTCACATTCAGGAATACGCTAATTCAAATCCACGCCAACTTGTTCAAATACTAATTTCCGCCAAATATCGTACACTCCAAATATAATACGTTTACGGTATCTAGAAGCGGATTGACTAAATCAATCAATCAATCGATTTAATTTTTTAGAAACAATTAGAAATTTAAGCACAAAAATTATGAACATAAGCATGAATTTCATCGACTTAAAATGTTATTTCCTGCCAATTTTTGTTCAAAATAAAACAATTCATTGTTTCATTCGATTGACTGTTCGTACTATCTATTTTATAATAAGATATATAGAATAAATACGTGTACTATATAATGCTATATAGTGAAACACAAATAAAGTACACTATTCATACCAGTTGGGAGGAACGAGAATGGGGGCAATGTATCAACAGCTAGAAAACGTAAACCAAATATCTTTTATTATTTGAAAGTTGGTTAATATATATATGCAAATTTAAAAAAAAGTCTCTTAAATGTAGTTTTTTTTTCGTTTAAAAGAATATCAAAATTAGTTGGTAATCTTACCTTGTCCGCCTTGACCTAGAAAGAGCATGAAATAAACTCAATGTTCAGTATTTTTAAGAATGCATCACAATATAACATCATTGCCTCAGAACCAAAGAACATGTATAATGTCCATAAAATGTGCAGCAATAAAATAAATAAAACATCGATGTTAACAATAAAACAGCGTTTAAACAATTTTTTTAAAATTTAAATATCAAGAGTGATATGGAAAACAATCATCCAATTCTGATATCAAAATTACGAGTGGTAAAAATTATAATCTTTTAAATTTGTAGAATAATGTTTTATTTACAAAAAATTGTTCGTCAATCTTGTCGAATCATGTACCAATATCAGTAAATACATGAAGCAGGTGTTATGAGAGCATCTTTAGATTAGTTTTTACAGATTCGTTTTCATATTTTCAATATTAATCCTTCAGAATAAACTTTAAAAACTGTCATGATAATGAACAGTGAATGCAATTAAAAGCACGTTTAACCAACTGTAGACTTTATGTATGCAGAACAGAGTGTAGAACAAAACAGAGAGCAAAAATTAATGCAATTTTAGTTTTTTGCAAATATTAAGTTAATTATTAAGTATAAATTTTTTCTAAATTAAGTTCTCAATGCAATGGCGAGAAATGATAAATTGAACATAGCGTGTAATAGTTCAAAACATGGTAGAAAGACGTTTTAAAATATTTTTTGCAAACGGTTATAGTAAGCTGATGTTTTCGTCAGTCTAAGCTAATTAGTAGCGTGAGAGCTGAAAAACAAGTATTTATAACCTGCTTTAGCAGACACCGATTCCCTTATTGACAATTCCATAATTATGTTGTACCTTGATTAAAATTAGGAATGTTCCAAGGCTGTTGACCTAAAATAACAAAATTTCTCAAAAATGTTTTTAAAAATGTCTTAGCACGATTTAAACCTCCTTTCCCTACTGTACGGCATTTTAGGACAACCCTCGTGTGTGCTAATGACATGTGGTGATAACGAACAATGTTCAAATTCAAAAGTCCAAAGGAAAATTACGAAAGAGGAGCAGAGCAGACATAGACCTCTTTATAAATATGAGGTTCTACATATTGTTTTGTATGCAAATTATGCACACAAGAACAGAACAATGCATTTTTAATCACTTAGAACTGCGCAGCTACAGACTTATATTCGGGATTTAAAAATCTGAAAAAATATGAAAGGAGGTCGGTGTTGTCCACTCTACAACCATTTGTTGAGGAAAAAGTCTAAGCTTGCTTATTTAGGTTGCAACGTTGTCTCAAAGTAGGGTACCCTATTCTTAAAATGGGTCCTTGAAACTATCAATTTTTTACGAGATATTTTTGTCTGTGTCTATGGAAGCACATTGAAGTTATATTTTGATTGAAAAATATATGTATACTTTTTATAAAAGACAATCACTTTTTTGGACCCCTACCGCACTTATTAACTTAAATTTATACTTATAAAACTGAAAAAACCCAAAACAAACTTGGGTGATGTATGTCACATTCAACATAGATTTTTTTTAATTGACATTTATTTTTTTTTCTAAGAAAATATAACGTCAATGTGTCTCCATAGACACAGGAGTTCTAAGTTTAGACGGGATTTTTCTTGTTCTAAAAATAGATTCCATGTCGACTGATAAAAATAGGCTACCCTATTTTGAGGCAAAGTTACAACATTAATGTGCAAAATTTAAACTTTTTCTCAACAAATGGTTGTAGAGAGGACACTAATGATCCCTCTTCATTTTTTTTAAGATATTTAAATCTTCATAATAAGTCTGCAGCTGCGCAGTTCGAGAGCTCTTCTAATGATTAAAAAGACATTGTTCTATTCTTGTATGCATAGTTTGCACAAAAAACTACATGTAAAACCTCATATTTATTGCTTTTTTATCTTTTGGCAACAGTTTTGGTCAGCGTCGGGCAGAGTCAAGCCAGTTCAATAAATGTTTACATTCTTATCCAAAAATGTACAAGATGGCTGCACATCCCCCTTAACTTCTTTATTATAAAACGTTTTACGCAAAAACTAAAAATTTCATTTAAAGGTAATATCAGCAGTAAGCGAAAAAATTATTGGGTTACCTTCAACAGTTTTAACCAATTAAGCTTCATAGAAAGTTATATTTGTGATTCAATATACACTCTTCGAAGTACTGAGCCTTAGATTGACTTCGTGAATTTTCAGGCGAATGTAAAAAGGAAAAATGCTAAGACAATTTAATTTCAAAAGTGTATGCACGACACCTGTAAAAGTTTGAATAAGCATATTTTAGGCACGATAGTTGTAAAAGTTATTTTGAATTAGCATTTTTAAGTTAGTTAATGGGACTTACTTTTTTAAAAACCAAACGTTAAAGAGAAAATGCATTGAAACTGATATGCACTGAGCTAGTGACCTGAAAATTTGTACACAGTGTTTGAACAAAACATGACTATGCATACCATTTTGGAAGGAAAATGGGGCATTCGCACCAAACGCTAAGAAAAACAAACCCATAGTCAAGAGGTGCCAAATCATTAATAGCTTTTAATGAAATTAGTTTGATAGCAGATTTCAAAAAGGTAAATCTTTTGAAGCAGGTTGAAGAAGAAGCTTACCTTGTCCTCCCTGACCTAGAGCATAGATAAAATATAGTTTTAAAAAAAGAGTATGTCACCGAATTGATTTTTTATTTAAAAAAAAAATTTAAATAAAATTATATTGTCAAATTATGTCGTAAATGTAAATTATTTGAGAAGATTTAAATAAAAAAAAGTGATTCTTCTTAATGAACTTTATACATATAAAACATGAGAGACCTCAGAGTTTATTTTTTTCTTTATCAATGTTACAATTATATGAAATCAACTGAAAAAGTATTATACACAACATACACAACATACCATTTGTAGGAAGCTGCAATCCACCTCCTGTTCCTGAGAAATTGTGAAGGGAAATTTGTGTAAGAGTTTTTAAAAATCTTAAATCTAATATCATTACGCTTTACCTGTATGAAATTATTTTCATATGAATAAAACGATTTTATTTCATAATAATTCATATAAATTTTAACAATTTTGTTTATTATCATTTTTTAAAGAGAATTCTTATTACTAATTTCATAAACATTTATAAATATATTTTGCAAGTAAGGTTATTAGCTAAAGAGGAAAGCGCTGGTATATGAGTTAAAGCACGCCAAGGTTATGATCTTGCAACAGATATTGATATGGGTATTTTCGGATAATTGTATAACCAAATAACATTCACTGTTGAAATTTTAAGTATCACAGATTAAAAAACAAATAACGGTTCTATATTCATTATATTTACGGTTTCAGACAAATGAGAGCAACTTTAAATTTTATATAAACTAATTTTTATATTATAGAATTAAGGTTAAATAAATAAATAACTATTATTAATATATCAACTGTAAATAAAAACAATTACTATTTGATATGGTAGATCATTATTAATCAACTATTTTGTGTTTTGTACGGAAGAACATAATGTAATTCTTTACACACTTTACTATTATAAAAGAATTTATAATGAAATTAAACAAGTGTAGGTTTTTAAGTCAGGTAATATACGTATACACAAAATACAAACACATCCATACAATAACAAACCTTACAATATGTGTTGTAATTTATCAATACCCTGTACATATAATATGACTTAATCAAGAGACATGCTTAACTATCTAGAAGCGGATTGACTAAATCAATCAATCAATAAATCGATCTAATTGTTAGAAACAATTGGATATTTAAGCACAAAACCTATGAACATAAGCATGAATTTCATCGACTTAAAATGTTATTTCCTGCCAATTTTTGTTCAAAATAAAACAATTGATTGTTTCATTCGATTGACTGTTCGTACTATCTACTTTATAACAAGATTTATAGAATAAATACATGTACTATATAATGCTATATAGTGAAACACAAATAAAGTACACTATTCATACCAGTTGGGAGGAACGAGAATGGGGGCAATGTATCAACAGCTAGAAAATGTAAACCAAATATCTTTATTTATAAGTTGTTTAATATATGCAGATGTTAAAAAAATCTCTTAAATGTAGTTTTTTTTCGTTTAAAAGAATTTCAAAATTAGTTGGTAACCTTACCTTGTCCGCCTTGACCTAGAAAGAGCATGAAGTAAACTCAATTTTCAGTATTTTCAAGAATGCATTACAATATAACATCATTGCCTCAGTACCAAAGTACATGTATAATGTCCATAAAATGTGTTGCAATAAAATAAATAAAACATCGATGTTAACAATAAAACAGCGCTTAAACAATTTAAAAAAAAAATTAAAATATCAAGAGAGATATGGAAAACAATATAAAAATTACGAGTGGTAAAAATTATAAACTTTTAAATTTGTAGAATAATGTTTTATTTACAAAAAATTGTTCGTCAATCTTGTCGAATCATGTACCAATATCAGTAAATACATGAAGCAGGTGTTTATGAGATCATCTTTGAGATTAGTTTTTACAGATTCGTTTTCATATTTTCAATATTAATCCTTCAGAATAAACTTTAAAAACTTTCATGATAATTAACAGTGAATGCAATTAAAAGCACGTTTAACCAACTGTAGACTTTATGTATGCAGAACAGAGTGCAGAACAAAACAGAGAGCATAAATTAATGCAATTTTAGTTTTCAGCAAATATTAAGTTAATTATTAAGTATGCATTTTTCTAAATTAAGTTCTCAATGCAATGGCGAGAAATGATAAATTGAACATAGCGTGTAATAGTTCAAAACATTGTAGAAAGACGTTTTAAAATATTTTTTGCAAACGGTTAAAGTAAACTGGTGGTCTCTTCAGTCTAAGCTTATTAGTAGCGTGAGAGCTGAAAAACATGTATTTATAATTAACCTGCTTTAGCAAACACCGATTACCTTATTGACAGTTAGTTAATTATGTTGTACCTTGATTAAAATTAGGAATGTTCCAAGGCTGTTGACCTAAAATAACAAAATTTCTCAATTTTTTTTTAAAAAAATGTCTAAGCACAATTTAAACCTCCTTTTCCTTAGTGTACGCAATTTTAGGACAGCCCTCGTACGTGCTAATGACATGTGGTGATAACGAACAATGTTCAAATTCAAAAGTCCAAAGGAAAATTACAAAACAGAAGCAGAGCGAACATGGACCTCTTTAAAAAATAGAGGTAGGATCAGGTCTCATAAGGAGTTAGCATACTCAGCTGACCGGTCACAACCGCCGTGTGCTCTTTGTCGTAGTCGGGAAAACGGAATAGTCCGTACACCATCAGGTGATTAGTTATGGTCTAAGAATTAGTATGAAAAACGTCAGTCAGCATGCGACTCAGTTGAAGAATGTATTTGCTGACGAGGTCATTGTATCGACCATAGAACTTACGAAAAGATGACTTCAAACGAGTTTTGTTTTATCAATTTGCTTGTCAGAAGCTTGCTTCGCCTTAGAAACTGTTCATACGAAGAGCATACCCTTGCGTATCGAATTTACTAAGAGACAACAACACTATATGCAAGTGATGATGATATATTGTCACATAAGTAAGGAAAGTTGACTATAAAAAAATTGAGGTCATCACTTTTATCATTAAGTTTTGTTGTTAGGTAACCATCAATGTCCATTTCCAGTAAAATATACAAATTTGAAACAGATGAGACACACACTTAATCTATGATTAAAAAACTTTAAAATGTAATTAAGATATTAACGTACCATTTGTTGGAAGTTGTAATCCGCCTGCCCCTGTTCCTGAAAAATCATAGGATTGAAGTTAAGTGTATAGGTAGTGTTAGCAATTTAAAAAAAAGGTTATCAATGTCAATATTCCTATTATCATTTCAAAAGTCATCATATGTTTGAATAACACATAAACATTCATTGCATCATTTTGCTAATTAAATTGTTACCCAAAGCTTATCACTGAAATTTGACAGTTATATCCAAACGTTTGGTCAATTCATAAGTTTTACATAAACATATACACCCTTTACCAGCAAATTATAGATGGAAGTAAAAGGGTCTCTAAAAAGCCAATCAATAGATATCAGGGTTTTGGATAGTCGTGCATAAAATTATAGGAAATTATATGGTGGAATATTTTTTATAAGTAATGAATTTTTTACTCAAAAGTAAATATGTAAATATTCATAAAGCCGTGAGAGTTTTCTATTTCTTTTCCTTCCGTTTCAGGTATTCAATGTATAAAAAATTATTTAGTTATGTGATGAAAATGTTCACAAAACAAACCAAATGCACCAGCAAAAATTGCATTTGTTTTTAAACCTAACCTTTTGAAGCTTTTCTTAAACTATTATATGCCCTCCAAAAATGGAGATACATGCATAATCAATTGCCTCTAACATACAATATGGTAAACATTTTAATGGCATTGTGTTGATAAAGACTCATTATCTCTTTTTATTAAGCATTAAATATAAGATACTAATCATTTCAAAAGATATATATAACAATACTTTTTTCATAGATATTAATTATCTTTTTTACGTGCGAAATGGGGTAAAACTTAAAAACTAAAATAACTGAACGATAATTCCAGGGGTGAATCACTTTTATTCGGTACGCCTATTAGCATCTCAATCATCTACTTCTCCATTAACTGGTCGTTATACATTGAATGCCTGAAATAGTGTGACGTTGTGCATGCATATTCAAACGATTTTAACAAAGTGTCTACGGTCAGTGACATTTTATCAATATTTTTTTTTTTATATTTTAAGTACAAGATGTGCCAAGCAAAGGACAAACGTGTGTCTAACTAAATCAATCAACCAATTGAATTTACTTGTTAAAACAAGATATATGTACTTGGATCCTCCAAAAATGCATTGATAAAAACATTAAAGCATTAATTACTTGACTTGTGTATGCTTTTAAAAACAAAATGTTCTAAAGTTCATTTAGGACTTTCAGCAAGCTTTCGGAATTTGCATCTTGTCTTTTTTCCTGAGTTATCCATCTTGAATCTTTTTAGTTAAATGTGTATTCAATTGATTGTTCCTACTAAATACTTAAGGTGTGGTATCATACACTGTACATATAATTGCATTTTATAATAATTATGTAAGAGTGGAACAATAATCGACTTCACTGTTCATACCCGCTGGGAACGAGAATGGAGGTATAGCACCAATAGCTAGAAAACGTAAACCAAATCTATTTACGAACAATGCATGAATATATTAACAAATGTACTACATGTATCTAGTAAACCAAATCTATTTACTAACAATGCATTAATATACTAACAAATGTACTACATGTATCTAGAGAAGTGACTGCATTCAGCCAATAGCTATGATCAAATATCTTACCCTGTCCACCTTGGCCTGAAATATAAAAATTTTTAAAAAAATAAATATTTCATATTTTAAAACACGTTAACATATGTAGTATATAGTTTTTCATTATTCAAAACAAAAAAGTGGATGCTAAACACAAAATAGTTCGAGTAATAAACTGAAAAAACTTATTTATGTTTTGCAAAGCAAGCAGATTGCAAAAAACGAACGGCGAATGAACGGGCAGTAACTCTATAATATCAGAGGACGAAAAACAATTTATCTGTTATTTACATTTCGATGACATAATTTTTTTTAAATTTTATCCATAAGTAACTCTTCAGGATTTAAGAAGTAGAGCCCTCGTAAAACATCAATTAGGAACACAAGAAACAAATTAGAAAAAGTCTAGAGCCAAAAAAATCGGATTCGTCAAAAACTGAATTCCAAACATGAAATTCGCATGAAAGCAAGAATGTTATTCGTTATAATCAATAGTAACAAAATGTGTGTGAAGGCAACGACAATTGTTACAGAGCATTATTGCTGAACGTAAAAAGTACAAATAAAACGTCTCTAGAAAGACACCGGCACGTTAAAAGGAGAGCTGGCCTCTGTTTATAGTATTAGTGGTTTATTAGTTTAACGAGAGAATTTGACACACATATGCATTTATATTTTGTACCTTGGTTGAATCTAGGTATTGTCCACTGCTGTTGAGCTAAAACATTAAGTTTAGTTTAAATGACATTTTGTCGAAGTACAAGCAATAACCTGTACATGTCTGGATTCACTAAATACCGCTTTTCAATTCGTTATTATGGTTAATTTCCTTTCTTTTATACATGGATCAAGCAAATAAATGTCTTTGAGTCTTAACTTAAAGTTGATTGCTGCACAAAATGTCACAAATCCCTTATTAATGAAAAACGCCAAAGATAGCATAAATCCAATGCAGATATAATAGTCCTGATACAAAAACTAATTATACAAAACTAAGAAAGATAAAATATGAACATCAAACTTAACGAATTTTAAAATATTTACATTTTTTAGTCTTTGTCTGTGATAACACTACGAATCAATTTTGAAATGCACAGTCCTATAAATTCAAATGACGTATTGTTGGGGCGCAAGCGGGGTTTGCATAATTATTATTCTAATATTTAATCGAACAATTGCTGAAAATTATATAAATATAAGTTATAACAAATCATTCTTTGAATATTATGAGGTGAAGATTTCGGTCGGGGCGTGATCAAATCTATCATAAAGCCCTTCGGACTTTATTGGATCTAATCACGCCCGACCAAAATTATCACCTTATTATAGTCAAAGAATGAATCCTTATTCCTTAGCAAGAGCGACACTTCACGTTCACACAGTAAACCAATACTAGTACTGTCGTACGCGAATTAGAATAACATAATAAGAAATTTGTAAATAGAGTAAGAAAGAAATTAAGCTTACCATTATTTCCTTGGTTGCCTCCCGCACCTATAACAAAAAAGAAAATATTTAATCAATGTTAACCAAAATATTTAAATCCAAAAACAGTCAGATAAAATGTTGTCGATAGTTACAATTATTTTAAATCAAATAAAAGGATTTCATGCATAACAAAACTATGCGATATAGTTCATAAAATAGCTGTAAGTCCATATTACCAGGGTGGGGTGAATGGAGTGAAGGATTTGAAATTTTTCTCAAGTTTTACAATATATAAAACAAATTATGGGTCAAATTCGAAAACCTTATAATGAAACATAGGTCCCATCATACCGTTTATACCATATATGGAAGATTGTCGGTGTCATGCATGTTAGTTTATACATAATTCGATCTTTATTTGTTTAAAATTCTTTTATATCATGAGAGAATTTGCTTCTGAAAGAATATCTAATGTGTTGGTTTGAACAAAATTTATGCGTTGTTTCTTATTTATTAGATTGTTTAAAATTTTGATCAAAGTACGATAACAAAGGGAAAAAATAATATTGATTTCCTTTGCATCCATACCTAAGTCTCCAGAAAAAGGTGATTGAAATTCAAATGCTATGAAAAATTTAGAAAAAAGAAAAGAAATGTTAAATTAGTACAGACATCATTAAAATTATGATGAATGTCAAAATTCAGACAATTCAGTCATATTTTATAGGATCTTTCTGGTAAACTTACCATTTCCACCTTGGCCAGGAAGCCCCTGACCTTGGCCTGCAGAAGAAAAAAAAATTGAATATATTAATCTCCATGAAATAGGTATTAGATTACATGTAATTCATTCAAGTTCAATTCTAACAATATCGTTGGGGCAGAAATAAATATTAAACTGTTTCATAACTCTTGTACCATTGTCTTATTACATGTAACCGGGCAGTTTGCAGTTTGTAGCAACTGGAATATCATAACCAACACACATACCTCCGGCTCCTCCTAAAAACGGGGGCTGTTGTGGGAATGGGTTTTGTTGTCCTGTAAATTAGATGATTGTAAATCAATAACTCAAATTCTGTAAGACTCTGAAATGTGCACAGAATCTACGTTTCCAGGTCGTAGAGTAATTGTAGTGTACGGTTTTAAATAACGGACATTTGTACCGTTTCCGGTTCACAATCATAAGTAATAAAATACATACCTAGGGGAGCTCCAGGAAATCCGGGGAATCCAGGTCGGCCTTCGATAAAGTTATAAAATCTCGTGAAATACATGTCCAAACTAAAGCATAGTTTTATTTTTTATTTAAAATTTTGATTTTTTTGTTTGTTTGTTTGTTTGTTTGGTTTTTTTTTTTTGATAAACCTGTTGGTCTTTGGAAAACTTAATAAATAAGTGAAAGATGAAGATTCCTTAAGTATTTCACATTTTGAAATGTTAATCTAAGCAATGCTTAATTGAAAATTTGTGCCTATCTTCATTGTTTTAATAAATAATTTTGCAACTACATATGTCATATACAAATGGTAATTTTATTGATGTGTTTATAGAAAATATCGAATTTTAAAACGTTACCTCCAATTGGTGGAAAACCAGGTCTGCCTGTGGTAAAAAAAATGCGTATATTGCATTTGAGGTGAATAAAATACATCGAATAGTTCGTTTTGTTACAGATTATAATGCTGAGTGTTTTAAGCGTTTGATTCACTTATCATATTGAATATACTGAGTTTATAATAAAATTGATCAGACATAACTGTATATGAATATGGATAGTACATTAAAGCAATAACACCAATCTATGAATACTATAGTACATAGATATGCAATACAGAAGCCTTCATGTTGGTACGTGTAAATAAGAAAACGTTCGTTAATGCATGGGTATATGGTATCCATTGATTGCCTGTGAAGCTAATAAGTGTATCGTGTTTATATTTACTTGTCGAATGAAAACAGTATCAAGTTTGAAATTTCATTTTTGTAAAAATATTTGTATGGAATATTATATATAAGTTAGTATCAAGTTTGAAAAAACTTCGGTACAGGTGATTTGAGACTAGCGCGTGTTTTTTTATGCCGAGATCTACCCCTGCATCCCTCAAGGGTCAGTCCCCTGCATCCCTCAAGGGTCAGTCCCCTGCATCCCCCATGGGTCAGTCCCCTGCATCCCCCAAGGGTCAGTCCCCTGCATCCCCCAAGGGTCAGTCCCCTGCATCCCCCATGGGTCAGTCCCCTGCATCCCCCAAGGGTCAGTCCCCTGCATCCCCCATGGGTCAGTCCCCTGCATCCCTCAAGGGTCAGTCCCCTGCATGCCCCATGGGTCAGTCCCCTGCATCCCCCAAGGGTCAGTCCCCTGCATCCCCCATGGGTCAGTCCCCTGCATCCCCCATGGGTCAGTCCCCTGCATCCCTCAAGGGTCAGTCCCCTGCATCCCCCATGGGTCAGTCCATTGCATCCCTCAAGGGTCAGTGGTAAATACTCAACTTCTGCACCTCCCTGGTCAAGGTTTCAAACTTGTGAACTTTGGACTTTTAGTGAGCTTTGAACATTAAGTAAAATTTGAACTTTTGAATTTCTATTTTTGTTGGAATTTGTAGAATTACCCGAATAATGATGTTACTTTAGAGAATGCCCTTATTCATGTATGGCGGTCCATTATCCTTTAAACAGCCGTGCCCAATTTTTGCCAGGTTTGAAATAAATTTAAAAATGTTTTGTCGTGCACTTTTCTGAGATAAAACAAAACCAATTGTTGGACATTTATGATTATAAAATTTAAAATCAGTCTGTGCGAACAAAACTCTGTTCAAGACCTCGAACTATTAACGCCGTATATTGCAGAAAATTTAAGTCTATCAACAAATTGTCATATTATATATGTCACTTGTCGATGTATTCTAGTGTATAATGGTATAATTTATAATTAATAACATAATTGGAATTACAAAATTTTGATTATATAACCTACATATGTACATGTGATACTAAAGATGTAATAAAGCACATGCAACTATAATTCAACTAAAAGGCACAGTACACTGTAGTATAGTGCATTGAAAACAATAATTGTTTGTGCTAAGTTTGCATATTCTATACATATGAATATACATATATTTGGACATTCATACCTCCAAAAGGTGAAAATGGAAGAAAAGGTCCTATGAAAGATATTGACAATTAAAATTATTTCTGATAACAGATAAATATGAACTTGAGTGTATACTTGCATCTTTAAAATATCGTCTAAAAAGGGGGAAAAAAATAAGTTTCAAACCTCTGATTGGCATAAATGGAAATTGTCCTGGTCTTCCAAATGGTGGTAAAAATGCTTCAAAAAAGAAAGAAAACGAAAAAGAAGTTTTTGCAATGCTTATCTATAAAAAAATTGTTCCAAAACAATAAAGATTGGGTTTTTTTTTTTAAGAACTTACGAGGCCGACGCAGAAATGGTTGTCTCTGGAAAGGATTAGCTCCGCCGCCTACAATTGAAACACGTTTATTTAAAAAAAAAACCCACATTACTTTGCAGTTTAAAACGGACACAAGATATATTGTTTACGTTTCTTTGATTATGAGTTTATCAAATTACAATTTAACAGATGAAATCATGGATTCAAATAATAAAAAGGATTATATATCTAATTATCACTGTAACTAAAGATTAATTATTGGCAGTTAAGTTTTATAAGCGGTTGGGTGTTATTAAAAGACAACATTTAATACATGTGAATGTTTATACATATATGTAATTATGATAATTGACAAAATAAACACACAAAAAAGCAATTCATACAATACATTGTGCAATTGCAAAGCATTTAGTGCATAAAAAGAACTTACTATTATTGGAAGAATAGACTTACAATGTACATGTCGTGAAAAGTAACAATAATACAATATACTACAAAATTAAAGCGATTAATCTTATGGGTAATATTATAAACTTATACAATGTATAAGTATATAATAATTATTAAAAAGAAATACCCTATAAATCATACAGTTTTTGCGAAGATAAAATCCTTTCATTTCGATTCATTCATGATAACTGTGACGTCAAAAAACCTACCTCGTCGGGATGCAGTTGTTCGAACATTAGAGATAGCATTGGCTGTAAGCGAAGATGGAAGCAAAACTTCAGGCTGAATAGCAAAAGCACGAATAAGTGAGACCGGAACGCCCACCCTGCGAACTCTGTCGCGGGGGAGGCGGTCACGGTTCGCAATGAGTACACTGGCAGCACCGTTGGTTAGCAGCAACATTTGGCCTCTCTCACCTAACCCCTGCGCTCCTAAATTATTTTGCTGGGGGAAACCCTGAAAGGTTTGTGGGAATCCGGGCGTCTGTTGCTGGGACCGGATGCTGGGGAGCTGTGCGGGCGCTGTCTGGTCGCTCAGAATGTCGCCACCCTGGTTATTACCAAGATTATTACCCCCACCCCCAGGAGTACCAGCCCATTGACCTGTTTGTGAAAAATACATGATTATTAAGCAATTCATTTTATACTGTATAATATATAACATAAACTGCAATTTTAAAAAAAAATTATTTAAGAAGGTTTGCTGGTCAACAAATTAGCATACAGATATGCCTTAATTTTTAGATATGATGCCATTGTAAGCTATAAACTACTATTTAGTCAAGAGAAATGTCCATCATCTTTATAGAAAATTCTGAAGGAGATTAATATAGTCTAAAAATGGCAACAACTATCTAGCCTTTCTAAATTCATATCAGTACAAGCACGTACCTTGCGATGATGGAATAAGTAGCAGGAATCCAAATGCTAAAAGTAGGGACATATCTAAGTGTGTCGTGTACGGGAGATAAATTCGCTTTTCTTGTTCTTTATTTCTACTGAAAAAAAAACGGTCAAAAATTTAAAAAGAAGGAATCTAGATATAATTTCAATAACAAATACAAAAACTAATTACTTTAATGGTTATGTGATCGTTAATATACCGGTATTTTTGACAAATGCATCACAATCAATTTTAAGAAATTACCCCAGGGTTTTTTTCATATCGTTTCTCATTAAATGTCATGGTCTAATTGGGCTAAATATTTTAAATTCATAGTTTGGTATTTCTAGACTTTCAGTACAACTTAGCTCTGATTGTAACATAGGTGTTTGTGAATACTGGCGCCATATGTTTTTCTGTTAATTCAAATCGCATTGTATACAATTGTAAATATCCCCCAATTATCATCCATTTCATTTTTAAACAAACGACTTTAATCAGTCATTTGTAGGACAAAGAAATGATTTATAGGTTTATAGGTACCTTCCTTCCCCTTTCCTTGACATACATTTTACAGAACTAAGTTTTCATAGACGTGTACAACGTTACATATTCTTTTCTTCCTGTATTTTAGTTAAATAAAAAACAAAATGGATTCAATTTCAAATAAGTTGTCGTGGGTAATTTCCTTGAAATTATTCTTATTATGTTATGATCATCATTAATAAAAAGACGAATATGATTTATTGCTCTGTTCAGATGAATTACGTAATTTGAAAAGTTCAGGCGGAAACTTTGATATGCAGGAAACGAATTTTCTTCTAGAAACTGATTTAAAAAGTATGAATAATGGTTTCATTCAAAGATGAATATGAGAATGATTCATTAAATCAAATACACTTGCATGTATGGGCAATAACAATGATTTACACTGTTCATGCAATCACATGCAATCAAATGCAGAAATGGACAATATTTTGTTGGTAAACTTCTTAATCTTCGGAATCCTGGCACATAAACTAAAGATTTTTTATGGATCATTTGTTTGTTTTTTATAACCATTAGGGCAAGTTAATTATTAATCAATGATACAATGTACATGTTGTTTATTGACTTCGTACAAATAACCAAGATTTACAAGCTCAAATGATTTATCATTTGAGCTTTGTTACAAAGATAAATCGCTTAATGTTTTATTAAGCTATTCATCATTATGAAAGTTAACATAAGCTATGATTACGTTCAAAATTTGTAAAAATGAAAAAAAAATAAAACAAAATCGTGAAATGACAGTTGATAATAATAGAAGGGTGAAAAGTGTGTTTACAAAAAGTAAATCTTGTGACTTGCAACAAGGAAATGTCGAAATTCTGGTCAATAAAATTAAATTTCACCTCGTGATTTCAATTACATCACATTGAATTTCTAGTCATGCTTGCGAAATAAAAATGGCAAAATGACAGGATTCTGACACTGCTGAACGAGACACGAATCACCAAATATACAGAGAGAATTGCGCGTTATTAAATGATATCTATATGAACTAATGTGTTAAAAATACGTGTAGTTGTTGCAGACTATGCAAGTCTTGCACATGTATTACTCGGAAATAGTATCATTATCGTTATTGATTTTCGACGATTGTTCAGATTTAGCCGCACTTATTTATGATACTCAGACACAAAGCAAAAAAAAAAAAACAAATATTCACATTTTATTTACCATTTTTACCAAACCTGATGATCCTGATTGGAAGGAAGCGGGGAGTGGGGGGTGCTGGTTTTTCAGCTTATTTGATTTATATGTGAACTATTCCTGTGAGTTTAATATCATCCGAAAAATCGGAGAAATCACTTAAAATAACTTTTCTATATATGTCAACATAAGAATAATTGTCGGTTTTCAAAAAGCCCCCCCCCCTTCCCACCTTCAAAAACATATACACGCGTACCTGTTGCTACGTGCCCAAAAGTAAATGTGTATTGCTTAAAGAAAATTTTGTTATAATTGGTGAATGGGGTGAGATTATCCAGAATATTTCGACCAGCAGTGTTAAAAATACACCATTTAAAACAAGCCATTCAAAAAATAATGTTAAGTTGCATTCATAGCTCTATTTTTCCCCTTTTAAAGTTTTGCTACAAGTATCTCTTATAGATACTACTGAACTCATAAATATAATGAAATGTATGAAAAAGTTCGTATACAGTTCGCGAACATTTTCCTGAAATCATTCATAAGGTTTCCTGATGAATGGGCTAAGCGACATAAAAAAGTGCTTTCCCTGTTTTGTCTGAGGAGTGATAGGTGATTGTGTTTCTGTGAGTTACAATGATTAAGCAGTACAGGGTCATTTATCACCGAATATTCTTTTGTTCTGATAAAATACCGGAATATAGGGTTATAGTAAAAGCATCTTAAAAGGAGACATTGATGTGTGGGAAGGCTATAGCTCAGTATATGGAGGGAAATGGTCCGTGATGTTTGAGCTGCCACAGCCGCAGTTAAATACATGAGGCGGGTTAGGATGCTTTGCCGTTGCCCCTGTCAGCTGACACAGTGCTCGTGTTTACAAGTCATTGATATCATTCTACTAACCATTTCTTAGGGTTATAATTTTACAAACGGGGCGATACTTACGTGTAACAGAAACAAAACTAGTCAATTTGTGTGAAGATCGGTGTCAATATCCGCCATTCCATCTCATCAATCAATTTAATATGCTTTATATTTTTGTGCTTACGGGTATGTGTTGAATACATAAGCGGTCTTCATGACAAAATACATTGCAAATGTATCAATAAATTCGTTATTGTTTGAAAAAGAAACATTGATTATTCGCGTAATTGATATACATCTCACGTCAGAGCCCTCAATAAAATTAGCATAGCATGATGATGGGTCGTAATAAGAGATATAAATAATAAGAAAAAAAATCTGGTTTGCTGTCAAAATGATCAAAAATGTTAATTTTCAATTAATCGTCCTGAATTGTTTTATAAAGCTTAAGGCGTGTTACTTTTATTCTTCGTTCTGGAAAGATGAATCGGAACTTTGTCGATCACGACGGCGAAGACAGACCCAATGAAGAGCAATTACTTTATAAAATACAGCTGTCAAAACTGATTTTACTTATCAATCATGATAAATAAGAGACAGCTTTGATATTGACAACTCTGATTTTAAAAAAAAGAAGGTTTTTTTCTTTCATGTTGTAAAACTGTACGTGTTGCCAAGTTCACAAGTGACATGTAGGCCGATTAATTCAATTATTTGATATAAGGTTAGGATAAATAATGCCTCATTTGATCTGAAGTTTAATATGTAATCTGTTCGCTGTTATATACTTGCCTACTCCTTTACAGACAAAAAATTTGAAACAAACTAGTTGCGCAAAAAGCGTCACAGTGATGAGTAGATCCAAAAAGCTAACTGGCTTATTAATATATTACCAAGAAATGTTAACTGTCAAACCTGATTAACCCTCTTAATTAACTTGTCGCGGAGAAATCATTTAGCTGGAAACGGACAAAATTTCCGCGTTCTATCTAGAAATTTACAAGCAAACCGTGTTTACTTGTCTTATATGTCCCCAGGTTCCCTGCAGATCAGCCGTGTAGTCGCGCAGATTTCTTGTAAACCACTTTTTATTTTAAGGAAACGTCTCGTTCGAAATGATACGGCTTATATACATAATACATGGTATTTATCAACATTTCGTAGGTCCGGACTATAAAAATCAACTTTTATAGACTTATTCTTCATCAGATTTGCGGAAATCGTAATTTTTAAAATTTTTTTTATATATATACAATTCATTAATTTTCTGTAGTGACAAGAATTTTCATTTTTAGTTCATTATTTATTTTGACACCTAGTTTTGACTATAGTATGATAAGAATTAAAGTCCATACCTTGTTTTTGGTTTGTATTGTACAGTAATCTCCCCTGGGTTATATTTCTTAGTCGTGTTAGGTCCCTATGCTATACCTGACTGATGTCTCTCAAGAACTGGCTTCTAATAATTTACCTGCATAACCTCTCAATCCATCATCCCGTGACGTGATTCGGCTTTGACAGTTGACTCTATCTAATATTGTTTCCTTTCAAATTAAATAAGATACACGTGCATTGATAGAGGCCAGTTTGAGTTGCGGTATTAGTCCAGCCCTTTTACTTATTGTCTTTCCCTTAGAAAAACAATTAATCATTAAGTTTTCGACGATAATAATGACAAATGCGGAAATAGAAAATGTTTAATTGCCAAAAATATATATAGATACTGTTTTTTCATCTTTAGGACTGTCTGTCTTCGATAAAAACGACACAAAATAATCTACATGTACGTATATTAAGCCACTTTTTATTAAAAAAAAAAATTACCAAATTTTGTGAATAAAATGATTCACATGGCTGATTGTGCTTTGTTATTACACGGCAACTTTTTACAGTCTGATTCTGGTAGATTCTGGTAGATTTGTGGAGGCCACTGTATCACTGTCTGTGGAAACAAAGAGCACAGAGCGGTACCCTAGACCGTTAACTTACATGTACATATACAATGTACAATGTCGACATCACTCGTAACTAACGCCAATTTTTCTAAAGTTATTTTGTCCGTCAATTTTGATTCCGACAGACCTTCAAATGATTTTGTTGTTAGTTGGGTTTTTTTTATTCATGGATGTGATTTTTCGATAACCTCATTTTGACAGCCTCACATTGATCAATGGAATATCTATTTTAACAACAACATTGGTATCGCTCATACTGTTTATCAAGCAATTTAATTATTACACATTTTACGTTGAAATTCATATAATACTAGTATTATGTTAATATTTAAAACTAAGCTTTAGTAAATGAGTACTCTCCTTCCCAATGAAGTAGATTTTTTAATATATTCCATTCTTCTAAATGATAATAATCTACTCATCTTTTATATGTTTAGCAATCAAGTATAGGTATTACATTTTGTTGCGGATGGAGGACTTAGCAGATAAAAACGCCATTACGTCAATTAACGAAAATATACGGTCAAATTGAATGAATTCTTTATTGCATTCTTTACATTGTTTCGATAATCTTAACACAAGAGATATTAAAATAATAATAATATGCTGAATTTAGATTGGAAAACAGTCATGCCAGATTCTTTTACTCGAACTCAAATGTTTTAATGATCCACATAATGAAAATTTCAAGATTAAAATGCTCTTAAATCTAAAAAAAAAAAAAAAATTGCAATGATAATAATGTGTAATCAGCTCCCGAAATTATCAGATTTGGAATAAAAAAAAAAAGATATAGTCACATAAATAATCCAACAATGTGTTTATTCATATAAACGCATTCCACATCACTGATTGTTACATGTATATTTTTACATAATGAACATCTTTATTTTATACACAAAAGTTTAATTCTTAAAAGCTGTCTATGCTCAAAATATCATCATAGGTGAACGTTTTCTTGAGTAAATACATCCATATTACTTTAAAGAAATATCACTCCTCGCGATATCAACAGACTTTAAATATAAGCCGTCCCAGGGTGCCCTGGTTGTTGATGACGTCATTGTGAGCAGCAGGTGCTTGGTCCAAGGTATAAGTCTTCCCTATCGGCGGTTTTACCCACCCGTCTCTCATTCCGGCGGATACAGCGGCATCTATTTCATCCATTTCATTCTATTCGAAAAATTTTCAGAAATCAAAATGGTGTCTTCAATATTTTTCATTGAAATACGTATACATTAGAAGAAGCTAATCGCTAGTGTTATTGTTTAGTCTTCATGAAGTGATGACATGATTTAATCAGGCCGTATGCACTTACTTGAGAGGCATTAAACAGCAGCATTCCCGTGACGATGCATTCTTTCTGCATGGCTAGTCTGGGCGTGATCTCTACAGAACCCCTGTTTCCAACAACCTGCCAAAACATTAAGTATTAAACCAAATACCTCGGATGTAAACATGCACATGTAATACATGTGAACATGTATGAATTGTCCTCTCAAGAATCATGCACACTTCAACTCGCTCTGTTTTTCATATCACACTAGAATTGAAGAATTAGCCCTCTCCTTATCACGCTTAAATACATTATTATACATCAATAATTTAATTCTGGTTGTAACGCGCTTTCTGATTGGCTAAAAAAATTATTTTATGCCTACGTCATAGTAAGGCTAACGTCAAAAAAGTATCAATCCGCCTGACGTTACGTTTGAATTTTGTACAATTTGACGTCATTTTAAAGGTCAAATTACCGTTTTTTCTACAATTTAGGATAAAAGAATTAAATTATAAGCAATGAATTCAATATTTATTAATTTTATACGATATAAAATGGTTTGAAACAGTTTACGCTTTTTTATAAACCGCTTCGCGGTTTATAAAGCGTAAACTGCCCCAAACCATTTTATATCGTATAAAACAAAAAAATATTGAATTCATTCCTTAAATATGATTATTCTATATCAGGCAACATCTGATTGATTTTAGACAATCACGTGCCATGCAGGGCAATAAAACTTCATATTTCCCTGTCATCGTCATATTTTTTTATCATATCCCACCCCTTTGAATTTTTATTCCTTGCTAATGAAAAATCCCGATGGTGAGCATACGCATTAATTAAACAATAAATTATATTGAAAAATCGTTTTAAATCCTTGTTATATCAGAAAACTTACATAGAAAGAAACCAGTAAACATTAACTACAATGTAGGTTGTTGCTTTACTAGAATTGAAGAACTATTAGAACCCGATGTATTCTATATTATCACCTGTCGTTCGGTATAATAAACAATTTATTGCATGATTGTGAGGGAAATATGAAAATTTATTCCCCCAGAAAAATCATATTTCCCTCGGGCGTTGTCCTCGGGAAATATGATTTTCCATGGTGGAATAAATCTTCATATTTCCCTCACAATCATGCAATAAATGTATATTGTACAGGTTGTCTCTATTTCTTATCACGCTAGAATACTTACAACAATTCGCCCTCTCTTTGATATCATTTCCAGGTCCTTCTCGAGGTTTACGTTAGCAAGCATCTCTATGATGATTTGAGGTCCATTGTTAGACGTCGCTTCCTGTAGAAATGGATAAAGAAATGCATTGTAATTTATATGGTGCATGTTCCTTTTCTAAGCATATTTAGTAATCGTTTTATAAGTTTTCATGGCACCATTATTTTGGCTGCATATCCATCTTCCCTATGACTGAAGGCTGCGTCACATCCGTTCCGTAAGATAAGATCGATCCCAGCCTCACTTCCGGCTGTCCCCAACACACGCAGTCCCCTGGACTTAGCAATCTGAACACAAGCAAGTCCAACCTGAATAAAAAATGTTCAATTTACAATTGAATATAACGGAGGATAAAACACAAATTCTACACATAGATGGTAACATTTATTTACCATAACTATATCTGTAACTGGCCCAAAGTACGGATAGCGTGACTAAGAAAGGCAATTAATTCGGAGGGAGTAACAGTTTAAATACAAACCGCGCCACTGGCTCCATGAATTAGAACTGTTTCGCCGGGCTTTGCCCCACCACTGTATAAAACAGAATGTCATGTCTTTAAATGTTACACCACCTACCTTAACCTACAAAAAGCGACAGATTTTTACAATGATTTTTTAACATGAAAGAAAATAGAACTGACATGATAACTAGAGCCCTATATGCTGTGTAATATGGTATTCCAACTCCCGCACCCTCTTCAAAAGTCAGGTTGCTATGGAGAAGTCTGGTTCCAGTTGACGCTGAAGTACAATATTCCGCGTAGCCGCCAGACGCCACAGCCATAGAATAAACCCGGTCCCCTTTCTGTGGAACGATGACGTGTACATGTAATAATGTAGAATTAAAGGACAAAAAATTACGTAAAAGAGGTTTCAAGTAAAATTGACATTTTATCATAAAGCCCAAAAGTGTGCGTATGTAATCAGCCGATTCTTCGATACAAAAATCTAGTCAACTGCCATTTAGTCCTAACACTGGGTTTTCATCAAATCAGATTAGGTACATTAATCAAGTCTACATACTAAATCCATAAAATTTGAATAAAGTTGAATAAAGATACATGTAATGAGATAACTTGAATTTAAATGCTGGTAACATAATACATTGCAGTGTATATTTTGGTAAATGCATCGGTCTCTTTCCATTTATCAAGACTTTGATGTTTTGATGCATCACCGTTGTATTGTATGGATAGCTAAAAAACCTACCGTATATTATTTAACGGGAAAGGTTGTCAACCCTTTATGTTTTGGGTTTTTTTTAGGTTTAGGCTAACAACAATTTTATCTATATACAACCTATTTTACCGTTCTGACAAAATCCATGGAAACAATACTTTTGGTTATTATGATCGATTTATGATTAATTTTCGAATTCATTGCCGTAGTTCAGTCATTATGATACCTTCTTCTTAGAGCATTGACTTTGGGTTCCTTGAATAAAATAGCATTTTGACGTAGGCGTGTTTTCTTTAGTTAGCAGTAGTAATCAGTGTATATTTCATTTGATGCCAACATCAATTTCAACCTGTTTTGCTGCGTGAACTAGATATCAAACCAAAAGTTTCATGTCCCGTTAAATTGGATGCAATTCAGTTATTATTATAATTGTCATTTATTTCAACTTTGAGCCATTATGCTCATCAGTATTGTACACAAAAACAAAATACAAATATGCGAGGCACGCAAAATGCGAAGCCGTTAGGCTTCAGAGAGTCTCTGAGAGCGTGCATTCTCATTTAATTGGAGAATTAAAACATTTAATTTTGACAGTTTTTGCATTTATAAGATATATCATAACAAGGGACTTGATTTATTGGATCCTTAATGTACTAGTGCCTGACTTTATGCGGGTTCGTTACCTTGAGATGTTTGACCTTTGGACCCACTTCCTCCACCACCCCAGCTACGTCTTTCCCGGGGGTGTATGGCAGTGTTGGTTTCACGGCATATGTTCCTGACCTGATGTATGTATCCACGGGGTTGATACCTGCGGCGTGGACTTTAATTAGAACCTATAAGAATTAAACCCAAGAACTGAGTACTATGCCATTCTGGGTATATACTTCGTCTTTATTTTCTTCGGCATTTCTTCTGAAAACAGACGAGCAGTTTATAGTCTATTTTAAGTATTTAAACAAAACATGATTTATCAAATTTAACGAATGAAATTTATAGTGTAGTGCAATTTGCCCCCTTATGAACAACTAAATGAGCAAGGGATGGAAGAGATAGAATTAAGAGATTCAATGAGCACTAAAATTCTTTCTATAGGACTATGAACGTAACAATCAAATCTTGCCCCCAAAAAAATCACAGATAAAAGTATATAATACTATGAAAATTCCAGCATTGATCCAATATGGGTCTCGTTTTAAGACAGATGTTGAGAAAACACAGTGTGTTGTATACCTGGTCCTCCGATGGTCTCGGCACGGGTACATTTGTTTCTACTTTTAACACCTGAGGCCCACCAAATTCTGTGACTCTAATGGCTCTCATCATCGTTTTTATGGCAGATCGCACGGACATGCTGAAAAAAGAGAATGCAAGATCACCGAGTATGACTGCAGAGTCATTTGTTTATAATAATTTACATCCACCAAGTATGAATCCCTCTATTTCTTACGGGTATTGATTGTAACTCATGATCACAGCTCTAAAGAAACTGACAGGTCTGAATTATATACAACCCAGTTCTAACCATTTTATCAGTCGGTCCTTCAGCAGCGTAAGAAAAATCACGGACTGCAAGAAATAACCATGATAATGTCAGACTCATACTCCCATAAATTAAGATGACTTTGGATGCCATTTCGTTCGTCTAACGTACTGTTGTACATTAACAATATTTTAGTTACCTTTACTTACTTTTTACTATCAATATATTAATTTGTTAAAAGAGAGATGTAAATATAAACAATAAAATGCACTAAAATGCTTTTTGATGATCCATGCCTGATGCGGGTTATGACTTATTGATCATTGCAGAAAAAAGTAAAGATAACCAACTAACGCGGATTATGTATTTTTCTGCAATGTCGTTACCTTCATATTACTTATTGTTTAAATAATTGTTGCATCTGATACTTAAAAGTTAAAACAAGGGATTCAGATAAAAAATCCTCGAATGAAAAAATGCATCACAGAATATCATTCAAAATAATCGAAATCTATTCTGCATCGCACAATTAAAGCTGTAATTTTACATTTATAATATTTTGTGAATGATGTAAAAAGAAGATAGAAAAACAAAAATTCATTAGAATAATTCAAAATTTTGAAGGGGATTTTTGAAACGGTATTCTACACATACGATTTTCACTCATGTAAACTTTGTGATGTAACTGATTAACTTGAAAATTGTTGAATTTACTCACACGTGGCTCGCCATAGAAGCGAAAATAAAATTTAGATAAGAATATTAAAATGCTTATTGCCTGTTTAAGATTGCATTTATCTGTATTATTCCCCCCAAAAAATTGATGGTCAACAACAAAACCATTTGACCTACATACAGACTTTGTATTCTATAAACTAGGCCTACATATATTCAGTGGGATTGTGATTGGCCTACCGTTGTGTTCACCCGCTTGATGATAACACCTACAAACTAACCTGTCCCCGATCAGAGTGTATGAAACCCCATTCGTCAATTATCCAGAAAACAAGAATTCGTCCTCCGGTATGCAGGTACCCACGTACGATGAAATAATAGGAATGTACACGTACGATTTGGGAGAAGGGGCTTGGTATTTGTTAGCGATGATATCTGTAGATCTATTTTGTTTTAATTTATATAAGTTTCTCTGTATTTTAAGAGTCGAGATTATTTATCGATATTGATGAAGAAATCGAGCTTATATTCACGTAGTATTCCGGGACACTCTATTGCTCTTGTTCGTGATTTAGTGTGACCAATTGGTACTCGGCTTTTTTTCAAGCAGGTGAAAGGAGAAGACCAAAGTCAAGCTACTCAGCAATAAGCTGCTCAGCAATAACGAAATTTGTTTACATTTATCGACTATATAAACGGTATTTTCCGATCCCGATTGAAACAAAATAATAGAAACAGGGCGCCTAGCGCCAAAACTAGGACTTGTGCCACTCAGGTGACACCGGATTCTTGGGGGACGGGGTGTCCCCTCGGGATCCCCGGCCCCAAAAGGGGCAATATTAGCACCGATTTCCGGCGCCAGAGCTCTGAGTTGACCCTATGATAGTGTTAAATAGGGAGTCTAAACAGGGCGCCTAGCGCCAAAACTAGGACTTGTGCCACTCAGGTGACACCGGATTCTTGGGGGACGGGGTGTCCCCTCGGGATCCCCGGCCCCAAAAGGGGCAATACTAGCACCGATTTCCGGCGCCAGAGCTCTGAGTTGACCCTATGATAGTGTTAAATATGGAGTCTAAACAGGGCGCCTAGCGCCAAAACTAGGACTTGTGCCACTCAGGTGACACCGGATTCTTGGGGGACGGGGTGTCCCCTCGGGATCCCCGGCCCCAAAAGGGGCAATACTAGCACCGATTTCCGGCGCCAGAGCTCTGAGTTGACCCTATGATAGTGTTAAATAGGGAGTCTAAACAGGGCGCCTAGCGCCAAAACTAGGACTTGTGCCACTCAGGTGACACCGGATTCTTGGGGGACGGGGTGTCCCCTCGGGATCCCCGGCCCCAAAAGGGGCAATACTAGCACCGATTTCCGGCGCCAGAGCTCTGAGTTGACCCTATGATAGTGTTAAATAGGGAGTCTAAACAGGGCGCCTAGCGCCAAAACTAGGACTTGTGCCACTCAGGTGACACCGGATTCTTGGGGGACGGGGTGTCCCCTCGGGATCCCCGGCCCCAAAAGGGGCAGTACTAGCACCGATTTCCGGCGCCAGAGCTCTGAGTTGACCCTATGATAGTGTTAAATAGGGAGTCTAAACAGGGCGCCTAGCGCCAAAACTAGGACTTGTGCCACTCAGGTGACACCGGATTCTTGGGGGACGGGGTGTCCCCTCGGGATCCCCGGCCCCAAAAGGGGCAATATTAGCACCGATTTCCGGCGCCAGAGCTCTGAGTTGACCCTATGATAGTGTTAAATAGGGAGTCTAAACAGGGCGCCTAGCGCCAAAACTAGGACTTGTGCCACTCAGGTGACACCGGATTCTTGGGGGACGGGGTGTCCCCTCGGGATCCCCGGCCCCAAAAGGGGCAATATTAGCACCGATTTCCGGCGCCAGAGCTCTGAGTTGACCCTATGATAGTGTTAAATAGGGAGTCTAAACAGGGCGCCTAGCGCCAAAACTAGGACTTGTGCCACTCAGGTGACACCGGATTCTTGGGGGACGGGGTGTCCCCTCGGGATCCCCGGCCCCAAAAGGGGCAATATTAGACTCCCTATTTAACACTATCATAGGGTCTACTCAGTGCCCTGGCGCCGGAAATCGGTGCTAATATTGTCCCTATTGGGGCCGGGGATCCCGAGGGGACACCCCGTCCCCCAAGAATCCGGTGTCACCTGAGTGGCACAAGTCCTAGTTTTGGCGCTAGACGCCCTGATTAGAGTCCCTATTTAACACTATCATAGGGTCTACTCAGCGCCCTGGCGCCGAAAATCGGTGCTAATATTGTCCCTTTTGGGGCCGGGGATCCCGAGGAGACACCCTGTCCCCCAAGAATCCGGTGTCACCTGAGTGGCACAAGTCCTAGTTTTGGCGCTAGGCACCCTGTTTAGACTCCCTATTTAACACTATCATAGGGTCAACTCAGAGCTCTGGCGCCGGATATCGGTGCTAATATTGCCCCTTTTGGGGCCGGGGATCCCGAGGGGACACCCCGTCCCCCAAGAATCCGGTGTCACCTGAGTGGCACAAGTCCTAGTTTTGGCGCTAGGCGCCCTGATTAGACTCCCTATTTAACACTATCATAGGGTCTACTCAGTGCCCTGGCGCCGGAAATCGGTGCTAATATTGTCCCTATTGGGGCCGGGGATCCCGAGGGGACACCCCGTCCCCCAAGAATCCGGTGTCACCTGAGTGGCACAAGTCCTAGTTTTGGCGCTAGGCGCCCTGTTTAGACTCCCTATTTAACACTATCATAGGGTCTACTATGCGCCCTGGCGCCGGATATCGGTGCTAATATTGCCCCTTTTGGGGCCGGGGTTCCCGAGGGAACACCCCGTCCCCCAAGAATCCGGTTTCACCTGAGTGGCACAAGTCCTAGTTTTGGCGCTAGGCACCCTGTTTAGACTCCCTATTTAACACTATCATAGGGTCAACTCAGAGCTCTGGCGCCGGATATCGGTGCTAATATTGCCCCTTTTGGGGCCGGGGATCCCGAGGAGACACCCCGTCCCCCAAGAATCCGGTGTCACCTGAGTGGCACAAGTCCTAGTTTTGGCGCTAGACGCCCTGATTAGAGTCCCTATTTAACACTATCATAGGGTCTACTCAGCGCCCTGGCGCCGAAAATCGGTGCTAATATTGTCCCTTTTGGGGCCGGGGATCCCGAGGAGACACCCTGTCTTCCAGGAATCCGGTGTCACCTGAGTGGCACAAGTCCTAGTTTTGGCGCTAGGCGCCCTGTTTAGACTCCCTATTTAACACTATCATAGGGTCTACTCAGCGCCCTGGTGCCGGAAATCGGTGCTAATATTGTCCCTTTTGGGGCCAAGGATCCCGAGGGGACACCTGTGCCCCCAAGAATACGGTGTCACCTGAGTGGCACAAGTCCAAGTTTTGGCGCTAGGCGCCCTGTTTAGACTCCCTATTTAACACTATCATAGGGTCAACTCAGAGCTCTGGCGCCGGATATCGGTGCTAATATTGCCCCTTTTGGGGCCGGGGATCCCGAGGGGACACCCCGTCCCCCAGGAATGCGGTGTCACCTGAGTGGCACAAGTCCTAGTTTTGGCGCTAGGCGCCCTGTTTATACTCCCTATTTAACACTATCATAGGGTCAACTCAGAGCTCTGGCGCCTGATATCGGTGCTAATATTGCCCCTTTTGGGGCCGAGGATCCCGAGGGGACACCCCGTCCCCCAAGAATCCGGTGTCACCTGAGTGGCACAAGTCCTAGTTTTGGCGCTAGACGCCCTGTTTAGACTCCCTATTTAACACTATCATAGGGTCTACTAAGCGCCCTGGCGTCGGATATCGGTGCTAATATTGCCCCTTTTGGGGCCGGGGTTCCCGAGGGAACACCCCGTCCCCCAAGAATCCGGTGTCACCTGAGTGGCACAAGTCCTAGTTTTGGCGCTAGGCGCCCTGTTTAGACTCTCTATTTAACACTATCATAGGGTCTACTCAGCGCCCTGGCGCCGGAAATCGGTGCTTATATTGTCCCTTTTGGGGCCGGGGATCCCGAGGGGACACCCGTGCCCCCAAGAATCCGGTGTCACCTGAGTGGCACAAGTCCTAGTTTGGGCGCTAGGCGCCCTGTTTCGATTATTTTGTTTCAATCGGGATCGGAAAATACCGTTTACATAGTCGATAAATGTAAACAAATTTCGTTATTGCTGAGCAGCTTATTGCTGAGTAGCTTGACTTTGGTAAGGAGAAGGCGAGGTAATCCGAATGCTCTTCTTCGAACCCGACTTATTTATGGAAACAGAAAGTAGCCTGGCACGTAGGT
This sequence comes from Magallana ariakensis, assembly GCA_020458035.1. Lineage (NCBI taxonomy): Eukaryota > Metazoa > Mollusca > Bivalvia > Ostreida > Ostreidae > Magallana > Magallana ariakensis. The sequence goes on along the minus strand of CM035815.1, from coordinate 55,663,911 downwards.
CATTATATGGGCCAGGATGTCAGTGGGTAAGTTAACAGACGATATTATTTTAAACAATGTTTAACTAACTAATTTACATATTTTGTATAAATTTTTGACAAAAATAGATAGAGAAACTGGATCACTTGTTTTGTTTTTGCTTTTAAAAAAAGAGTATCCTGGCGTCATGGGTTTCCGATAGTCGAACACTAAACAATGTATCTAATGATTGTCTCTTTAGTCAACAATTTTAAAACTATATCATTTTTAACCTCAGACATAGCATCGAAACTTGCCGGTACTAAATCAATGAAAAAGCGTCAGTATATGCAGTTCTTAGATACAAATAAACTTGATGCCGCATTTGGCCATTAAAAATCAGCGTCATGTGTTTCCGATAGTATGATTCATCAGCAAATTTCTCATTTAATAATTGAAATAAAAATTAAATAACCTTATAAATATATCTAATAATGTTTTCAATTGTTTTTAAAGTTTTTATTTCAACTTAAATCGTTCAGTTATTTAATTTACCCCATAACTACATTTCATCACTTAAACGTTCTACAATACCATTATTTGTATGATTATACGTTACGTTTTAATTCAAGACGAAGCTTAATTTATAGTGCTCTTCGGCTTCGATTCAAAGAAAAACTTTACAAAGTCACGTAATAATTTTAGCTTGAAAATACGGCATCAGAAGTATATTTCACCAAACGTTAAGTAAGTTTAAATATTGTGATCTTCTTATTAAGATTTTAAGCAATTTTAATGACTTGCATTAAAGTAGTAGTAAAAGATAGTATTTTATTAGTCTCTTCAGTAATTGTGTGATTTAAATCTTTGCAAGCAGCATAACTAGGGTAGTGCATATTTATAAAATCGAAAGAAGACTCCGTACGTCCAGTGTTGTAAGTAATTAAGAAAATGACGTCATTTTGGAGAAAACTCACGCGACCAAAATAAACTATCGGAAACACATGACTATCGGAAACACATGACGGCACTATACCTTATATTATAAAACTTTAACAGTTTAAAACCTTTTTTTGACACAAGCATGATTTGGTAATCAAATTTCTGTGCCTTTGTTTACAGATAACATTTGTTAATTTATTGAAAAATAATACTATTTATAAAATCATCGAAATGTGCCTACAATTATAATCTGACGTCAAATCTTTATACAAAAGCATCAAAACATACAGTAAAATCCAAGTTTCACTTTCATTATCAATATTTGAATTAAATATAGACAATCTAGTAAGGATCATCTTAATGAGTCATATTTCTAGGTATTTTGTATTCAATAATTAACAGATAAACAAATATCAATACTGTTAAACAATACAATTTGTTTTATGGCTTATATGTATAAGATGCCCGTACATAAGTAACATTTTTATGTTACCACTTTCTAGGTTACTATCAAAAACTTTAACAAAAATGAATCATAAACAAAAAAGAAATCATAAATATTTTCTCATATATCTGTAGTTTTATGTCAACTTGCATAATAATCTTTGACTTTGTTGACATATGCATATGAAGAAGTAAATTGGATGCATAACAAGTTTAACATTTTAATAACAGTTATGAACTATATACTTAAAAATAAGAATGTTGCTATTATATATGTTAATTTCTTTAGTGTAAAATTTTTAATATAGAACAATTCGACATTGCTGTAGAAATTATAAGATGAAAAGCATACTCAGGATATGTAGTTTCATGGAAACTTATTGTGATATGTATTATAGATCATTCCCATCCATGATATTGTGGGTAGACTTTGGTATGAAGGATTCGATTTAAAGTTAACATTCATTGTGATATCACCCAGCATAGAACCTTTTAATTTTTACAATTACATTGAATGCATACCTACAAAGAAATGTGTTAATTATCAGCGCATGCTCTCATGCTGTGGTCATATGTTGTATATATTCCTACTCTTTGTAGGTTATTGATTTGATGAACTAGTTAGGCCTCCTTTGATTTATTTCTTTTCATTTAGTGCTCCTGATGTGTACATTTGGACTTAATCATATATATATATATAATCATTAATATAATTCCTATACACATATATAAATATAGTCTTCTAAAACTCTTCTTTGCATAGTTTTTATGTTCAATTATTTATATGTTCAATCATATTTACCTAAATTTTATTTCCTTTTGACTATTTAAGGGTTTGGGTTTTTTTTAAAATCAAAACTGTATGACTTAATAATTGTGTTTTTTTTATTGATTTGTGACTTAGTTTAGATTTTAGTTTATTAGTATTACAGTTGTACTCTTTCTGATATAGATATAAAATGATAATATGAGGAAAATTGAATTAAACCTGTATGATTATAACAATATTTAAGTCAGCATGTTCAAATATAATAACATTTATTGTTGACTGCTTACGCTAAATGTTTCCTGATAGTGTATTGATATCGTAATCATGGTAATAGATACGATTATATGTATATATAGTTCAGTACTGCCTGCATAACGGCATGTAGATTATATATGTAATGACATAATCAATAGAAATAGATCTATATGTCTAGGTGGTTTTTTGTTTTTAATGACAATGAAACTGAAAGTATGCATGATGACAAGACAATATTAAAACCATTATGCTAAAATAGCTCAAGTGTTTATAAATTTCATCTGTATCCTCAATAAGCAATGCCTGCAGGTATGACATTTTGTTTAATACTTTATTGATTACATTCATTGTACATGTAGTAATGTTGATTCTCCTCATTCACTTACGACATGTACATTGTAACATCTCTTAATATATATTTTAATGTGTATGAATTTCAGGATTACTATACGTAGCAAATGGAACTTGCACTGTGTTGGCTGAAGAAATACTTGAACACCTGGGCAAGGATAATGTTATCCCTTATGGGATTGAGGAGAAAAACACAACAGCAGGTAAATGCAAATACATTAATCAATTACAACCAATATACTGTACACCTTGCAGAACATTGAAACCTTTCATGATGTACCCAATTAATCCAATTGAAAACTAACTCAACCTAATGATTGAAAGTCATCTAGTTTAATTCCACAATATGTAATGCATTTTGAGGTATTTTTGATAAATGATGCAATATATTAGAATTTATACATCTCATACAACAGAAACATGAGAAATGTACTTTAATATTTTTATACATGTATTATAAAATAGCAAGTACCACTTGACGTGTATGTACATGTAGTGTATGTAAATCCCTCATTTCCTCTTTCATCTAAATGTCAAATTTAAACAATAAGATGCTTTCTTTGGTGATTTATGCGGGATATGATGGTGGCGACATTGCGGAAAAAATACATAATCCCCGTTAGCAGGTTATGTAAATTTTTTGTGCAATGATTGCTACCTACCTTAATACAATGAAACCCGCATGAATCATCAAAGAAAGCATATTTTATTGTTTATATTTACATCTTTTGATTTACAAATTAATAAATTGATAGTAAAAAATAATATACTGTTAATGTACATATTCAGTATGTTAATTAGCTAAAAGAAACAGCCAAATCTTCTCCTATGGGAATTTAAGTCTGACATCATCATGATAATTTTGCGCAATTTTGTGAATTTTCTTAGGTTGCTGTAGGTTTCGACCATTTGATAAATGGGACATGAAGATTTCAGTCCTGTCAGTTTCAGTCGTTGTAGGTTTCAACCAATCGATAAATGGGGCGTGTAGATATCAGTCCTGTTAGTTTCTATTGCGCTATGAATTAACTAAAGTTTCTGTGAGAATTAGAGGGAATCATACTTGGTAGATGTAATTATATACTTATCAATGTATATTCATTTGATCCGAATGCATTTTTAAAAATTTTAACATTGATAATTTTTTCCTTCTATCAATTTTGTTATATAAAATATATATGTTGTTTTTTTTTTCTAATAGAGTTTGACTGTATTTTTTATTTCTTTAGATAAACTAACTCATACAGGCAGACTTATCGTAAAAAAAATTAGCAAAGCAGATTCCTTTATAGTAATTGTTGATGATGTCCACTGGAAAACTTTCTGGAATGAAAAATCAAACAAGATTCCTAACAAACTTGAAGGTAACAATATTAATAGCACATTTTTTTTTTTTTTTAAATTTTCAACATGCTTCTGGAAATCTGATATTTTTCTAACTGCAGAACTGTAGTTCCATGAAATATGCAGGTTGATGGACCGTGGAGCTACAGTGCCATCTATACAAAAAACTGTTTATTTATTGTGCACAAAAGTTGCGCACAGTTTTGGACTTATTAAACTAATTTTGGAATATATAATTCTGAAAATATTTTTATATCAAAAAATTCCTGAGAAAATTTACTACTGATTCGCCGCTTTACTTACCTCAAACATTTTACTAAACACTCTAACTGACATGAGTAAGTGAAGTATGTTAGATTCACTTCAGGATCAAGAGTGACCATTTTTATACCTCTAAACAATCTACACCGTTTCAATTTACGGGGCTTGTGAGGGTGTTATTGGTAGAAAGATATTTAGAGGCAATTAAGTAATATGACATCTAAAGTAAAATGTCTCAGGAATATTTTGGTTTAAAGTTTTACAGAATGTATTCTTACTAATATTAGATTAATAAATCCAAATCCATGCACAACTTTTTGTGCACAATAAATATACTGTGCAGTTGTTTGTATGGGTGGAACTGTACCTCCACAGTCTGTCAACCAAAATTTTCAGTGGAGCTGCATTCTGCAGCTTATAGTTTTAGTTTGTATGTTTGAAGTTTAGAAGCAACAAGTGCATCATTATCTTAATTTAGACAGAATGATTTATTTTACGTTTTTGCCAAATGACAATAAAATTTTTAAATTTTCAAAAATCAGTATCTTAAGCCTATGACATTGCTGTATTGTATTTTATGATACCCCAATACTTAATCTAAACTAAATTGTCATTTCTTTTCCTCTTAGAACTTCTAGATGAAGATGATGATGAAAATAATGATACTGCTAGTAAAAGCCACAATTTCATCATGGTTGTTGGAATTAACACCAACAAAACTGATGAAATTATAGAAAAAGAATTCAATGAATACCTTGGTAGTCAGAGTATATCATCAAAAGTCTGTCACATGCTGAAGTCACTAGAAGACACCACATCTAACACAGTTAAAAGATTAACCAAAGAAATTGTTGAGAAGTTTACCAATCAACTGTGTCCCAAAGAGCCTAATTGTTTTGACAAGAAGGATAATGGTTCTCCAAACTCCACACCAGTGCAGACTCCAATTTGTAACATTGAGCCAAAATGGATACTTCCTGTGAGTACAGAAGAGGCGAAAATCAACCCAGCTACTGATAGTCACTCCGGAAATCCCAAAGTTGATGTAGAAAATACATCGGAGCCAGAGTATGTTAAAACACCATGGAGAACATACATATTTACATGCATATATTAAGAGATGAAATGCTAACTGTGATACAAATTGTTTTGCATATAGTACACAATTCTATATATAACAGTGGCTGATTTAAATTATACATTGGGCATTAAATTCCACATTTGTACATGTTTATAGGGTGGAAGGCTGATAAGGTTTTTAATGCACAACGTTCAGTGCGCCGCATCACAGCATGATAGAATATATGATATACTTTAATATTATATGATTGGTTAATTCATAGCTCTCTGATAAGCTGATATCCAACAATCTAGAAAAAAAATTAAACATTATAACTACATTACATTAACCTGCACCTGACCTAAGAGGTCAATATAACATTTGATTTTCTCTATAATGTACATTTGATCAACTTAAAATAAATTGGGAATTTCCAAAATGCTACGATTGGTTATCATTATTCATGTCTTCAAATGCAATATTACTCAATTTGTTTTGCTATTGCTTTAAACTAAAATTTATGCTTGATAACGCTCAATTTAATATGTCTGTATCAATACAATCTGAATCATTTAATAAAACAATTGCTGTTTTTTTCATATTGCCCTCAAAAACAGCAATAATTTTATAATATTATATGTCGGATTAAGCACTTCTTAAAAATGAATAAATTTAAAAACAATTTTGTTTTTCAAATTAACATTATTTAATTAGGTGTCAATAAAAACTTTGATAAACTGAATCTTTTGTGAGAATATTTTGAAAAGGCTCAAATGAATTCTTAATGATATATATTGTGGAAACAATGCAGTTAACCCCTTTATCAAAAATCAGAAAGCACTTGAAGGTATTTTCATATTGTAATATAGGGACTCAAATTGACACATTATTGCCTATATATATTGTAGCATTTTCAGAAGTTTATAAGTAATTTAAATACTGAAAATGATTTTCTATTCTTTGCTAGTTTCACCGTCCCGGACACATCAAGTGAAGAGGAAGACGAAGAAGATATCAACTGCTACAACCTCAAGAAGCCTGGTCTCTGCCTGTATATTGTTGAACTTGAATTTGATCCAGAGGATGAAAAAATTGAACTGGAGAAAAGACATTCTTCATTTGCAGAGTTTGAAAAAATCAAAGGTGCTTTTGAGGGGCTAGGTTGTTTTGTTAAGAAAAAGACGAACCCAACAAAACAAGAAGCTCTGGAATTTTTACAAAAAGGTAAGAAACATTGAAATACTGTATACAGGGAAATATTTGCCCCCGTTTTATTTTCGCCCTCGTTGTCAGCGTGCGAAATTAGGACTGGGCGAATTCCAGTGTCTCAAATTATCCCTTTTAAACACAATTGTGTCTGGATGATTTTAAGACAGGGCGAACCTGTTTGCAATTGAAGAAGGGCGAAAAATACACGGGGCGAAAATAACCTTGTATACAGTATATGGTACGGTACACTAAATTATATTTCATAATGTCATGAAAAGAAATAGTTGATGAAAGATATAAAGATATAAAATGATTGTTTTATGTATATTTATTTAATAAATTATGGGGTAACATTGACACTCTTTATCAATTATTTAAGATAAACCAGCATATACCTTGATTATAAAAGACTTTGATTTACATTAAATGAATGCTTTACATGTAATAACATCACATATTGGATCATTTTGAAATTGTAGGGAAAGAATGGTGTGAGAAACTGAAGCCTAGTTTTTTTGTGCTGATAATAAGTACTCATGGACAAGAAGTACCAGATATCACTAAAGAAAAAAACCCTACTCCAGTAAACCCATCAGAGGGCATTGGTAAAACAAGATCAAAGAAGGAAATGGTGCATCAACTGTTCTTCCACGATGGACAGACCCTGTTGACCAAGGAGATCATTCAGATGTTTGGGCGCCGTAGCTGCCCTGCTCTCACTGACAAACCCTGCACATTTTTCATTCAGGTTATTTTGCTTTTTCTCTATCAAAACATGATACCATAGTAATGTTAGAGTCTGAATACATCTGGATATCTTAGTGTTAAGTCATAGAACTCAATGTTCTAGCTGAGGTATTGACAGTTTGATAATCAAAAACCTCCTAATTTTTATGTCACTTGAGTCTATATTAGCATTTGTACATAGCCCACTTCTTCTGAAATACAATAAGCCATATGATGTGTAGAACATGTGGAAAAAGGGAAATGATATTTTAATTATTTAATATATTAATCTTAGCTAGGTGTCACACAGGTGATAATTAAGCTCATTTAGGGTGGAATTGCACTTGATACTGTGACTGGCTTGTTAAGGCCTTTTCGTTTGGTAGGTTAGTTAAGCTCATTCTCTCCCTGGCATTTGATAAAAAGTCCAAAATCTATTTTCATACCCCTTCACCATATGTTTTATCCTTTCCTTATGTAAAGATGCATTTAAAGATACATGCATATTGGTCAAGTGTCTTTGGTCTTTTAACCCAATCATACTGGTATTTTAAATAATTATTCAAATATTTGGCAAATGCATGGTGAAGACCGTTATCTGTAATATATAATTTTCATGTTGCCCATGTTAGTTGTAGGGGGTAATAATATTGTCATTCTCGTGAATGATACAGAAATTTATTTACAATGTTGTATTATATAGAATAAACAAGAAAAAAGCTTTCAATGTGACAAAATGTTTTCTTTTGTGTGAACAGTATCCATAATCCATTTGTCAACCCTGAATTGATAAACCATACGTATCCAGAGAAATGGGGTACCCTATATGTGAAAAATCCAAGTATTATGCACATCTCTGATACATGTATACAGTGTATACATATGCAGTCGATCAGCTAAACATCAACTTTCTATCTTTAAAAGTGTAGGAGGAGTTATTCATACAATAGGGGTACCCTATATGCAATATTCTGCGGAAAATGAAGTTTAACACCTGTAATTTTTTTGTCATAAATTGTAAAAATCAATATTCATTTTAAAAAGTGTTAAGATATGAGCTGGATATGTAGAAATATACAACTTTCTTATAACCAAGATTCCCTCATATATCCAACTGACCAAGTTTTTAATTAATATTAATGAATAAGTGTGACAGTATCTGTCATTTCCATAGAGTTGTTTTAACTACGTGTTATTAATGGTATATTATCTTTTAATCTAAGTCATCACATAGTTCTTTAGTACTATAGCTTTATCAACAGTCATTGGAAATTTTAGGCATGCAGAAGTCGTTTTGGGATGGAAAATCATGTCAATTATGATGAAGGAGTGATTCATTCTGTCAACTCGACCTCTGAAAATATGACAAAAGAGACGCAGTCAGAAACAGATTCTGAAGATGCGTCAAAGGGGGTTCCACTCAAAGACACTTCAGATGCCAAGCGGAGTATTATCAAGCATTCTAAGGAAGACGAAGAAGAAAGAGTCCGTAAGATCACAGCTGTAAGTAAAAGTCAAAACCCTTAACATCAGAGGTTATCAATAAGCAGTACATGTTTTGAAATTCTGTAAAAAAATATTTAAAATTTTCAGTAAACATTTCATGATTGGCTTTTACCTGAATAATCAACAACTTACTTACTGTTTATTTTTTCCAACTTTGACATGTCAAACAGATAATTTATTTTATCAGTAACATACATTATTCGACAATTTCATTTTCACAACTGGTACCTATGCAATACACTAGCAGATGTATGTACATGTATACATATGCATGCAAATATAAAATCTACTTTCTGATTGTCTTGTTATACATTTGTGTTATGTATTATTGAATGTAATAAACAGTGTCACTTCATTTTGGTGAGAGTTAACTATGAAATTTTTTTTATCGTAGTTGTACAAAATTGATCAATTCTGTGAATATATGACATGGTTTAAAAACACCAATGCTCCATCAATGGCATCTGAAGATGATTTTGAAGAGGTTCAAAAACTGACGGAAGCACTTAACTGTGATGTTTTCAAATCCCAAGAAATTGAAGATATACTGGTTTTGTGTAAAGGATATGAAAAGTACGCCTTCGATTTCTTTTACCCGGAGCCTTTAATAAGTGATCCTGCACCATGCAACATTGATTCACTCGTCATGTTTGCTTCTGCTCCAGGTAAGGCATATTGACTTTATTTGTCCGGAAAGTTGGTATCAAAGTACATGTGTAGTGTTAAATGCAGTACTATTATTTTCAGACTGAAGAATTTTTTAACTGTATTACGGTATGGCTGAAAAAATAAATTGTATATACTTGTAAAATAAATTCTAATTCTTTATTAAGCTGTCATGATATCAAATTTGTCCAATTTTTCTGATATTTTAATGCAAATTATAAAACGTTAACTCAGGAAGATCTGGAGGGGTTCATTACTGCAGATAAATAATATGCTGCCGAAATGTGTTTTTGCATATCTTGTGTGTTTATTTTTAAAGTTATCTCTGAAACAGTCAATTTAGAACTATTGTAGCTGTTGACAACATTATTATAAATAAGTAAAAACATGATTTTTGTAACTATACAACTTAGTATACATGAATCATAAAGTTTTATACATTGAAATTTTGATCAAAATACATTCAAATGATAAATCCACCATGTAGAAACCATCAAATTGTAGAAATATTTGATGAAATCAGATTTTGGTGTATTTCTGTATTCTCTTCTTTTTGCATGACTGTCACTCAAACTCCTTTTTTCTTCATAGGAAAAGAGGCTTACAACAGAGAAAAGCAGGGAGGATGGCTGATCACAAATATAGAGGCCCAGATTAAGGAAACGTTGGACCAAAAACCAGAGAAGGTTGACCTACTGGCTGAGTTGACCAAGGTGTCAGGCAGAATTGCATTTAACTACGAGACAGATACGGGCTCTTTGAAGGACAGTGGCCATAAATCTGTGCCCTGTCTGTATCATAAACTCCATAAAGACATCATAATCTGGCCAGAGGAGATGAAGAAGACAAAGCTGTTAGCTGAGAAAGAGGGCTCTGATTGGAAGAAATTTTCCGATTGGGATCCTAAATAGGATTAACAGGTGAAGATAAAGTTTAGTGTGAGGTAACAGAATCAAAATGGACAATTACTTTGATCCTTTGAGATTATTTTACATATTGAAGAATTATTAGTGATTTATAAAAAGGTAATACTCCACAGCAACTTATAGCAATAGATGGAGTTTATTTGATTTATATAAGCAAATCATCTTTGCAATGTGTTTTATAATTAACACTAATCAAACTGACTGTTTATCATTTGATATTTTATATACAGTTCTGATTTTATATGCTACCTCTTTTTCTTAACTTTTAATATCATGTATCCCATTTTACCCTGCTTGTACATGTCATTGCACATACATTGAAAGAACTATATATGATAAGAGTTAAATTTGGCCCCCATAATTCGCTATTTTTTAAGTGTTTCGGGTACAATAAAATGTTAACTTATTTTTTAGAAGAGTTGATATTAAATATATTTTTCATCTATTTATTTGATTTTTTTGCACTTACTGGCAGTATATGACGTCAGAAGTGACGCTATTTCTATCATTCAATCAAAATCAGCCAAAAATTGACATTTTTCTTATCTATTTACGAATGGGAAATATAGAGCGCATGCTTGAACAAGGAAAATTTTTTTGTCACTTATTAGTCTTGGCTAGATACATCTCTGAATAAAATATTTTGTTTGTTCAAGCATGCGCTCAATGTTTTCGGAAGGAAAAACTGCTTGAAAACAAGCAGTTTTTTGCTAAAAATGCAAAAATGGCGAGAAAAGGTTGTCTTTACGATGTCAAATTTCTAATTTGTGGGCACTTGAACCAAAATGAATATTATGTAAACACATCACATACATATCTGTACTATGAAAACAAAGATTTATAGTAAAATGATGATGTTCATTTTAGGGGGCCATTTTAGGCCCATATCATACATAGTCCTTTATATATGACTGCCGTAACGAGAAAAGGGCCCTTAAGGTCAAAATTTCACAAACTCACTTTTTTCTCAATTCCGATTAGTCAACTCTTTCTGAATACAAATATACAACGATATCCAAAATCTTCCGTGTTTTAAGCATTTTATGACAGTTTTAGTAAGACATGTTACCACGACTTTGACGTAGCTGGTCGAAAACGACACGACGTCACGAACGTCAATTATTATATTATAATTATTTATTATTATAAATTATTTTTTAATTATTTTATTATATATTATTATTAGTTATCAATTATTATTATCGGTACTTAAACAAGGCCATACTCTAATTATTAAAAAAACACAACACAGACGCAGGAAAAAAAATAGAAACAGAAAATAAAAAAAAACTGCGTTTACAATGCCGCTACTATGACGTCGTTTTCTGAGCATTGTGACGTCAAAAGATAAGGGCCCTTTTCTCATGACGGCAGTCATATCTTTTATTAAAAGAAATGATTGGTGTTTTGGAAATATTTGAGTAAACAATTTCAAATGCTTTTTGGAGCACAAAAATTTATGTCTGAATGAAAAAAAAAATTACATGAATTAATATAAACAAATATTGTCAATTTACTCATCTGATTGCTCAAACAAAGATACTAGTATCTGTATATGTAATGAATTTTATACTCTTGATGAATTACATCATTGCGTATGTGCTAATACCCAATCATTATCCTAAATAAATAATGTAATTGTTGTTTGGTACAATGAACAAAATTGTAACAGACTGTTTATTTGGCTTCAGAATCTCAAAACATAAATGCTACCACAGTGACTGGTACATTCCATATCCAGATTTTCCAACAGCTTTTTGTGCTCAGTTTTAAAACATTCGTTATAATTGCTCACCACTCTGAAGCTCTGTAAACTGTGATAACAGAAAGTGTTTACTGTTCCAAACTAATACATTGTATGTATGAAGAAACTGTGATCTCTATTTTTACTAATTTAGTGTACATACTTATGTTGGTCTGATAGTTTTTAAATATGAGAATAGTAATTTGGCTTCTTTGAAAAAGTCTAACTTTTTTTATTTTATGAACCGTGTATATGGCAAATGCTCATTCCAACATGAAATCATTATTGCTCAATGCGTGAATTAGATAGGGAGTTTGGTCAGTAGGGTCTAAGCTAGATTAGAATTAACTTTCTCCCACAAGAACATACGTGTATGTATACATGTACATGTTCCTAGTCAGTGACAGTGTTATAGTTAGGATCCAATTATAACCAAAGATTTCTACAAGAACTGTAGCATCTCTTGTTTGGAATGTTCAGCTATGATCTCATGGTATAATGTGCCAGTTCTTTGATCTTGATTTTCTGTATGACAGAGCAAAACATGACGTTATCTGCATTCTTGTTTTTTGAATTATTTTTACCTCTATATCTCAGTGATGTTGTTAACTGCTTTATATAATTATATCATTGATTTTCTTGTTGCCTTTCTTTCATAGTATGTTAAGTGATATGAATTACTGAATTGTATCATTAAAAACGTATTAAAGAAGCGTTTATTTTATTATTATAAGGAGAAACATTGTTTGTATTATGATGACGACCATCTAAACTGTCAACATATAAGTTACACAGTGAGAGAACGGAAGTGTACAGTTTTGGGTAGCGCTGTTCGTCGAAGCGAGAGAACAAGTACAGTATTTTCATCGTAGATTGAAAATACGTACATTGTAAATAACTAATATCTGGACGAATAGTGTCTCGATTTTTATACGGTAGCAAACTAGAAGAAGTTTATACTGACTCATCATTTCCACCCTTAAATCATAAAATTTCTCTTGGGGAAAAAATCTTACTGGATCAAAACAGTACAAAAATTCAATAAGAAATTAAATCACAATTAGAGAAGTGTTTCTCATTTTCTTTGACAAAAAAATAATGTTTCTTGTTGTAAAAAATATTTTTCTAATATGTTAATTAACTGTGAGACAAAAAAGTTACATGTACAGTACACTCAACAAAACTTCTAAGTGTTCACCTTAATAAATAGAATAATTTTGAAATTACAAAATAAAATGATGTGAAATCTTCAACATTTCGTAACTGATATGTCTTCTCATCAATAGCACAAATAAAATAAAACAACACCGATTGAAATCATTTACCCGTGACGAAACGTCTTTGGTGATAGTAAAATAAGAAAACCACTTAACATGGCCAAAATGATCACTGCAAACACAGCCACAGCCGTTGGAATATTGGTGTCTGCATTGTCTCCACAACAGATCGTATTTACTTTAAATTTGTTGTTTGTTTTGACCTCGATATTGTTTTAAATATTAAGCAATCCGAAGAAAACGTTATTTTGATATAATTTTTCTATTTCGTAAGCGTAATATCATTTTCATCGGCAACTTAAAACAATAGAAAATTCACCAAACCGGAAGTTAGTGATATTTAGCAGAGGTTAACATCTCGGGTCGCAACCTGAGGTCAAGGTCAATGCATCGTTCTTAACAATTTGAAAATTTAAATTTAGTGGAAATCAGTCACCCTGACTTAAAGACAAATAAATGTGCTTATTTCATATATGAAATACATTATATACTGGTTGAACACTTAGAAGTTTTGTTGAGTGTATGAAGAAAGCAATAAATTCTTCGAAACTGATTAAGTTTTTCCAGAGACATATATAACTACATGTATATATGTCTCTGTTTTTTTCTTACCATACCTCGATATTGTTTACTGTACGCGTAGCTCTTGCTTGTCTGTACGGATAGCTCTGATTTGCGTAGCTTCGAACATTACAATGAGCTAGTCTACATCTACATGTATGTTCCCACTGTCGTGCGATAACTAAAACTACGATTGACAAATCGAAACTAATCAAGGAACTTCTGTCTTGATGATTCGAGGTGATGCGAGTCATATGTCCTTATGCGATTTATTGAGATTTTAAACAGTAAGGTCCAAATAGATTTATTTCAAGTGATGCAATCTGTCACGATATTATTGCCCGTTTTGATACAATAAAATACGTTTCGATAAAATTACCCACATAATTTCCGATGGGACCTCGATCGGATCCGAACATCACAACACGAGTCCTCGAGTTGTATACGTGCAAATAAGTTCGTGTATGTTACGATAGGCTCATTACGAACCGATGTTCTCTGTTGCGATGGGGCATGATAATGATAACGATTCTTATCACGATCAAGATGGAAGATGACCAGGATTTGAGTTACGATTGGACCCCGACGGCCATATCTACATGCATATAGCCCGAATGACCATATTGACAAATCGCCACGACAGACCTCAAGATCCTTTGAGATTTGATTTTTTTTTATGGTAAATATTTTATTGGCTCAACAATTATGGTACATATATTTTTAGAACACAATTCAAAACGTTTCACAATAATAGAATAAATGGCATTGAGACAGATCAATATATGAATACCTTGGACATGGAGCTAATAACATGGAGCTAAAATTAAATATACATGTATCTTAGTTTTAACATAGTAAAAAGCATTAATCAGCAAGCCAGACAATCAAGACAATCAATATATTACTAAAAGACCACAGTTTACAAGTAAGCTAATATTGGCTGCATAATTCATACAAAATGTGCATTTGGTTCTTCGAACAGAGGTAATTTTCTTTCGCATGAAGCTTGTTTCTTAGAAAAATTTTAAAAGCAATGAACTCTATTTGTTTGCCTGGAGATTTTGAATGAATTAGTTGTATGAAGCATTTTCCAAGTAAAATGCAATAATTTAGTGCAACATATTTTACTTTGTAGATACCAAATATAACATCTTGCATGGTTAATTGATTGACATTTTCTATATGTTGTTGCCACCAATATATTAGATCTTTCCAGAAAATGTGTATGCTTCTACACTGGAAATATCTATAATGTATAATGTCAATTTCATTACAGTTGTCTGTGTAACAGTTCGGACTTGAAATCATTTTCATAGTTATGTACAATGATTCTGTGTAATATTTTGAGCTGAAGATATTGTGCGTTAGTTTGTGTGCAAGACTTAAAAGGTAAATTAAATATCTTTTTATAATCAGAGTCTGGAATTTTTACTTCAAATATTTCTGACCATTTTTGGATACAGAGAGTATTTTCTTTGCAACTGTTAATTAAAATCCAATATGCATCTTTACATTTTACTTCACTTAATGGTAGAAGTTTTCATTGAACAGACAAAAAGTGCGTTATATTTCCTTCGCTAAGAGGAGGATGTGTTTTGTCTTTGACATGTTTTTTCCAATTATTTGGGATATAGGAAAAGATACTGTTGTATTGAAGAAAAGAGGGTTTAAATTAAAAATTTTCATAAAACTCATCTAAAGTTAAGAAAGAGCCATCATTGTTAATACATGTAATATCTTGTAAAAACATTATTCCATTTTTATACCATTCAGAAAAAAAGTTTGATTTATTATCAATGCATATAAAATTGTTAAACCACAAGCATTCTGTAAAAATGGGTGGGTTTATGCTGATTTCATTCATACAATTTCTAAATATTTTCCATGAAGTGATTATATTATAATAAAAGGTAGGTAACTTTACTGGAAAACTTGGCATACTTTATCTTGTTAAGAGAAGATCAGTAATTTCTATTTTACTAATAAAAACATTAATTTTTTTCCATTTTGCATCACTCTCACTAAAAAATCTTTTGATCCAATTCATTTAAAGTTATTTAACTTGAATTTTAAAATCTGAAACTTTAAATCCACCATCAGCTAACTTTTGACAGCTAATAGTGTATTTTATTTTAGGGATCTATGAATTCCATATAAATTTATTTATTTCTTTTTGTACTATATTAATTGTGTTTTCAGGTATTGATAATTTATAAAACCTTTGCATAATGTTGAGAACTTCATTACCTGACTCTTCATCACTAAGGAAACAAGTTGTGTCATCAGCAAGTTGACTAATTTTAAATTCAGTTTCACCTATTTTGATACCTCTTATGCTTTTATTGTCTTAGTGCTATTGCTAGAATTTCTACACATAAAACAGATAGGTACAGTGATAAAGGGCAGCCTTGTCTCACTCCTCTTCTTAAATTGAAAAAAATTGAGGTGTATCCATCATTAATTATACAGCTAGAAATATCAGTATATAAAACTTTGACCCATGACTTAAAACTATTTCCAAACCCAAATATACTTAGAACTTTTTCTAAGTATAACCACTCAACTGTATCCAAAGCTTTTTCAAAGTCTACTTGTAAAATCAAGCCTGGGATATTTTTCAAATTTGTATATGCGATAAGGTCTGAAATAGTTCTGATATTTTCACCAATAAACCTTTCTTTTATATAACCTGTTTGATCAAGATTAATTAATTTTGGTAAAATGTCAATGATTTGGTTAGCTAACACCTTTTCCACTAATTTATAGTAAAAATTTAGAAGGGATATAGGCCTCCAGTTTTTTAAAATTAGTTCTGTCGTCTTTATCCTTTTTGGGTACTAGAGTGATGACACCCTTTCTTTGATCATATGACATGCACTTTTTTAATGGAGAAATTTATACTTTCAAGAACTATGTCTTTGATATCACACCAAAACTATTTATAAAACTCTACCTGGAAGCCATCGGTTCCTGGGGTTTTATTAAGTTTGAAGTCGTTGAAAATTTTAAGACATTCTGATTCCTTAATTTCACCTTCACATTTCTTTTTCTCTTGGTCAGATATTCTAGGAATATTTAAATTTGAAAAAAAATTGATTCATTTTTAGTAACATTTATTTCTGACGATTTATATAAATTCTGATAATAGGTTTTTTCTTCTTCTAGTATAACTGTTATGTCTCTCGGAATTGTGTTGTTTTCTACAAGTTTATCTATACGCTTATTTTTATAATTTCTTAAGGGATAGAAAATATTTTGTTGATTTTTCTCCTTCTTCGCACCATTTTGCATGAGATATTAACATGATTCCTTTAGTTTCTTGGTACTGATTGAGATTTTCAGGTTGTAAGGCAATCAACTGCGTTTGTGATTCAAGTTTTTTATTTAGTTCTTTTTCCCTTTTTCTTTTATTCCCAGCTTTTATTTTTGAGTATTTAATTATAATTCCTCGGAGTTCACATTTTATAGAATGCCATTTTAGATGTTTATCTTCCATGTCTTTTTATTTTTGCTTTAGAGTATTTATATTTTCATGGATGTGATTTACAGAAACATTATCTTCCAGTAAGGAGGCATTAAATTTCCAAAAGCCTGACCCTCTCTTAGAATTTGAAGCATTATTAATTTGCAATAAGATAAGACTATGATCTCATCTTATTGAGTGTTTGATGTCTGCTTTTATAAAAAATGGATAAGAAAGGTGGAACTAGCCAAAAATCTATAACGTCAGGTGCGTGTCCTATATGCGTAGAATTTTTTGGCTGGAGCACAACAATGTACATATCAGCACGCAGAGTAGACATGTTGCTTTGTTGCAAAAAATAAATTGAAAGCAAAAGTTGATGATAATAAAATAAAATTTAACTCGCAATAACCCTGATGTTTGTGGGTCATACTCGAATGTCATTTCGCTTACCTTAACAACATTACACACATAAAACGATTCAGTAACTGAAAGTCTTTTATGGCATGTCAAACGTTGCTTTATTCAAAAATCTTGTGATGTATATTCAACATCTTTTGATGTATATTCTATATCTTTGATGTATGTTCGAAATCTTGTGATGTTTATTCAAAATCTTGTGATATATATTCTATATCTTGTGATGTTTGAAATCTTTGATACTGATAACTTTACATGTATCTTATTAATATACATCACAATGAAATATGAAAAAACTGTTGTATTATGAGTAAGTTGTAGGCAAGGTTGTAAAATGTAACTGAAATCGTGAGTACAACTGTTTTATTGTTATTTGGCAATTATCTAGTGTTAAATTCTTTGCAGTCAGTGAATGTAGATTAAAGGTTTTATTTTTGTTTTACAAAAATGTGTTGCCCTTTTAGATACAATGTTTATTTCGAAGGAATTATAAAGTATTACATATGAAACATTAGACGCATTATTCGACAAATTGTCATTTCATTTGAATATGTATATATAGAATTATTGGGAACGAAATTTATTTCGTGGAAACGAGTTTTATTTCGTGGGAACGATTTTTACTTCCTGGCCACGATTCGTAGGAACGAATTTTATTTCTTGGCCACAGTTTTTTAAAAGATATATCACGCATATGTCCTATAGCAGCCACCGTACCAATTTTACATTTCTTCAATTTGTTTAAGCATTATATTTTTGCGTGTGTACATATATATATATATATATATATATATATATATATATATATATATATATATATATAATATGTCGGAATAGACTAATACCGTTAGCATTTTACATTGGCAATGGAAAACATTTTTTAATTTGTTTTTATTTACATATCAAAAATACAATACATGTACAATATTATCCGTGCATTGAAATCAAACAAATAAAAACAAATCATTATATACCAAAAAGCTTAGAACCATTTTAACAAGAGCTTGGACTTTGGATAGTTGCATGTGTCAAACAGCATTGTGTGACGTACTCAGGTCTGTCTATTTCTTTGCTGGCAACAAAGGCATTGCTCTTTGCAATAAACAATATTTATCTGGCTTTTGAGCTATGACTACGCAATATTTCACTCGAAACCAGCATCATTTTTAACTTGTAATGACGCAAGAAATAGATAGTTCGTCCTTCCGAAAGTCCAAAGTCTTGTTAAAATGGTTCTATAGCTTACACCAACATTGACGTGGCATCCATTGTAAATAGTAAAGTTTAAAAGCAAAAGTCATTAATTTTCTACAGATAAATGCTAATAGTTGTACCTAATTATTTAAGATTATTTATACCTCTGTAGTCCAATAATATTATATAACATTACAGATATAACTAAAATTGTCATTACCCTCCCCCTTCCCGCTAGGCTCATTGAATTAAAAGCTAAATTTGTTATTGGCATATTTTATCAAGATGATTATGATACTTAAATAATTATTATGACGATTGACAACTCCGGAAGCGAATAAAGATTATACATGTACCAAAAAAATTTAGAAATATTTTTGTCTATACGTGTCACGAGTAATGAAACTGATTATGCCATAGATGCTCACCTTAAAATATAATATTGAGAATAAAATGGAAAGATATGATCATCAAAGATAAGGAAGATAGTAGTTTACCTTTTTACCCCTATATTATTGTGAAATGTTAAAAACTGGCAAAACTCGGTTGAGCTAAATAAAGGCTTGAAGGTGTCACAAACGCCTTGTTAAATCTATGATAGAGAGATCTGAAGGTACACCTTCAATTCAGATTGTTTATTTCTTGGAATAAAATAATTAAGGGGTTTTAGACGCATTTTAGTGCGTGTTATGAATATCTCTTAAGGCCCTTTTCTTAGCCCTTGGGTTTAAAGTTCTTATGATCGAAATTGAATGATAAATAAAACACTGAAAATAGCATTAACCCCTAGGAACAACCCGATGGAACCCCTTCAGCCCATATGTTTTGCCGGAAAATAATAGCCATATATACGCAGGTGCCAAAAGTATGTCGATGGGTTTTTTTTTCATTTCACTATTTATTTCGTTGAAAAGTAACCCCAAGACAGATTTTGGAAAGCTTTGGATTGATAAATTTACAATTTCACTAGCCTTTTTGGCATCATATTAACATTTTTCCTAACTTCAGATTTGATATCGACAATCTACAGTAAGAATTTCTGCTCATATATTCCAAAAGATATACAGTAAAGCTCTTAAAAAATATCTTTCTGTTGTGTTTAATATATTCAATTTTAGAAATGAGTTATTAAAACCTGTTTAAATGCATATCAAAAGATGCAAATTGAATCTACTGTAATCAGTATTATTTTCTTTAAAATCTGACAAAATAACAACAGAAAACCTTTTTAAAAATAAGTCTTGTTTTCAATTAAATAAAAAGGGAAAAAAGGAAAAAATTAAATACAATTTGCACGCGAGTGTAGGTCCACTAAACTGCCCTGGTATCCGTTTGATCCAAACTGCAAAGATATGGAAGATAATAGCTCACCTTTCACCCCTTTATCATTGTGAAATGCTAAACAATGACAAAGCTCGAGTGAGCTAAATGAACCTTTGTGAATATCGTGCAATATTTCCTCGAATGTTTACGTCAAAACATGGAGTATACAAAATAATACCAAATTCACCTTTGGATTACTGTGGTTTTTGCTTATGAAAGGGGCTAATTCTTATGAAAATAAAATCGCATTGTAAGATACATGTATCTAATTTTTGTAATAATACAAATCGTTTTAAGTTTTGATGCATGTTGTTTCCAGATGAATTGAAAAGACCCGGGCATAAATTTCGAAGCATATAAATGTATAACTTCGATGTGAACAAATACAACATTTTTTGCCACAATGAAAGCGCTCTTTTTATTTTGTGTTTGTTTTGTTTTTGTGGGTTTTTTCCCGATTTGGGTGTGGGGGGGGGGGGCTAATAAAATGGATGATGAGTATTGTATTTAAAGATATCTAGAATTTTTTTTCAAAACGTTTCGAAAGATGTGTAATATACAGCAAAATTTAATATTGTTGTGAAACCTACTAGTAGTACTACAGGCGGCTTTTAAATTACTTTATTATATACCTTTCAATTTTCCTTTCTTGATACTGTCAATTTTACCAATTTTACAGAGTGTGATAAAATTTTCTGAATTTCAAAATGTGGGTTTCCAATTCCGTATCACCACTCTCATAAAAATTATGACGTAGTACACATTAAATTACGTCTGTATCTTAGCACTTTTAAAAAGAGTTCGTTTAAAAATAACTTTGTTACATAAGTAAATATTATACAATATTGAATTTAAAAAGATAGTTTTGTAATTAAAACTTTAAAATGGGCAAGGGTCTATAATAGGTTTATCATTATAACAGTAATTTGATCCAAACGGTTGGATCACGTCTCCGATGCTTCGCGTCTCCTGATCTGATGATCCGTGGCAAGCAACTCGATGTGATCCGACCCTTTGGATCAAGTAATTGTTATAATAATAATATATATTTATCATACATAATATATTATTACATAATTAATATAACTTTTAACATTTTTCCTTTTTTAAGACTAACGTTACATTTGAGATAATATCATGTTTAAAACGTATGACCCGTAGAGACAAATATCAGTATTTATTTGATTTCTATTAAACACAAACGCATTTACAATTCTTATCCAGGCAAGCTTTACTGCGTCCGAAGTTGTCTATGCTTATACAAATTACTTAATATGCATAAATCATATTGATATTCATAAAGAATGTCGATTATATTTAATTTTCGAGTTGCTGCTAGCTTTTATGGTCTTAGTGGCTGGTGTTGGTGGCTGCTAGCTTTAGCCTTGATAATAAACTTACAATTCTTGCATGCTTGTTAAATTTATCATATCTACATTACAATTTTTGTTCCAGCTGATATCACACTGACAGTCAGATCCTCTAATGACGTTTAAGTTAATCAGACGGTGACATTAACGTGCCAGTTAGATCCATATCAATCTCCACCATTTTTTGTTACATTTGCAAACAACTTCACAGACAACCTGTGTTCACTTGAATACAGTATTGGGGAGTGTATAAATACATCGGATACTTGTGTAACCCGTTAAAATGATTGATGTCACAATGAAACACTATACTGTCTACAGGTCCCTGTTTCATAGAACTGGAATGGATTGTGTATATATTGTCAAAACCTAACTCCCAAAAGTAACACTGTCCTTATCAATGTGATAGATATGATAAAAAAACCTTGTTTTACGGGGTCAAAATTTGAGATAAAAGTTATTCTTAACCGCTACAGAGTTAGGAGGAAAGCAGTTACCAAAACGTCGGGGAAAAAAACGAATTACAATACCTAACATACAAAGGAACATGTCTGGGTTATACATGTACATCTGTTCTGCCAGCAACCGTACAGGGACTTCTGAAGAGGTTACAAATAACGTAGATGTGTATTTTTTTTTTACAAAAATACCGCTACTTATTTACTATTTACAAAGAAATGAATCCTCAATATTGACCCATACTTGATTGAAAAACTTTTAACGAAATATATATTCTGGATTATTACAGCTGTGCAGCCAACAACACAAGGGCATCTGTTTCAGTAAAATTACTCGTCGATTTAGCCCTGATAAAATATATAATGAAGGACAATTTATATCATCAATGAATATTATAAGGAAAAAGTTCTATAACATTATCTAATTTTGTTATTTAATTCATATAATTTACAGGTCTTGTTTTGATAGATAAACCAGAAGTGACGTTAAGTGTTCCAAATCCGTACATAGGTATAGAAGGACAATCAGCCACTCTGGAATGTACAGTAGTTGGTGCCAACTCTAACACAAGTATCACAAGGGAGTGGTTCAGAACAAAAAGTCCTAGAAATGTCATTTATACTGAATCCAACTGTACTATCCCTAACATACAGAGAAACATGTCTGGTTTTTACAGCTGTATCGCTAACAACTCTGTAGGGGCATCTGTCGCAGCTACAACAGACGTTGATGTACAACGTGAGTAATGTATCGAATTTTGCAACCTAATTTTGAGTATTGTGCAGATATTTCTACTTCAAATGACAAGCAACTCAAAAGTAAAAATAATAATATGTATATTTTTGAAAGCAAAAGTTGTTTCAAATAGAATACTGCATGCATGATCTAAGATGTATTCTAATTACATAATATCGTGGTGACTGTATGTGTTTAGACAAGCCCTACATAATTGCTGGACCTATCATCATAGTAAACGACAGTGACAAAGTCATAATCAGTCGAGAGATAAAAAGTAACCACTTGTCAAATGCTAGCCGGTATAGCGGACCAGAGTTATTGAAAACGGAGTCGTCTGTGAAAAATGCCACATTCATCATAGAGAAGGTTGAATGTACAGATTCACGGAATTTTACCCTTCTCGCTAGTAACGCAGTGACACACGTGACAGCTTTGATGGAGTTGATAATCAATTGTAAGTATTTTTTTTATTTGAGAATTTTATTTTAAATTCAATATCCTTTTATTGGAAAATAAATAAGCTCGTCATTATCAGTCAAATGAACTTGCATTGCCAAAATCATGCGTTTAAAAATATGCAAATTTTATGAAACAAACCACTTTGTAGTTTGTTACTAGATATACGATAATACCTTTTAACTTACTGTATAAAACAGATGTGAGAATCTTATTGTAAAATATATATTTTCCAAAGTTTTAACACTTAAAGATGTCTGACAAAAGTTTGTATTATTTAACTCCAATATAGAATTTAAAACCATGATTATAATGGACCCGTATTTAAAGGGACTTGGACACGATTTGAGCTCAATTTTTTCAAAATTTATTTTTTCATTTTTAATGTCTAGAATGGTCAATATGGATGTTTTCAATGCTCTGTCAAAATTTGAAAGTCAAATATCGAGTTACAAGCAAGTTACAGAGGTTAAAATTCTTTGTTTTGTCAACAAAGCTCGAGTCCTGTAATTGTTTACATATGTCTTGAATTGGTAAGAGTTTCAATCTAATGTTGCATTTTATTGTTGACAAACTTATTTATGAACACATTTAATTAGTTTATCTTGTTTTCACAAGTTATTTTGTCAAAGAAATGGTAAACAAATATAAGAATCGAGCTTTGTTTACATAACAACGACTTCTTTCCTCTGTATCTCGCTTGTAACACGACTTCTAACGTTCAAATTTTGGTAAATCATTCAAAATACACAAGTAAACTATTTAATACATAAAAATCAAAAATAAAATTTTCATCTGAAATTGTGCCCAGGTCCCTTTAAGTTATATTTTCAAAAAATTAAAACTTAACCATTATTTTAAGTTTAGATAAATTAATGTTAAAAATAATATTTAGAGGTGAAAATTGATCAAAAAATTGTTGATGACTACATCATATTTGACCATACTTTCAAATACTAGCAATGACTTTGTGTAAATTTTAGGCTTTTACTATATAATAAAAGAAATATAAGTGTACTGACAACCATTAATTTTAAATGAAAATTTTTTTTTTGTTCATGCATATCTTTATTGGTAACCCTATGAAAAGTGTCTAATATGATGATACTATTAACTATACGAGGGTCAATCAAAAAATACGAAGACTTTTGTCATAGCTATGTTATTTAACGTCATATTATTACTAAATTTAGTAGACATAATTTAACATCTGTTTCAAACAATTTGAAATTAAAAAAGATCATATATTCCAATATTTCTAAAAATTATTTAGAATATCTTGCAAAAAATTATGTCACGGCGCAAGGTCAAATTTTGTATTCTGTAAACAATAAATCATATTATGTTGAAAGTGGTATCTCCATAAATTGGGCTTAAAACCAACTAATATTGAAACCTAAAATAAAGAATTGTTATGATATTCTATGTACCAAATAATGACGGGATATATAGATTTGCTGAACAGATATTAGTAACTAAAGACATATAGTGCTCTTTAAAATTGACTAAAAACATTGACGTCGCCGGACGTCACGGCACAACGAAAAGTATAAACAGTATGGATCTAACTCGGGGAAAAGCCGATAAAAACTGAAAATGCTCAATGGTGGAAAAAATAAGTCAAATTTTTTTTTCACATTTGTGTTTAACTCTAACACATTTTGTGAGGGTTGTGGTAAATGTATTTTGAACATCAAACAATACAAAAGAGAAAAGATTATTTGTAAATATTTGAAAAAAAATAAACGTCATCTGATATTCAGGGATTGTCTTTCTGTAAACGAAGAGACATGAGGTAACAAAATATCAGAAAACTTCGAGAAACTAACATGATTTTCGTACAATTGTGAAGAAATTAATTGTCAAATGATATAGTGCCGATTTAAATTGAATGGTGAAGGCACAAAAGACTCAGGGTGATATAAAGATTGAATATTTCTATTAACTGTGCGTGCGTCATCTTGACGTCATGTTTTCAACGTTACCTTGCGCCGTGGTGACAAAACATGTTAATTTTAAAATATGGTAACAAAAATACATTTTTATCGAATTGAATGAAACTTCGTATATCAATAAAATAAGTATTGTTGCATAAATTAATCTGTTAGTTATGACTTTAATGAAAAATATATGATAGACAGCCACATTGTCTTCGTATTTTTTGATTGACCCTCGTAATTACAAAGAAAAATTACCCGTGTTGATGTTACAAAGATATAAACAAATCTCACAATCAGCAAATGGCGAATAAATATCACTCTAATTAATAGGTGCTCTGTGTTTTTGTTAACAGTATTTTCAAAATAAATTGCACACATGTGCTACAAAAAAATAAGCAAATATAATGAAACTCATATTATAAGGAACTTACAGTACACAATACTAAAGGAATGAAAAAATGTATGAGTAGGGTCAATTGAACAAAATACTCACAAGCAAACCACAGACCTTAAACTTCAAATCCTACTACATAATATAAACATGCTACTTTGATTTCTTTAAACTCTATTACATCTATATGTACATAGAAGACATCGCCTTTGGCAGCACATATATTGATGTTATATGTATGGGGAACTGTAAATAAGAATAATGACCCACGTAGAATAATGACAGGGGGTAATTTTCGACGTAGAATAATGCCCCCCCCCCCCCAGCGGTAAAAAAAATGAATTTTTCAGAACGAAAACGCAGGGGTCATTTTGTTTTCATGTTAAACATAAAGAGAAATGACCCCGTAGAAAATTGACCCCCGCTGTAAACAAGAATAGAAATGGCTTACCCCGTATCCAAGATATATGGCTTTGAATTTACTTACATTTTCACTGCGCAGCTGATATTGAAGTTAAAAACATCGAACTTGTTAAGAAATCGCTGTATTTAGTTTTTTCATATCCTTAGCAAACACACACAAACACACTTCCAATGGCAAAAATTTATTGTTAACAATTAGGTCGTCGACATATGGCGGGAAAATGACGCTGCACTAGCGTAGAAATCTGTTGAACTGTACTTCTTACTTTACCATGAATTCTTAACAACATTTTATATAGCTTTATTATTTAAAAACGATATTTGATTTACAAAATTTATGCACAGCTTGCTGAACTATATTTTATGGCGATTTTATTATATTTGTAATCATGAATAGCAATATTTTTAGAACGATTGTGTGAAGAGTACCTGACTAGAGTAATATATTTTTTTTTAAAATAAACACTGATTAAATATTTAAAAAAAAGATTATTCTATTAAAGCACAGTATGAAAACCATCTATCCTTTTATATTTGATAATTTAGAAGTGAAAAAAAGAACTAGATCGTTTACACGATCAGTTTGTACTGGTCCCTGCTGACAAAGCAGGAAACAACATTGTCTTTCTTTGTAAGGCTAGCTATTTATATAAAGTGTATATTAGAAGACTTTGGATTTTATTCCGCAAGTGGATATACAACTTAAAGTACCGATCAGACCCAACCTAACACCAGAGTAAACCCCTACTAAACCCTGGGTTTACTTTTGGGGTTTACTTGGGGTTTACTCTGGGTTTACTTTTTGAAAATTTGGGTCCCCTCGGGGTTTACTTTGGGTTTACTCGGGGTTTACTTTGGGTTTACTTGGAAATTGCTTTATAGGTCAACTGTATGCACTGAAGTGTGAAGCAGACCCGTCTTTTATCTCGCTATCCTACCAACTGTAATTCCTGCCCCTTGTATATTCCGAATACACAGTTAGCGTCTGCTTTCAGGGGTATACTTCTGACTGGGTTTACTCTCTGTGTCCACTCTGGGTTTACTTTGGGTTTACTCTGGGTTTACTCTGGGTCCACTCTAGTAAACCCAAAGTAAACCCAGAGTAAACCCAGAAAGTAAACCCAGGGTTAAGTTGGGGTTTACTTTCTGTTAGGTTGGGTCTGATCGGTACTGTATAGTCATAGTTCTCTTTCCAAGGAAGAAATTCTTCAAAATCGTATGTCAATTTTGAATATTTTTAATATTCCCAACAACCAAAATCAATTTGAATTACCTTACCTTCATTGGATACCTAAACTTTATAAAAAATTCTTACAAATATATAAAGCGGGTTCCAGTAAATGTTCTACCAAGCTTATTTCTTTACTCTTTACCAAAATATTAACAGCAGTAAAAGAGAAACTTCAAGAGTCTGCACAACAGTATATTCAGGAAACGGTGTAAATCAGATGTGAAAACTTAAAAGTTTTAAGGAACTTTTTGAGAAAAATGAAATTCCAAAATTTTACCAAAATCAATAGCATCAACACTTACGACTTTTCTACACTTCATACAACCATCCCCCACGATAAATTAAAGTCCCGTCTTTTTGACTCATTGATACTTTTTAAATAAAAATGGATCACGTAAATTCACTTACCATGTCATCGGTCATTCGCAAAACTATTTAGTTAAAAGCCATTCGGATTGTGCACACAGGTAGTCTGAAGTTGACATTAAAAAGATGCCCGAGTTTCTGAGAGACAACATCTATATTGTTTTGGAAATCAGATGTTCCAACAATCTGTTGGAATTCCTATGAGTACCCCATTGCCCCATTGTTTGCAGACCCATTTTGTATTCATATGAAGCAGAATTTATTTTTAAAAAATCCTTCGTTGTGGCCTTCAACTCAACATTCAGGTATATCGACGACGTATTATCAATAAACAATTGTTACTTCCTACTTCCTACTTGAACCTTAGAGGAATTACAATTATAACATTAAAAAAGGTCCAATTAGCTCAACCAAATTTCGTCATTTTTTAACATTTTACAATGACATAGGAATGAAGGGCTGCTGTGTTATTATCTCCCTAATCTTTGAAGTGTGTAACAAACCAATACCAGGAAGGGTAGGGTACCTATTGGTCTATTAATTCCCGGTTTCAAATTTGGGCTGTAGGGGTACCACTTGGTGGTCCAGGGGTTCGGGCTCATTTTAGGGGTTTATGTTTCCCTTAATTTTGATCACACGAACTAAGAAACACTAGGGTTAAGTTAAGTAGATGACCTTTCTAAATATTTATAACAAGCGTCAGAGGGCGTTTATCACATCTTAACGGGTTCATTAAGCTCACTAGAACTTTGTATTTTTTTTTAACTTTTCACAACGATATTGAGGTGAAAGGTGGGCCGTTATCTCCTTTATCTTTAAAGTGTGCATCAAACGAATTACACGGCAGTGTTGGAGACCTATGGGGCTATTATTTCCAGTTTTCAAATTTGGGCTGTAGGGAAACCACTAGGTGGTCCCCAGGTGTTTATTTTAGGGGTTAATTCCTACCTTGATTTTGATCACAACATCTTAGAAATACTATTAAGTAGAGGGCCTTCCCAGGTAATCACAGCAGGCGGCAGTAGGTTTACACTATTTTTTAAACATTGATCCCGCTAAATGGACCGAGGACATCGGCCTGCGTAGCACAGTGTTAAAACGCCCGACTACAGTTTCATGAGTACAGGGATCGATTGCCGGTTCTGCCATATGTTTTCATTGTATTTATATGCTTATTCATCCTTTTCCATTATAATATATTTTGTAAGATACTGTAGACGTATTTTTTTCCACGGGGTCATAATTCCGCGGAGTCACAATATCAATTTAATCCGCGGGTAAAAATTTACGCGGATTCTTTGAATGTAAAAAATATCATTTGAATAATTATTATTAAATTTAGTTCTGAGCGATTTTTTTTACGTAGATTTTATCCAACTTTGGACTTAAATTGTAAGAACTGTTCACAGTGAACAGTAATTATCGGTTGTGCACTTGTCGGTAGTCATTAGTTAGCCGTCAAGATGTTACGACGCTGGCTAACATCGTCTTGTGAAACACCACATGATGAATATTTACCCAACCCATGTCTAACACCTGAAAAATCTGTCGTTTAAATTATGAGTTAATCAGTTTTATCAATTAAAAGTCAGAGCACAAAGGGATCTAAAAATTGCAGAAAAAACACGGGTATTGGAGTGTAGTTAATTGGGTCATTGAAAGACAGACCCGCGTGGGGCTATTTGTCGTCTGACACGTGCCGTTATCTCAAGCTGGGAGAAGTTTAAATTTCATGCAAGTAAATTTACAGAAAATTCTAATCTTTAGGAGATTAAAGTATTTATTATGTGAATTCCCAATACAAATTTGTTTGACAGTTTGCATAGATAGAAACGATATACATTGGGGACACGTATATGCAAGTGTTACATAATGTAGTGACTTCCGATTATCCTTATTCATGTAATGCAATTTCAAAATTTCATTCCAAAATGCACTTTAAGTACACTGGGAAAAAATTCCGCGGAAAATTTGTGCCCGCGTTCATAGCGTAAATTAATACCACGCGGACAAAAGTACGTCTACAGTAATACAAATTAAAGTTCAGAAGCTTTTTTTCAATTGAAAATTTTTCTTAATTTTCTTGGTATCCAAGAAGTGTGATCATTGTACGCACCTTATAGGTTTTACTTATTTTTTTTTTTAGTTGTCAAATCTATGAGCATGTCCTACTTTTTAAAACTCTATATGGCAAGTGTTTTCTTTTGTCAAAAGTCAACATATTCGTGCATATCAAGTGATGCTGAAGAACATATTTGATTTTCCTTAACAAATTACTTTTGTGTATCATAATACAGGTATTTGTATGAAAAATATTCATTAAAAATATCAACATATTAAAAAATTAAAATTATTTCACAAAGCACGTTTCAATAACAGCGGTTGTCAATTTGCATGTACATTTCTTTACTGCAAATCAAAAAAAATTGCGTGATTAATTAAAAAATCGAACAATAAGTATTTTTAATTTTGAATTCAATTAATTTTTTTTTATTATCATAGATATAATTTGAAAACATGCATTTTCTCTGCAATTTGAAAATAAATTATTTGGTTTTGTTTTTTAATCAATGATATTTGTATCATCCTGAAAATCTAAAAATAATGCAAATAGCATTGAATCTAAAATGTAAGTCATCTAGAGCCTTTGTTAACATACCAACGGAAATCAATATTCAAAAAGCTATATGGACTCTATTAGGGGCAACAGACGGCCTCTAACGCTTGTTATGAATATCTAGAAAGTTGCCTCCCTTAGCCCCAGTGTTTCTAAGTTCTTATGATCAAATTCAAGGAGGATTTAAACCCTTGAAATGAGCCCGAATCTCTAGGGACCACCTGGTGGTACTCCTGCAGCCCAAATTTGAGACTGGGGAAAACACATGTAGCTTTATAGGTCCCCTACAGTGCTCTAGTATTCAGTTGATGTACACTTAAAGATAACGGCCAACCTTTTACCCCTAAATCATTGTTAACATTTTTTAAAAATGACAAAATTAGGGTGAGCTATATAAACCATCTTAGATGTTATATACACCCTCTGACGCTGGTTATGAATACATGGGAAGATACTCTACTTAATCCTAGTGTTTCGAGAATAATGAGATAGAAATCCCTGGAATGAGTCTGCACTTTTGGGAACAACCTGGTGGAACTTCTACAGTCCAAATTTGAAACCGGGAAATAGTAGACCAATAGGTCTCCTACACTGCCCTAATAGTCGTTTGTTGCACACTTCAAAGATTAGGGAGATAATAACACAGTCACCTTTCATTCCTAAATCCTAATATAATGCAAAAAAATGACAAAGTTCGGGTGAGCTAATTGGACTTTTTTTATTATAATAATTGAACTAGAAGCTTTAGGTAAAAACATGGCTAGGACAAAATAATCCCAATTTCAACTTAGGATTAATATTTTCGCCAGTTTTGACTGCGACAAGCGCTAATATTTTATTGTTAGATTTCTGATCTTCTCATTTGTGAAATGATACGAATTCTTTTTGACGTAGGAAGTTAGAAGACACAAGAATAAAGTTTTAAACATAAACATGTTTAACTATCCTGCCACACTGGATGAACTCGGGTTTTTTTTTCCTTTGGTATGCGTGTCTTGTTTTGTATTCGTTAGATTGTTTGTTTGTCTCTTTGGGGTTTTATGGGGTTTTGTTTGAGGTTTTGGGTGGGGGGCTAAATGTAAAGAAGTATTTTATTTTTATTAACAAATGTCAACGTATAGACAACGTACATGTATATCTAAAAATGTGTGATTTGTTAAGAATATAAAGCGAATATTGTTGTAAAACCTACAAGAAGTACCGCATACGCCTTTGAATTACTTTATCATGTCTTATATATCATCATACATTTTCATATTACTTTATACGGCGCGTTTAGTTCTTCCATTTTTAATAAGACCGATGATAAAAAAAATATATTTATTGTTAGAATACTCTCAGTACTTTAATGATTTTTCTTTTTGGCTGCTAGCTTCTAAGGGCTTAGTGGTTGATGTTAGTGGCTGCTAGCTTCAACCTGGTTAAAATGCCTAACAATGGAGTAAACTTTTTATACTTTTGGTTCAATCATTAATTCTAGGTGATGGACTTGCATACCAACCAGCTGTAGTCAGTAGTAGAGGAAAATCATAATCGTTAATGCGAGTATAATTAATAAACACTATAAAGTTTACTCTTTCATCGCCAATAAAATAATTTTGTTATATAGTGTCTTGTATCTCGAAAGAGTCTTAATGTGTTTTCATTTGTAATAATGAGATACATGTAAATGTAACTCGTTAAGATGAAAACTATACCCCGATACAATATACGTCGGTATCTTGATATAACGGAATGATTTTTATTTTTCTAAGACTTACCTCTTCTTTCACTTTAAGTTTATTTGAATTTGAATTATAATTTCTGTTACCATCTGTAAACTGCAGTAAAAAATTACAAAATTGTAAGTACTATTTTACAAATAACAAAAAATGATACTGAAAAACTTAAATTTATAAAGGTGTCAGTATTCTACAGGGGTCACTTTTCTTCGTGTAGAGTGCTCATTTTTATGAAAATGGCACTTATTCTTCAGATAAAAGGGTCATTGTTCTACGTAGAATATTCCCCGGAGTCATTATTCTACGTCGAAAAATGACCCTTAGGTCATTATTCTACGGGGGTCATAATTCTGCTTTTCACCGTTGTAACGAAGAATATTGACCCGGGTTGAAAATTGACCCTGGTGTCATTAATTAACGTTGAATATTGACCCGGGAGTCATTTTTCAACGTTGATAATTGAGACCAAAAGTCAAGAAATTTATACCCGGGGCAATTTTTCTACAGCTTGAAAAAGATTTTTCTAAACACTGATCACCTCGACAAGTTGAAAATTGACACCAACTGTTTTAAACTCTCCACACGGTTTAAATGTACATGTTCATATTCATACTTCCTGATATATTTTAGATTGATTTTTCGATTAGAATCATTTAATTGATGCTTTTATTTGGGCATAGAACTGATTTTCATTCCTTCTTGGGACAGAATGTAAAGGGCACCAAGGACAGGTTAATTATAAGTCATTTATGACAGATTAATTATTAGTCTTTACTGTCAGAATTGTTTGTAGCTGAAAGATTTAGATTATTTCTTTTCAAGTATACTAGAACAGAATACAAATTAATGTCTCTATTTAAAATTTCAAAAACTGACATCAACCCCCGCTTTTTCCTTTATTGGGATATAACGATTGTTCCTTAATTGATGTTAGCTTATCATGATCTTTAATAAATATGTCCAACAATGACTGACCGTTAACGTTACTTATTAGCTTAAATCCACAGGCACCTGACGTTGTATATTTTTCTCATAATTATATATATATATATATATATATATATATATATATATATATATATATATATATATATATATATGTATGTATATATAAAATAATATCATATTTTTCCCAGACACATGATTGGTCGATTGCTGTCACGTGACAGTGCTATAAATTCTGTTATAGACCTTACTATACTAAAAATAGAAAATTTATTGACCTCACTATACTAAAAATAGATTTTCACAACAAAATACTGGTTTTAGCACGTGCGACATTGTGACGTCATAATAGCGAAATCAACACCTATACTTTATATACAAAATATTTTACTATTATACCCTTGAAGAGAATGAAGAGAATTAATTTTCTATTTATTATAATAAAACAGTTATAGCCTTTTGATATCGGCCAATACATGGTTTTATAGGCCTGATGAGAGTATATATCAACCTCGGACTTCGTCCTCGGTCGATATACTCTCATCAGGTCTATAAAACCATGTATTGACCTCATCAAAAGGCTATAATTGTAATATATATATATATATATATATATATATATATATATATATATATATATATATATGATTGCGCCCATGAGAAAAGGGTGCTTATGGCGTTTTTGACAAAACAGAGAAATAACGTCACAAACATATGACGTTACGTCATAACGTAGTCTGAAATGCGTAAGATTTTTAACGCGTCATTTTCATCGCGTATAGTTTTTATCCCTTTTTTAAATTTAATTTTCAAATTATTTTAAATAAACTCTTATTATTCTTTACTTGCACACACATTTGTTTAACTACATGTATTTCTGTTTTTCCCGATATTAGCTTAATGCTCCAAATGATTTGGAGAAGTTTTATAGAAATATTTTGATTTTAATTTTAGCTGACTGCTTCACCCTTTTTTAAGGTCTTCCGTTTCCAACGGAAGACCTTACTATTATTGTGCTTGTAAGATTATTTAGGGTCTTCCGTTTCCAACGGAAGACCCTCTTGTTATTCTACTGTTTCTTTCTATTATTATTATTAGGGTCTTCCGTTTCCAACGGAAGACCCTCTTGTTATTCTATTGATTATTTTTATTAGGGTCTTCCGTTTCCAACGGAAGACCCTATTGTTATTCTACGGTTTCTTTTTCTTTATTAAGGTCTTCCGTTTCCAACGGAAGACCTTATTGTTATTCTTCGGTTTCTTTTTCTTCATTATTTTTCTTTTTTTTCCAACAAATTTTGTGCACGCGATTTCTCAAAAACGACTCGACCGATTTTCATCAAATTTACAGATATGATAGATACTGATTTGAACTTTATACCCAATTTTTTATTTTGATGACGTCATTTCCGTTTTTGAGATATTGACGTTTTAGCGATTTTCAGAGGGTCGGCTTGTCCTGGGATCTTCTCCTTAACGATTGAAGATATCGAGTTCAAATTTTCAGGGATTGTAGACGAAACATTGAAGATGTGTCTTTAGGCATTCATTTTTATCTGACTCAAAAGGCGCCGAAGCTCGCCTGGACCCGAAAATTGAGATTAAAAAAGCGTCATCATTTTTCGAGGTTTTCCTTGTTTATCTCTTTTCTTGAAAATATTTTGATAAAAATATGAAACGCAAAAAAGTTAAGATTTACAAGACATTTCATTTGATACCAAGAAAAAGGGTCTGGCCCCTCAAATAAGGGACCTAGAGGGCTCTAAAGTCTTTTATCTATAACCCTTTACTGAGGGATATTTTGTAATAAATTATAGAAGCAAATATGTTTATCTTACAGTTATGTAGCCTAACAGTATTATGATTTTCTCATGTGTTACGTAATTAGGGGTTTTTAGGGGTCAAAAGTCCAAAACTTTGATCACCTATAACTCAAAAAGGAAAAATATTTTGAAATGCAGTATAGAAGAAGAGATGCTCAAAATGATGTACTTAACAATATGCAAGCTTCAAAATTTTGTTCAGCGGCCCCAAAAAGGAGATAAGGGACCGGCCCCTAAAACGTTCTTTCTCAGATATCTCAAGAACGGTAACGAATTTCTTAACACTTGTTGAACAAAATGTCTTAAATATTAAATGACCTTTCATTTGATACCAAGAAAAAAGGGCTGGCCCCTCAAATTAGGGACCTAGATGGCTTTAAAGTCTTTTATCTATAACCCTTTACTGAGGGATATTTTGTAATAAATTATAGAAGCAAATATGTTTATCTTACAGTTATGTAGCCTAACAGGTTTATGATTTTCTCATGTGTTACGTAATTAGGGGTTTTTAGGAGTCAAAAGTCCAAAACTTTGATCACCTATGACTCAAAAAGGAAAAATATTTTGAAATGCAGTATAGAAGAAGAGATGCTCTAAATGATGTACTAAACAATATGCAACCTTCAAAATTTAGTTCAGCGGCCCCAAAAAGGAGATAAGGGACCGGCCCCTAAAACGTTCTTTCTCAGATATCTCAAGAACTGTAACGACTTTCTAAACACTTGTTGAACAAAATGTCTTAAATATTAAATAACCTTTCATTTGATACCAAGAAAAAAGGGCTGCCCCTCAAATTAGGGACCTAGATGGCTCTAAAGTCTTTTATCTATAACCCTTTACTAAGGGATAGTTTGTAATAAATTATAGAAGCAAATATGTTTATCTTACATTTATGTAGCCTAACAGTATTATGATTTTCTCATGTGTTACGTAATTAGGGGTTTTTGGGGTCAAAAGTCTAAAACTTTGATCACCTATAACTCAAAAAGGAGAAATATTTTGAAATGCAGTATAGAAGAAGAGATGCTCAAAATGATGTACTTAACAATATGCAAGCTTCAAAATTTTGTTCAGCGGCCCCAATAAGGAGATAAGGGACCGGCCCCTAAAACGTTCTTTCTCAGATATCTCAAGAACGGTAACGAATTTCTTAACACTTGTTGAGCAAAATGTCTTTAAAAGTAAATGACCTTTCATTTGATATTAAGAAAAAGGGGCTGACCCCTCAAATAAGAGACCAAGAGGGGTTTAAACGTTTTCAACTAAACACCTGAAACGAAATAGTATCTGGCCCTTAGAATGTAGACATTTTTCTTCTATTTTAAATCATGTTTAGCTGTTAAATAGCAAAATCAAGGTAGTACATGTATCTCAAATTCTAAAATCAGACGGAAGACCTCCTCGTTGCTTGCAACGAGATCGTGTCTAGTTATTCTTTTTTTTCTTTTTCTGACTTTTTTGGAGCGTTATTTCTCAAAAACTATGCAACCGATTTACATGAAATTTTCAGGACTGATAGAGAATCATAGGCGCTACATCTTATTAAATTTCCGAATGATGACGTCACTTCCGGTCTCATATATTGACGATTTTGTAAAATTTTAAGGGTCATTTTGTCCACGCATCTCCTCCGAAACCAATCAAGATAGAAGCTTGAAATTTTTACAGGATTGTAGATAAATGTTTGAAGTTGTACCCCCCTGCTTCCAATTATTAAAAATGCGCAAGGCCTTGAAGCTCGCCTGAACCTGAAAATTAGGACCAAATTTTTTCACAAAATTTTCGAACATTTTCTCTAATATCTTTTGATGTATAAATATTTTGTTAAAACATGTAACGCAAAAGTTGTTTCAATTTTTACGGGCTTTCATTTGATATCAAGAAAAAGGGGCTGGCCCCTTAAATTAGGGGCCAAGAGGGCTCTAAAGTCTTTTTGCAATAACTCTTTACTGAACAATAATTTGTTATCAATTATAGAAGCAAAAATGTTTATTGTACAGCTGTTTATCTATACAGTACCACACCTTAATCATATGTTACGTAATTAGGGGTTTCAAGGGACCAGAAGTCCAAAACTTTGATCATTGATATCTAGAAAAGGAGAAATATTTTGAAAAGCATTGCAGAAGAAAAAATGCTTAAAATAATGTTCTCAACAATTTGCTACCTAAAAAAAAATTTGTTGGTGGCCCCAGTAAGGAGTTTAAGGGTCGGCCCCTAAAACACATTAATTCAGATATCTCTAGAACGGTCAACAATTCCTGAATACTTGTTGAATAAAATATGTTTATATTTGCGAGATCTTTCATTTGATATCAAGAAAAAAGGGCTGGCCCCTTAAATTAGGGGCCAAGAGGGCTCTTAAGTCTATTAATAATAACGTTTTACTGAAAAATAATTTGTTATATATTATAGAAGCAAAAATATTCTTTGTACAGTTATTTATCTATACAGTACCATACCTAAGTCATATGTTACGTAATTAGGGGTTTCAAGGGGCCAGAAGTCAAAAACTCTGATTATTAATATCTAGAATATTTTGAAAAGCATTGTAGAAGAAAAGTTGCTCAAAATAATGTTTTTAGTAATATAATACGTAAACCTTTTTTGTTGGTGCCCCCATTAAGGAGTTTAAGGGTCGGCCCCGGAAATTTTGATTCCACATTCTTGGTTAAGAAAATAGTGTTATGTTCAAAGTTAAATTAACTCGTACCTAGAATGATTCGATATTTGTTAAGTCGTTCTTAAACACATTCGGATTTGTATTTGCAAAGTCGATCTTGATATTGATAAGGTTTGTGTTAATTCGTACTTAAAGTCATTCGGATTTTGTTAAGTCGTACCAAGAATTATTCGATTTTTATATCTTTTTGTTTTAAAACTCCTGGTATTGGTTTTAGAGCTCTGCTTCTTACAGGAACATCTAGCTTTTCTTTCGACATTAACGGAAGACCCACTCGTTGCTTTGCAACGAGCTTTGCTCTAGTTATTATTATTTTTTTTCTGACTTTTTCCGGACGCTATTACTCGTGAACTACTGGACCGATTTGCATAAAATTAGCAGGACTGATAGAACATCAAAAGTACTTGAGTTAATTAAATTTTGGGTTGATGACGTCGCTTCCGGTTTGAGATTTTGAGGATTTAGTAAATTTTTAAGGACCATTTTGTCCACCTAACTCCTCCAAAACTAATAAAGATAAAAACATGAAACTTTCAGGGATAGTAGATGAATGTCTGTAGATGATTCTCTGGGTTTGATATTGTGGAAAATGCGCAAGGCGCCGAAGCTCGCCCGAGCTCGAAAATTGGCACCAAATTTTTTTACAAAATTTTTGCACATTTTCTAAATTATTTCTGAATGTGTAAATAATTTGCTAAGACATGTAATGCAAAAGTTGTTCAGATTTACACGCTCTTTCATTTGATATCATAAAAAAGGGGCTGGCCCCTCACATGAGGGGCCAAGAGGGCTCTTAAGAATTTAATTAATAACTCTTTACTGAAAAATAATTTGTTATTAAGTATAGAAGCAAAAATGTTTATTGTGCAGCTGTTTATCTACATAGTACCATACTGAAATCATATGTTACGTAATTAGGGGTTTTAAGGGGCCAGAAGTCCAAAACTTTGATCATTTATATCTGAAAAAGGAGAAATATTTTGTGAAACATTGTAGAAGAAAAGTTGCTCAAAATAATGTTGTCAACCCTATGCTACCTTTAAATTTTTTGTCTTTGGCCCCATTAAGGAGTTTAAGGGTCGGCCCCTAAAACACAGTTGTTCAGATATCTCTAGAATGGTTAACAATTCGTGAACAGATGTTGAACAAAATATGTTTATATTTGCGAGACCGTTCATTTGATATCAAGAAAAAGGGGCTGGCCCCTCAAATTAGGTTTCAGGAGGGCTACCAAGTCTTTTAATAATAACTATTTACTGAAAAATAATTTGTTATATATTATTGAAGCAAAAATGTTCACCTCATTAAGCTTAATTAAAATCTGAAATCCGTTTTAAAATCGGACGATGCATTACAGAGATATAGGGGTTTAAAAAGTGATTTTTCAGGAAATTTTGATTCCACATTCTTGGTTAAGAAAAGTGTTATGTTCAAAGTTAAATTAACTCGTACCTAGAATGATTCGATATTTGTTAAGACGTTCTTAAACACATTCGGATTTTTTTTGTCAAGTCGTTCTTGAAATCGTTAAGGTTTTTGTTAATTCGTACTTAAAGTCATTCGGATTTTGTAAGTCGTACCAAGAATTATTCGATTTTTTATATCTTTTTGTTTTAATTACTCCTGGTATTGGCTTTAGAGCTCAGCTTCTTACAGGAACATCTAGCTTTTCTTTCGACATTAACGGAAGACCCACTCGTTGCTTTGCAACGAGCTTTGCTCTAGTTATTCTTAATATTCTTTTTCTGCCTTCTTTAAAGCTTTATTTCTCGAAAACTATTCATCCGATTTGCATTAAATTTTCAGGACTTATACAGCATCGGAGGGGACAAATATTTTTAGTTACATTTTTTGATGACGTCACTTCCGGTTTAAGATATTGACATTTTAATGAAATTTTAAGGGTCATTTTGTCCACGCAACTCCTCTGAAACTATTCACGATAGAAAGTTGAAATTTTCAGGGATTGTAGATGAGAGTCTGTAGATGTACCGCATTGTTTTATAATATGGATAATACGCAAGGCGTTGAAGCTCGCCTGAGGTCGAAAATTGACACCAATTTTTTTTACAAAAATTTTGCACATTTTCTGAAATATTTTTAAACCTGTAAATATTTTGTTAAAACATGTAATGTAAAAGTTGTTTCTATTTCCGCGGGCTTTCATTTGATATCAAGAAAAAGGGGCTGGCCCTTCAAATTAGGGGCCAAGAGGGCTCTTAAGTCTTTTTGCAATAACTCTTTACTGAACAATAATTTGTTATCAAGTATAGAAGAAAAAATGTTCATTGTACAGCTGTTTATCTATACAGTACCACACCTTAATCATATGTTACGTAATTAGGGGTTTCAAGGGGCCAGAAGTCCAAAACTTTGATCATTAATATCTAGAAAAGGAGAAATATTTTGAAAAGCATTGTATAACAAAAAATGCTTAAAATAATGTTCTCAACAATATTGTACGTAGAAAAAAATTGTTGGTGACCCCAGTAAGGACTTTAAAGGTCGGCCCCTAAAACACATTACTTCAGATATCTCTAGAACGGTCAACAATACCTGAACACTTGTTGAACAAAATATGTTTATATTTGCGAGATCTTTCATTTGATATCAAGAAAAAAGGGCTGGCCCCTTAAATTAGGGGCCAAGAGAGTTCTTAAGTCTATTGATAATAACTTTTTACTGAAAAATAATTTGTTATGTATCATAAAAGCAAAAATATCCTTTGTACAGCTGTTTATCTAAACAGTACCATACCTAAGTCATATGTTACGTAATTAGGGGTTTCAAGGGGCCAGAAGTCCAAAACTCTAATCATTAATATCTATATAAGGAGAAATATTTTGAAAAGCATTTTAGAAGGAAAGTTGTTCAAAATAATGTTTTTAACAATATGATACCTAAAAATTTTTTTTTGGTGGCCCCAGTAAGGAGTTTTAAGGGTCGGCCCCTAAAACACAGTTGTTTAGATATCTCTAGAACGGTTAACAATTCCTGAACACTTGTTGAACAAAATATGTTCATATTTGCAAGATCTTTCATTTGATATCAAGAAAAAGGGGCTGGCCCCTCAAATAAGGGGCCAGGAGGTCTACAAAGTCCTAATAATAACTATTAACTGAAAAATAGTTTGTTATATATTATTGAAGCAAAAATGTTCAACTTATTAAGCTTAATTTAAATCTGAAATCCGTTTTAAAATCCGACGATGCATTACAGAGATATAGGGGTTTAAAATTTAATTTTTCCGGAAATTTTGATTACACGTTCTTGGTTAAGAAAATAGTGTTATGTTTAAAGATAAATTAACTCGTACCTAGAATGATTCGATATTTGTTAAGTCGTTCTTAAACACATTCGGATTTTTTTTTGTCAAGTCGTTCTTGAAATCGTTAAGGTTTTTGTTAATTCGTACTTAAAGGCATTCGGATTTTGTTAAGCCGTACCAAGAATTATTCGATTTCTTTTATATCTTTTTGTTTTAATTACTCCTGGTATTGGTTTTAGAGCTCTGCTTCTTACAGGAACATCTAGTTTTTCTTTCGACATTAACGGAAGACCCACTCGTTGCTTTGCAACGAGCTTTGCTCTAGTCTTATTTTTCTGTTTTTTTTTTTTTTCTTCCTAGACGCGAACTTTGAGGCTTCATATCTTGCTCATTTCTGAACGGTTTTTGCTCAAATTTTCAGGGCTTATAGACATTACAAAACACCATCTAAAACATTTCATAAACTTTAAAATTCCTCTTCCGTTAACGAGTTATTCCCCTTTTAAAATTTTTTAGGGCCATTGGTTTCCAGACAAAGGCTCCGAGACTATGATAGCAGGGAATGGGAATCCAGCGAATTTGAATAACAGAGACATTGAAGTTGTGCACATCGATTTTTGTTTTTCGATTACGTTTGTTATTTAGAAAAAGGTAGGGGGTCAAAATATAGGATTCTAAAAAGTGCGAAAATTTAGACATATTTTGCTTAGTATCTTTTAAACGAAAAATATTTTGTTAAGACATGTAGAATAAAAGTTGTGCAGAATGTTAAGGGCTTTCATTTGACACCAATAAAAAAGGGCTGACCCCTAAAATTAAGGGCCAATAGCGCTTGAAAGTTTTTGCTTAATAACTCAAAAACGGTTAGGATTTCGATATGGCTGTCGCTGGAAAAGTTGTTTGTTGGGATCTCATAAAGGTCGTTACATTGTTATTTTGTTGGTGATTTGTGTTGTATGAGTGTAAAAAGATGTACATGTTAACATGTACCTCGTTTAATTTGACAAGTTAACGAAAGTCTATGTGCGTGAAACTGGCATAAAGTTACCACAGAAAGTATTCTGGTTTATACAGGAAATTTTTTTTTAGAATAGATTTTTTTTTGGGGGAGTTTATGTCAGTTTTGTTAAGTTCTTATAGTGCACAATCCCTAAAACGAGAATCGGAAAACAAAACATTCTTCTTCCTTTGTAGTAAAACACAAACTACGGATTTAAAAGAAATCTATGTATTACATTTGAGTTTTCATACTGCATGCATTTAAAATCTACCTTGAATAAGAGCTGTGTGTGTACCGTTACGTAAGCTATCCCTCACCCGCGGCCTAGAAAATCGGTCACCATGGTCGCGACGGGGCTAACTAGCGGTCAGCGGTTATCTAATACACAAGAGTTGCGTCTCTCATAAATGAGTTTATTTAGCCGCGCACTCTAGAATTGTTTTAGTTTATATACCCGTAAATAAAATACAAGATCTGTTTTAATTTCTTCATGTTATAAGAGTTTGTCCATCTTGTTTTTATTTAATTACATTAGAGTGTAAGAAGACGTTCTGAAAATTTATAAAGGCGATATTACTACAAATCGGAAACTTCGTCAGTCTTAAATTAATGGTTGGTTTGTAGGTTTAAAATGTTTATAAATCTGTACAAATATTGTTTTAAATCAACAAACAACCCACAAATATTAAAACTTTTAAATGATGATCATCCCTCGCACATGGCCGAGGAGATCCCGCGCGAGTGCATGTTTCAGACTTTTGTACGAACACAACTATTTCTTTTATTATGATTTCAACTATGATATTGGTTTAAGATGAAAAGATAAATTTATTTTACATGTACAGTTGATTTAGCAATGATTAATACGATTGCGCACAAGGTAGTTTATTATAATCAAAGTTCCATGTTTCATGTTTGCGGTAGGTGCTGGCACGATAAAAGGTGTCCTGAATTGACATGATTGAGGCATTCGGATTTTTTTTAATTGGCAAAAAGATAATCAGATTTGACGAAAATCATTTTTTGGCGACTTCTTCTTATGTGTAACATTTTCACTTTCCCACCCGTTTGTTTATTCGGTCAGTCTGTGTTAATTCAATCGCAGCGTGCGACCGAAAATATTGTGTCGCTTTGAACAGCGCACACAGCTGAGAACATCTATAGCCCCAGTCGGGTTATGTTTATATGGCTGCAGATCATCAATCATGCGCGGATCCAGAAATTTTTTCCAGGGGGGGTCCGAAGGGTAATTGTGTTTTCCAGGGGGGGTCCGAGGCATATTTGCGATAATTTTACCATGTAAATTTAATAAATTTTCATTTTCCAGGGGGGTCGGGACCCCCCCCCCCCTCTAGATCCGCGCATGATCAATTGTTATGTAATTGAGATTTAACAATGTATCAAAGGTTATCGAATATTTTTGAGTATCGAAGTGTGCTTTCACTACAGTGGTCAATTGTTAAACAATGAGGCTATTATTAGAAGTCAATCATCTTCACATTATCACAGGTGCTTGGGGACGGGACCCCCCCCCCCCCCCCCCCAATATATTCACCCCCACATTCCCGAGTTATTTTTTGCATCATTTAGTTTTTAAATTATATGTTACTGTATGCAACACTAAAAAAATTCACAATTAACGCGAAATAAGCTATGTATAAAA
Source organism: Magallana ariakensis (assembly GCA_020458035.1). Classification (NCBI taxonomy): domain Eukaryota; kingdom Metazoa; phylum Mollusca; class Bivalvia; order Ostreida; family Ostreidae; genus Magallana; species Magallana ariakensis. The sequence continues at coordinate 55,620,419 of CM035815.1, read as the reverse complement.
AATGAATATACCACTGGTATAAAAAGAGAAGAAGGTTGGCAACTTCAGCAGACGCCATCTTGTAAAATTCGACACCTCGCTAGGAAATCCCAACATTATTTAAATGAAAAGAACTGATCGGCTGGAAGTGATGGTCGCTATATTTCCACAAGTTATTAATAAAAGAGGTGCAATGCTATTTTGTGACTTTTCAATAAATCCAGTCGTGTTTTTTTTACATTTTATACCATCGAACTCGCGTTTCAATTCTCAGTGAACGGAAGTTGTTCATTCTGCATTAGTTTAGTCACAGGCAGCTATTTTTAGCAAAAGGTAAAACCAGAAGAAGACATCCGAGTGGCGTTAGATACATGAAAAGATCAGAGGATCACGATTGTTAAAACAGTAAAATTTTACTAAAAATAGTTGCTTGCCACTAAAATAATGCAGATATGACGACTTCCGTTCACTGAGAATTGAAACGCGAGTTCGATGGTGTAAAATGTGAAAATAACACGACTGGATTTATTGAAAAGTCGCAAAATAGCATTGCACCTCATTTATTAATAACTTGTGGAAATACAGCGACCATCACTTCCAGCCGGTCAGTTCTTTTCAGTTTAATAATGTTGGGATTTCCTAGCGAGGTGTCGAATTTTACAAGATGGCGTCTGCTGAAGTTGCCAACCTTCTTCTCTTTTTATACCAGTGGTATATACATTTTTATACATAGCTTATTTCGCGTTAATTGTGAATATTTTTAGTGTAGCATACATCGGCATATAATTTAAAAAATAAATGATGAAAAAAAATAACTCGGAAATGTGGGAATGAATATTGTTGGGGGGGGGGGGGGGGGTTCCCGTCCCCAAACACCTGTGCACATTATACATGTAGGTGCGAAATCGTAATCGGATAATGTTGCTAATAAATCAACCTGTTGAACACGCTAAACTTCTACAGATATGAACGGAATAATATATTATACTTAAAAGTTTTAAGTCAAAGGGAAATTGTTCTCGGATTAAGAACTTATGAAATACGACTACATTATGCAACGCAGTCGGTCGCCATAGAAATCATCAAAGTACTGCAAGTGTCGACAGATTTCTTGTTTCTTTGAAATACATGTACCATGATAGCTCACTACCAGAGTAAAGCTAGCCAGCACTATACTCTGTCCCGGGTTTTTGCTTCCACCACTTTTCGCTTGATATTTCGATAATGATAAATACCTTTGTGCTCAAACTACGTTCATCCAATAATATGAAACATTTCCAGATTATCTGTTTTGAAACGCCCCCTCTACCGCTTCAGATTTCAATACACATCCCAAAATAGAAAGTCTACGAGGATTTTGCATTGCATCAGCCATCATTAAGCCCGGATGATAACGTTGAAAAATTGCGCGAGGTCTCCCGAGAACTTCCGAATGGAGAAAAGATGTAAACATTTCCCATTATAAATCTCCGTAAGAAATTTGTTTTCGTTCTTGTAAACTTTTATGAGTGAAAAAGGATAATTTGTCAATGAAGATATCTTGGATATTTTACATATAATCGATTTCAACCGTACTTCTTTCACAGGTATGTGTTTTTTTATTAAAAATCATCAAAAAGTGATGGAAACAATAACTTTGGACAGACTATAACTCCAACGCACTAACAAAAAACAAGTATTCCTTTTAAAGGAATGATCGGCAATAATGATATATTGATAGCTAGAAGCAATCAACATGATCAGTTTGATGTATAATAATAAAATAAGTACTGTATTTTTACAAAATATAGAATATTTTGAATCTGTACACCATAATTTCATTATTATAAACCGTCAACAAATTTAATTTTTTTAAAAATAAATTTGGGAAAAGCCGTTCGTAAACTCCTTGTCTAATTTTATATTTTTAACGTAATTATTAAATGTTAATGTATCTTCTTCTTCTTCAGAATACTGAGTAGGGCTCTTCAAAGAGCATTAACTCGTATACAAAGAAAGAGTTGTATTAAAATAATTTAGTGCGACTGAAAAACATTGAATGCCATCATAACTTGCTATTGAGGTCGCATTATAACGTAACCTTGTTTATAAATCAAGCCGTCTTCCTAGCTACTATTATGCAACATCAAAAGATCGAGGTCAGTTCATGGAGCATCTTCTTATGATTGAGGTCGGTTCATCGAGGTCAACTGCATTACTGAATGAATCTTTCGATCGAAATTCTTACGCGTGAGACAAAATGTGCATTCTTGAATTAACAGGTCGAACTGTATTTTATGTATGTTTGCATCTCTTAAGGTAAATGAATTGAAATAAAACCGAGTAAAATGTTATATAAATACTAAACCAAACTAACAACTACTTATGCAAGCGGAATGTGTGCGCACGTGGAAGCATTTGCCGGATGCCTCATATGGACACAACAGTGATCGGCCGAAGCCGATCACAATAAGTTAAAATTATCGACTATTTTTCAAGCGTTTTCCGATCCCGATGTTAAACAACTGAAATTATTAGACCGCCTTGCACCCACACTAGGACTTGTGCTCATAAGGTGAGCCCGGATTCCTCGAGAACGGGTGTACCCTCGAGGATTCCGGCGCCAAATTAGGCACTATTGACAACGATTTCCGGCGCCAGGGCGCGGAGTAGACCTTAAGAAAACAAATTATTTCTGTAATGTAGCGTTCTAAACAAGGCGCCCTGTCCCCAAACAAGGACTTCTGCTCATTAGGTGAGCCCGGATTCCTCGGGGGACGGGTAATCCCTTGAGGATTCCGGCGCCAAATTAGGCACTAGTGACACCGATTTCCGGCGCCACGGCGCGGAGTAGACCTTAAGTGAACAAATTATTTCTGTAATGTAGCGTTCTAAACATGGCGCCCTGCGCCCAAACTAGGACTTGTGCTCATTAGATGAACCCGGATTCCTCGGGGGACGGGTAATCCCTTGAGGATTCCGGCGCCAAATTAGGCACTAGTGACACCGATTTCCGGCGCCATGGCGCGGAGTAGACCTTAAATGAACAAATTATTTCTGAAATGTAGCGTTCTTAACAAGACGCCCTCCAAACATTGAAAGTTCTTACTTCACACAATGATTGCTTATGACCTAAGTGTTGACTTGTGCTCATTAGGTGAGCCCGGATTTCTCGGGGGACGGGTAATCCCTTGAGGATTCCGGCGCCAAATTAAGCACTAGTGACACCGATTTCCGGCGGCAAGGCGCGGAGTAGACCATAAGTGAACAAATTATTTCTGTAATGTAGCGTTCTAAACAAGGCGCCCTCCAAACATTGAAAGATCTTACTTTACACAAAGATTGCCTATGACCTAAGTGTGTGTTATGATTTTGTTTCAAGGTTGTTTTGTGAACTTCAAGGTCATTGGAGGAATTTTCATAAGTTGTGTCTGTAGATAAATACTTTAGTTATGATTTTGTTTTTCTTAGTGGGGAGGGGGGAATTATTTGTGAGGTTTCTCACAGAACCGCCAGTTAGTCCACTGAGAGCACTCTCCCCCTTTCTCGCAACCAAAATTCACCTTAAATTAACTTAAAGGAAATTGAATTTTGGGGCATTGTTCCCCCTCCCCCAACCCACATTTCAGTAGAAGGCAATATAAATTTTTATGGCAAATTGAAAACAAATTATATTAAACAAAATAAGTTATAGCTGCCTCACAACTCCCCCTCCCCCTCCCCTACCACTACCACGGATTAGATTTTGAAGATTAATTTTTTCTTTTATTGGCTTGTTAATACATTTCGGATGAATTTGTTCCCCGAAGCAAAAACGATGCTGTGTGTTTGCACGGCCAAACGTTATACGGAGAGTTGTCCCTCCCACTGAGCACCTCTCGTACAGCGCACCCTCAGGTTGGAGAAGCCGTCATCATTTATTTTTGATTTTCTGAACTTTTATCATATTGACAATCCTGTCTGATTAAAATCACCACCCTTCTGCCTACACCCGTCAGGGTCTGATAGGTATCGATAACAATTCATCTTCACTTAACCTCTATATTTGCACACAACCTAAAAAAATATCTCATTTACCAAATACATGACTTTATCTGTTAATGAGAGGTGCAACTCTTCAATACTCAGTCTGGGGGTTACATAGAAAGGAGGATTAAAATAATTTGCCTGTCTCCATTTTAAAAATTCCAATACATTTTCTAAAGCCCTGATTTGTCAGAAGTTTAGGTCGGGTGAAGATGACCCCCTATCAATACCTGTCAGACCCTGTAAGGAGAAGAGGGTGCTATTAATCAGACTGATTGACAATCCTTTTCCGACAGGAAGCTGCAACGGAAGACCTCTTCGTTGCTTTGCAACGAGCTCGTTTCTAGTTTTAACAGCCCATTGATATTAACATATTTACAGCACAAATAAAAAAAATAATCTTATTTTAAAGATAGGAAATCATTCAGACCACATACTGTAGATTCCTAATTTTACGTGAGTACTTACCATGTAATTCCGCGATTCAGCCGTTTTCCATCAAATCGCGAGAACATAAAATCGCAAATGCCGAATTTTTTATTATAGTTTAATGTAGGTTACAAATGTCCAAAAATAAAAGCGAGATTTTAAAATTCGCGAGATGCGCTTCTCGCGATTTTACGCGGATATTAATCCCTCGCGTTTAAATAGAAATCTACTCTAATAGTTCGTGAAGTTAGAAAGCAAAAACATGAACCTAACAAATACATGTACATATTTCATCTTTGTTCAGCAAGTAGCCTTGCCGGTTTTGTTTTAATGATGAACGACTTTTTTAAGTATGCTGCATGTACATGTACTATAAACTTATTTTCCTAAATCATTTTCTGATGGATTACTAAAAATGCAGTGACTAGAAACATTTCTGGTTAAACAAGCTGAAAAGAACACAGTAAAAGTCATATTTTCTCAATTTAAAAATAAGAGAGATGAAAGTATGCAGTTCTGCACACATCTCACCGATCTGGTTAATACTTGTACTGTTTAATTTGTCCTAAGTTCAGATAACATGTACTTGTGTTTCCTCACACAATCTAAATCTTAAGTAAAACGCTGCATTTACATGTACAAAATAAATCTGATATGACCGAAAAAAAATTCCCTGTTTTTATTCTTAACGAGGCCAAGTCTAATTATTTCTACCCTATATATTTTGATGAAATTAAATAATTAAATATGAATTAACATAACATGCGCATGCCCCAGCGGGTTATATAATTTTTCTCTGCAATGATCGCTTCTATCATAACCCGCATGTATCATCAATGAAAGTATTTTATTGTTTATATTTATATCCTTCTTTTAACAAGTTAATGGATTGGTTGTAAAGAGTAAGTAAAAATAACTAAATCTTTGTTAATGTACATCAATACGTTAAATAAACGGAAAAGCTAAGTCGTCTTAAATGGGAGGTTGAGTTTGACATCATCATGGTTCTTTTGTGCAGTTCAGTATTTGTCTTAGGTCGATTAATGTTTCGACCAATCGATAAACGGAGCGTGTAAATTTCAATCCCGTCAATTTCTACAGAGCTATGAATTACAATTAATTTTCTTTAAAAATAGAGAGAATCATACTTGGTGGATGTAAATATAAACAAGTAATAGCTTTCCAAAAAGCTTGCCTGACTAAACATATTTATTTCATTGCAAGAACATGGTTCTATGAATTTTAATCTGTCTTTGATTTGTAGTTCGTTCTTCTCGCAGTCTTCCAAATGCGCATCTCTAAAGTTGGACTGTTTCAAATTATCTTTACTAAGGGGGCTTTAAATGAATTTTACATATTATTTATTTTGAACCTAAAATATTTTGCATACATGTAAATTTCTCTTAAATCTTTATTTGCCGCCAACAAAATAAAAATATAGCAATTAAAACTTAATTACGAACACAATACAATTGTTAGAATAATGCTTAGCTTCCCATCATGGATTATTCCACTGTAGTGGCGCGTAAAATTATGGACTGCTCCTAAGATTTTGACAATATGGGTGCATTCCATAATACCCGTATCTGTGGAGTCAATAAAACTCTTTTCTGGCATTTGTTTAGTAACAACTTTTACTTGTTATATATTAATTTTACTTTAGTTTAGCAAGAATCAATCGATAACTATGCACTACTTATTTACATTGAGTAAAACACGGAAGTAACACCCCTTTTACAATGAATGGAATCCCTCAAAGCACAGTAAACGACCATGCCCGCTTCGTTTCTCTAATGAATGTTAAGCTAACGTAACAATACTTAGTAAGTACTTTAATACAAACTGGCAATTTTGTTTAGAAATGATAACCGAACACAATTATAGTTTACATTCTACCGTGTAATATTATAATCATTAGGTACAACTTGTAAAAAATTGCGATGCCCCCCCCCCCCCTCATTCACCGTTCAAATGTAGGGGCCTTTCTATTGGATTGCACACGTGTACAGTGAACTTGCTCAATGCTGCTTTTTACATCCAATACAACAATTTTGTTTTTCTTTTAAACAAAAAAAAAATAATATCAACCGATGCATCTTTTATGTGCCGGCCTTTAATTGCCTCGTTAGGTAATAACTCGTTGTAATGACACCCCCTCCCCTTCAACCGTTCAAACAGTGCTATCTATTTTTAAGCATGACAAGGATAGCTTTTAAAAAACTAAGAAAGTCAGCCAGCGGAATTTTACTTTTAGGGCAAAAGTGAATACACAATCTTTTAAAATACTACGTAAATAGTTTCCAGGACAATATAATAATATGCGGGTGCACATTTAGTTTGCAGCCTTATTTTTATGGCTGTACATGTAGGTGACGAGATAAGCGTGTAGCGGTGTACAAGCAATGTATGATTGCACACCTACTTAATACTTATAGTTGTAATTTTGTTGACATACATGTAGCTCTCTGATTTTTATGGTTTGGTGGCAAACTACTTCCAATATATTTACTTTTCAATCTCACTAAGAGAGTTGGGAAGATATACGCGGACTCCAGACTGTGGCTGCAAACGATTCCCAATGACAGTCTTCCAATACATTGATGCGCAGTTTGACATAGAAACTGACCGGTTTCATAACGTCTTCGAATATTTCAAACACGAACTGTCTAATTTCTTCCCAGAATTCCAAATTACGCAAGCGCAATTGAAGTTTCATCCTAACTTAATATAGTCAGCCCGAATTACACACGTGCACAGTGAACCTCTTTTTTGCTTTAAACACTTGCTCACTATTGCTTAATTGTTACATCCATTATAACGTTTTCGTTAATTGGGAATTTGAAGGTCGTCACATTATTAATATGCATTGATAAATCTTTTTTCAATGAAAAATGATATTGCTAGCTTCCATTGTTGACTGCACTGTTTCGGATGTTGTAACTTTTAAACCTTATATATGCCTGACGTCATGACGTCAGGCAAAAAAAGAAGTTAACTTAATGTACAACTTAATCAAAACACCATTTAATGTTCCTATCGACTGTGTTTTTTTGTTAAAAAGGACGTTTTAAACAGACGGGTTTTTTCTTTTTTGTATTGCAAATTGCTATGTTAATATTAAAATTTTGTTTTTAATTCTTTCCCTATGATGTTGATTTTGTTTTTAATACTGTTGCATGTGTTTAAAAGGTGTTAAACAGTCAAATTCTTGATTAGTGGTCCTATTCCTTGTAATGAACACGAGTGAAAGTGACTATCTGGATGTTGATTCTTGAGAATGATTTAGAAATGATGTACACAAACGCTTATCCTTTTCTAAAAATTAAAACTTACTATTTCAAGTTATATATTTAAACAAAGAGCCAGAACAACAAGATGGTCAGAAATGATGTAATCATACTCTTATCCTTTTCTAAAAATTAAAACTTCAAATTTAAGTTATATCCTTAAACAAAGAGCCGGAACAACAAAATGATCAGAAATGATGTATCATACTCTTATCCTTTTCTAAAAATTAAAACTTCATATTTCAAGTTATGTCCTTAAACAAAGAGCCGGAACAACAAAATGGTCAGAAATAATTTAATCATACTCTTATCCTTTTCTAAAAATTAAAACTTCATATTTCAAGTTATATCCTTAAACAAAGGGCCGGAACAACAAAATGGTTAGAAATGATATTGTAATCATACTCTTATCCTTTTCTAAAAATTAAAACTTCCTATTTCGAGTTATATCTTTAAACAAAGAGCCAGAACAACAAGATGGTCAGAAATGATGTAATCATACTCTTATCCTTTTCTAAAAATTAAAACTTCATATTTCAAGTTATATATTTAAACAAAGAACCAGAACAACAAAATGGTCATGGAAAAGTACCAAAGAGATAACGTGATTCCAGTACAGGTTAACTCCAACCTAATTATACATTGACCTGATTTCTAAATATACGTTGCAAACAAAAAATAGACGATAAATAAAATTGTAAATTATGTTTACTTTGTAATCGTCAAGACCAATCTTAATATTCTTGTTCATTTTCTTATATATATATATATACACAATACACATAAAGCTTAATTAAATCATAGCAGTCTGTTACTACCCACAACACCCGTGCTTAATTCTCAGGATTTTTTTCAGACAAATAATAAATGAACGGTTGTCATATTTTTATCTAACAAGTCCTCAACAGTTTTTATTTAATCTATTCGATTTATTTATAATCATTTATTTGACAATATTATATCATTATATTATATATATATATATATATATATATATATATATATATATATATATATATATATATATATATATATATAGTTATATATATAATATATTATATATTATTATATTATTATTATATATATTATTTATTCGACAATAATTTTTCTTAACTTGCCAGATTAACTTTTTTAAGCACCAGCTCATTTTCTGCAGATGCATAGTTCTTTTTTAAAATAATACAATTGATCTCTATTATTTTTTAGTTTTCAATTTCATTAACTACGTGTAGATTGGAAACAAAATCATGCACCTGACAATATATATATTTCTCATTATAAAAAATAAATACCCTCTATGTTAATAATCTAGGTGCCTGTGATAGGAAGGTCCACCACCTACTCTGAACTCATCGCATGATCCTCTACTTTTCATTTACGATTTGTTTTATTAAAAAATGCAATTTAACATTTTATTGAAATAATCAATTAAAAATTATGTTAGGTTTTTGTGATCAAAGCTATGAAGAAACCATAGAAGCAAAATTATGTTATTTTTATCCTGTACAAAATTAGGTTGCTAACTTGCTATACTGTAATCATACTCCGTTTGACTGTGTATTCTTATTAGCGTTTTTAGCGGAATGCAGCTTCCGCTAAATCAAGTACATCGCTAAATGCCATGCAAACATGTAAATGAATGGGAACATTCTAGAATGCGCTAAATCAAATCCACGCCAACTTGTTCAAAACCCACTTTCCGCCAAATGTCGTACACGCCAAATATAATACGTTTACAGTATATTCCATTAAGCAGAATGGATTTTGCATAGAAAAGAAATGTTTCAATCATGTTCATCATATTAAGTTACATCCTGATTTATCCTAGTTCACAGCAAAATAAAACACTAAAAAAGTTTATGCTTGAAAATGTACATGTACAGCATGTCCCAAATCTCTTACATTTTCGAAATACAAATATTACAAATGTAAGGGGAAATGAATTAAAAAAAAAGATGGTTGCTGGATTTTTTTAAAAAAAATTTCTCTTAAATACAGAGAATACTGTTAGCGTATCGTCATATTATAAAGTTATTTACTGGGTTGGTAAAAATTTAGATAAATACTTTAACATACAGAAAGTGTGCAAGAACAAAAATCACAATATTGTAAATTTTGTATTTACAGATATTTAGAAAACTTACAATGATCAATATCAAAATTCAATTAACTGGGTAAGTGTAAAATCAAAATTATTGCAATTTTTTATACATTAGTTATATTTGTACACGTAATATTTTTAAAAACCTGTTTTATTGAATTAAAGAGTTTATTATGTAATCACGTATACCAATTTAAATTTTAATTTTAATTTAAATTTTAAATTTAAAAACACAAAATTTTAAATATAGATAACACAAAACAGCAATTGAAGGCAAACATTTTGCTATGAATAAAATAGTAAATATATATTATTTTGCAGGGTTAATATGTAAATTCGAAAAATAATCTTTGAAATGTTTTATTCTTTCGTCCGACCGTAAAAAGATGTAAATATGTAAATCTTAAGAATAAATATGAATAAAACTGTAAATTTGGGGTTAAATAAATCCAAGTTATAAATATCAATTCGTTAACTTGTCTTATTTTGCTGTTGAATTTTGAACCGGTTTCATGATCAAAATTCCACGATGTTGGTCAATTTTCAACGGAACAGGGCCTTTTTCAACACCTTTAGTCTCAATATTTAATGTTGAAAAAATACCCCTGGGTCAATTTTCAACCCGGGTCAATATTCTTCGTAACAACGCGATAGGTAATAACCAAGGACTGTCCTTTCCAAACGAATTATTCATCCTCGGACACACAATTTTACAAATAGAGATCATTTCGTCACTGCGTACACGCATGCGTAAATAAATAGACGACCTGCACATCAGTAAAGAAAATGTAGAAAATTAAATCCGAAAATAAATAAATACAGAGTGAACATGTAAATCGGGACATGAAACTATAACACGCTCTTTGTACCTTGTAGTCGGACAATATGTGTGCTTCTTTGTTATGCAGAAGAAAACATTTGATGAATAGAAATCAATATATACTAAATTTTATATCGTGAAACTGTTTTAAAAATTGTCTGATAACTTCAATTATCATCCACTCACCACATTTCTAAATTAATTTAAATTACTCTTTAAGGAAGGCGTCTTTTCTGGTTTTCAGCTTGTCAAACGTACATTTGTTTAATTGTTCATTAAACCATGATGAAAAGAAATTAAATAGTATATTTTCTTTCTTTTTTACTATCATACAACTTGGCACAGAAAGGTAATCAATGATTAGAATCTAATAAGGACTATTTATTTTGGGCGGAATATTGGCGTAGGAAAATATCACATAAAAAATGACAATAACAAACCGTCAACCATCTCAAAAATCCAGAAATGAAATACAAATACAAAGCAGAGCAACACGGACCTCCAAAACGATAAAGGTAGGATCAGGTGCCATGGATCGGAGGAGTGAGTATCCTCTGCTGACTGGTCACACCCGCCGTGTACTCTTTGTCGTAATCGGGAAAAAAACGGAAAAATCCGTAGACAATTAGGTGATAAATTATGGTCTAACAATTAGTATGATATACGTCAGTCAGCATGCGACCCTGTGGAAGATTGTATTTGCTGACAAAGTCGTTGTATCGACCATAGAACTTACGAAAAGATGACTTCAAACGAGACTGTTGATAGTCCTGTTTTATCAACTTGTTTGTTAGTAGCTTGCCTCGCCTTAGAAATTGTTCATACGAAAAGCATGCCCTTGCGTATCGAATTAACTGAGAGACAAAAACACAATAAGCAGGTAATGAAGGTATATTGCTACATAAGTAAGGAAAGTTGACTATAGAACAATTGAAGTCATCGCGTTTATCATTAAGTTTTGTTGTTAGGTTACCATCAATGTCCATTTCCAGTAAAATATCCAAATATGAAACAGATGACGCAGAATCTGTGGTATCTTTTATATCAAGTTCACTCGGATATATCGAGTCGACGTGGGTATAAAAATAACAATTGTTAATTGATAATACGTCGTCGATATACCTGAATGTTGAGTTGAAAGCCACAGCGATTGATTTATTTTTTCACGTACAAGTTTTTGAATAAATTCTGCTTCATAAGAATACAAAAATAGTTCTGCTAACAATGGGGCACAATTCGTACCCATGGGAATTCCAACAGATTGTTGGAAGACTTGATTTCCAAAAACTACATAGATGTTGTCTATCAGAAACCCAAACATCTTTTTAATATCAACTTCAGAGTACTTGTGTGTCCAATCAGAATGGTTTTTAACAAAATAATTTTTAGATCACGTTTCAAAATTCAGAATTGCTGTAGATTAATGAGTCTGTTTTAGCATTTTTCCAATATTAACATTACTGTTGGATTTTTTAACTAATGTGAACTAATGAATGATATGATACTTGGGTTCCAGAATATGTTTTTAAAAGAATGATTTGCCTATCAAATTAAATTTCTATAAGCTTTTTAAAGCGCTAAATTTATACAGTCAATTTATATTTTCATATAAAGTCTTTATAATATGTAAAAATCAGAAATATCTTAATATTGGAAGCTTTAAAAAATTATCAAAATATCTTCAAAATTTAAGAAAATTAGAGGAAATGCGGGCTAAGAAATATCAATTTAAGTTTAACTATTTATTCCTATTTAGTAGTAAAAGCTGATAAAAATTCTGATAGTCTATCATTTCATTGAAGTATAGAATCTTCATATATTAAACAGATGTCTACATAACTGCAAAGAACTACATTTATTTTTATCATCCTTTAAGTTGAGGAAAAAAGGAGTGACCTTGACCTGACCTTAATGCAAAAACAAGAGGCCCATGGGCCCACATCGCTTACCTGAGCAAAAATGACTTTATATGGGCATTCAAAGAATATTGTGCCATATGGCCCTTCGGTAGAATAACCAAAAAAAACCTCATAAAGTATCCAAATTTTACCGAAAATAAGAACCTATGCAAGATATTTAACTAAATTTCACGATTAACCTCCAGTTCCCTTTGTTTTAGCCCCCCCCCCCACTTTCCTATACGTGAAAGAAGAAAATTGTACCTCAATGCGATCATTCTCGAATCAAAAACATTAAAAAATTGAATTGGTCTTCTCCATTATAAATGATTGTCATTTACCTAGCGTGAATTCATCTCGTATGACGTTTCATAACCTTAATTGACTGATGAATAAACTATAAAACTGAATTATGTTGTAACATGATAATTCTAATCAATGTATTAACGATGCTTTTATCCTCATTATAATGTGTCAGAACTATGGCAACTGTTTAAAAGACTTAGTTTTTATTTACTTGTGTTTAAAAAAACTATCAAAATTAGTGAAGATTATATATATATATATATATATAATTCATCCTATAAGAAGGGGCACCAGAAAGTGGTTACTGCATATCATCCTTTTAGCAAGACATTTCTAATGATTAACCAAAATTTCAGCGTGAATTATAGAATTATTAGGAAGATACAGACCTTGTTTTGAGTCATGTTTTTGTTTACATGCATGAATGTATTACATTCAACCTAAGATTTTTAAACTTGGCATTTCCTATTCAGCATTTAAAATATCAAGAAATCAAAGCATCACCTCAGCTCTTTGTACAAACATAGCATTGTGCACAAAGCTCTGTATCTTGCTTATAACTCTAAACTTGACTCTTAGATAGGTCAGTAAATTATAGAAAATTGTAAACAATGAAAACAAGAAAAAATGCATTGTAAACAAAGAAGGAGCACAATTTATTTGTCATCATAAAAATACCTACCAGTATATATTTCTATCAGCGAAAATAATCTCCGTTTAGACTGAAAATGCTGAGCATCTTAACAAATCACGTTGCATTATTCAACCATTACGTAGAGATAGTACCGAAATACGAATAAAATGAATAGTACAAATGAATTTTATTTTACGATATGTTGTTAATGCATCATATTTTGCTCATTTTGCGCAGGTAAACAATCAGCTGTCTGATTTATCGAAGTCTATGTTTGATTTGATACGTAAATATTCCAAAATACAGGCGATAGTTCCCCTCAAGTTATAAGGCATAATTAACGAAAATGAAACTAAAATCAAAACAAGCTAAACCATCGTGACAAATGAACATGTCAACGCATTGAAACATTAAACCTCAATTTACTTCAAAAAATCGGCACAAATATATTTTGCAAGTTTCAAATATTCCCTTTGCACGTTAACTGTTCTAAACAAAACCTCGTTTTCGATATACGAAATACCGAACCCGAAGTTATAAACTGATCGACCCCCAATTTCTTTGTTATTATTTTCGTAAATTACTCAAATTTGAAACAGAATTAGCCCATGAGTTTTGCAATTTATATTTTCCTTTCCATAAGGATTATGTAGGCTAAATTACGTTGAATTTGACTCAGTAGTTCTTGAGAAGAAGATTTTTAAAAATGCACCCCCCTTTTTTTACAGTTTCGAGGTTTTCTCCGTTTTGAATAAAGATCGGTCTTTCATTTCTGCAATTTATATTCGTCTTACCATGAGGATGCTTTGTGCCAAATTTGGTTGAAATTGGCCAGGTGATTTTAGAGAAGAAGTTCAAAATGTAAAAGTTTACAGACGGATGGACGGACAGACGGACAGACGGACGACGGACAAAATGTGATCAAAAAAGCTCACTTGAGCTTTCATCTCAGGTGAGCTAACAAGGAGGTCAAATTTAATTAAACTAATAGTATCATTTGGTTATATGATCTGTTTCACTGTGTCAAAATTTCATGAATTTCTTATAATAAGAAGTATGTTTATAACGAGAAGACTCCTTCCTTAAACAATGAAGTTACCAATAAATAAACGAAGAGTTGATTGAACAGTTTTTCATATTTTCTTCTGTTTTGAAACCTAGTAAAATTCGTATTCCATTTTGTCATTTCCTCAACACAAAATAAGGGAACATCTTTGATTTGTTTTTGTCTTATACATTGATTTAAATTATTTTCCACTTCCAGGCGTAACTATTCAAAAACATTGTCAAAACTTCTGGAAATTACACAGGAACACTGTTTGAAGAATAATAAAATCACTATTTTTAAAAGTCTAACGATTATCATCGATATAAGATTGTTACGATATAAACCTTTTAGGCTACCATACATAGTAAATGGTTGTAAAATTCGAGGTTGATGCATACGTAAACCTACTTTTGGTTTACTTCCTTGTTCCTTGTGTAAAGAGTGTCTTTTTATTCAAGTTTTTTTTATTCGTGATAATACAGCTATGGGCATGGGCTCCGAGACGATTGAATGGAAAATAGAACTTTTAACTGTGCTGTGTATTTGTTTCTCTAGTATAACAGTTGGTAAGTTTGAACATTATTTTTTTTTATCGTAGATCACCTATATGTTTATATATATATATAAATTCTGAGACCATGAGTAGTCACCAATGCAGCTGCATTCAGATTGTTCAGAAGTTAAGCATAATAATCTCCAATGTTGCTATATGGACTCTTTGACATGGCACCAGAGGCTCAATAATGATTTAAAACTAATTTTAAGATCCAATTTTAGTAATGTCATCAATTTATAGCTAGGCCAGAGTATAAGGAGGACAATTCCTTTAAATAATTTAATTGCAATTTAATTTGATGGAAATGAAATAATCGTCAGAATAATAACTTGGCTTTAATTATAAGGCTAAATTAAACGCAAGTGCTAATACATCTGCATAAATACATTTTAGCGCACACGCATTTTATTGAAAAAAAAAATGTACGATAAAAACACATATTTCATTGTGTGTTCACCCAAACACGTAAAAACAAAATCTTTGATATCTGGTTAACTATTTGCATGACTTGATTATTGACTCAATAAATCAGTGCATGTATTTACTCAGTTTTCTTGCCTATTTAACAAACAACTAGCATTGAATGTGAAGTCCTAAATTTTGGCCAGACGCTCGTAAAATAAAGCTTGCTAAGGCTCTAAGTAGGACTTAGAGAGGAAATTCAGACCCTGCATTAGTCCTTTTTAAATATGTCTAATACCGTAACATCTCTGGGTACCCCAAGGAACACTTATGATATTCCAATATATACTGGTAACTGTATGATATAAATAATGTTTCTCCTGACTTAAAATATCTGTACACTTTAGATGAATTTAACAACTAGTGTTGACAAATCGGTTAAAAATCATAATCGAGTAATCGGCAGAATCTGTTGTCTCTTACCAACTGATGAGCAGCCAATAATTGAATCAGTGAAAAAATTATTATAATATCGTTTTTTCCCAAGGTCGATATACTCTCATCAGGTCTATAAAACCATTTATTGACCTCATCAAAAGGATATACCGTAATTGTATAATATTAAATTCCTGAAAATGGGGCACTAAATTTTATGCTATGGTTTAATTCAAAATATGTTATTTGCACTTATTTTTTAAAGCTTATAATTAAGATGTACGTTGTATTTCCATTAATTAAGAAGTTACACATCTCTTGAGATTGAAGAAAAAACCCAGTTAACAACAGTTTTCATTTCATTAAATACAGAATAAAAAACAAAATGATAGATATAGTATTAATGTAAAAAACCGATTACAATTGATTATTTAAATCTTAAATTGATTATCGTAAATTGACAACCTTTTCAACTGATCATCGATTAAAAACTGTTCATCGTGACAACACTATTAACAATGCTAATGCAAGCTGTTCATACAGATCAGGTTTAAACCATCTCATAATTCAAACTGTTTTGAGGTAATATAGAGCATAGATGAATATATTTTCCTAAGTCAAGGGTTTCCAATCCCTCCAGTGCTCGGTGCTCGGAGTGCCAGAAGCACTTGACTCAAGGAGATGAATAGAATTAGGTGATGAAAGGAAGATATGGTGGGCAATGCTAGTTTTGAGGGGTATTCCACTTTGATATAATTTGCTGAGAAACCATAGGCATTCATATAATAAAAACAATCTTTAAAAATCTACTACCAGATATCATTGAAGTGTGGAGTGGGGCTTCCTCCCCTTCATGAATACAACACAATGGATTGACCCATTAGGGATGCAGAATGTTTACCTGACAGGCACCAAGGTACCTGTTAATTGGGGTAGACATCCCTTGTATATTCTCTATATTATATAAATAGCTCTTGGACAGGCCATCACTGTTGCAATATATTTATCTGCACCTACATCTCCTTGTTTATTGGGGGTAGACAACCCTTGTGAATTTGGGGTAGCTCCAATGGACTTATTGTCTGGATTACAAGTGGAATTCAAAGCCAAAACAGTACACAGTTTTGGTATCAACAGTTATAAAATTTATATTACCGGTATAAGGGTATCCTAAGAGTTCCTTAAGGTTTCCGTGAGGTGTGTAAGAGATGAGTCCCCAGGGGTATCAAGCATTTTAAATTTGTATCATTAAGGTATCCTTGGGGTTCCATGGAGTTCTATGGGGTATCAAGAGTTATGAATCTGTATTATTAGGGTATCATTTAGGTTTCTTGGGGTTTCTATGGTGTATCAAAAGTTATTAATCTTTATTATTAGGGTATTCTGGGAGTTCCTTTGGATATCTGAGGGGTTCCCTGGGGTTCTTAGAGGTGTTTCTGGGATACCAATGAGCCCTCAAGGGTATCAAGTGTTTAAAATTTGTATTTTTTAGGGTATCGTTGGAGTTCTATGGTGTATCAAGAGTTATAAATCTGTATTATTAAGGTATCTTTGGGGTTCCTTGGGGTATCCATGAGGTATCCTTGGGGTACCAAGGGGTGATCCTTGTACTCCTATGAGACCCCTTGAATTTCAATAGTTATTAATTTCTATCATTGGGGTATCATTGGGGTATCCTTGGGGTAAAAAGACGTGCCGGTCACTAAATATTCTATTAAGTGATGTTTTTAATAGTTAAGAATTTCTTAGAAGTTCAAAGCGACGTCACATTTCGATTGACAGCTAAGAGAGTCTTAAACGAAAAAGAGATAATAATTAATTGGTACAGAACTTTTGATCAGCCGATGAAAAAGTGGGTTATGTTCTAAGTAAGTTAGATCATATTAAGTAAAATTTACGCGATTAAGAAGGGACTCGTTCGCTTCGCTCATTCCACCCCCTTCTTAATCGTAAAAATTTTACTTATTTACTTAATATGATCTAACTATTACATAAAACTAAATATGTGCTTACAATACTTGAGACATACTTAGGTTACATCTACCAACCGCTTAAGTTTAATTTCGGTTAAATTGTACTAGCTAAGTACTACAATAGTTACGGATTTTTACCTACTTAAACAATGTCTTAGACTTAACAACCCTTTATGTTACGGTCCCCAGGTCTTTAAAATAGACCTCTACAATTATAAAAAAAATCTTTTTGGCATAAATTTTCATTCTTTTTAGATGTATGCAAATTTTATTGATTATTTCTTGATTTTTTATGGAATGGTAACAAATCATGTTTTAAAGGGACTTGGACACGATTTGAGCTCAAAATTTTAAATTTTATTTTTCCGTTTTTAATGTTTAGAATGGTTAATATGGGTATTTTTAATGCCTTCTCAAAATTTGAAAGTCAAAGATTGAGTTACATGCGAGATATAGAGTTTGAAATTTTCTCCTTTGCAAACAAAACTCGAGTCTTGTTATTGTTGACTTATGTGTTTTATTGGTATAAGTTTCAATTAAAATGTTGCTTTTTCTGTTGATAATATTATTTATGAACAGATTGAATCAGCTTATTTCCTTTACCACAAAGAAATGGTAATTCCTTACTTAACATTATTTGTAAACAAATATAAGACTCGAGCTTTGTTTACATAACAAAGATTTCTTACCTCTGTATCTCTCTTATTACTTGACTTCTAACATTCAAACTTTGGTCAACTATTCAAATTGCACTTGTAAAACATTTTATATACAAAAAATAAAAAATAAAAATTTGATCTCAAATCGTGTCTAGGTCCCTTTAATTAATGAAAAGTGAAAAATACCCCAGCAAAAAAAAATTAATGGCCAATGGCACTTTTCCATAAATTGAAAAACATGTAACTAAATAACATGATCTTACTGATTTATTTTGTGATTTCCTGTCAATTACATATACTTTATTTAACTGAAATACTGTGTTAAAAAAGGGTATATTTTATTCTAAAAATAATACATTTAGAGTTTGAAAAAAATTATTCAATATTGATCAAGAAAAAAAAATGTTTTTTCGCAAGTATTTCTTACCTTATGATTGTTTAGTAACTCTTTTCCGTTTCTGCGCCTAATACATTTTAAATTAATTTATTAGTGCATCCAAAACTTATTTTAAAAGCGCCTGTTTGTTCGCGTTACTTGCCAACAAAATTAAACCCCTAATTTTTCTACGTGGCAGAACTTTGATATCACCCTCTTCTATCACAAGCGACTACATCGAGGTCAAATTTATATACACTGTTGGTAATAATAATTCAATTATATACACTGTTGGTAATAATAATTCAATTTCACCTGCATAGAACGGTAACTGCCTGAACTGATTTTGTTTTTGGTTGTATATGAGTTTCATGTGTGTGCAAATTGTATATTTTTAAGCAAAGTTTCTCTCATAGAGGAAAATAATGCTATCAAATGCAATGCCAAAAACAAATGAGACACTTCCTTGAAGTACTGTCTTTGGTTTGAAAATATTTACATTGGTCTTTTTATTCCTGATAACAAGTTCATTTAAATCACAAATTTTAATGAAAACTACAGACCTTTGTTACAAATTACTTTTCGTACTATTAGTATTCAAACTAGCGTTGGAATATTTTCAAGTAAAATTCATCGATCATCAATGCCTAATCAATCTTAATAGTATTTTGGAATTTTTTTAATTTAAGAACCACTGCATCAGAAATGCCAATATTTAAACCAAAGCGTGTATATATAGAGAAGATTCTAAATTGTTAAAATCGTGACCGCCGGACCAATAGTGGGGCCCCGAAAGGGGTTCAAAGTTTAACATAGAAATATATAATAAAACATGTTTTAAAACCTTCTTCTCAAGAAACACTGCACCAGAAACGCCAATATTTACAAAAAAGCTTGTATATATAGTATAGATTCTAAATTGTAAAAATCGTGACTCCAAGACCAAATCTGGGGCCATAGGCGGGGTTCAAAGTTTAACATAGAAATATATAGGGAAATGTTTAAAAATCTTCTTCTCAAGAACTACAATGCTACAATTTGTGAGATTACTATGCAAACATTATCAAATAATGTAATTTCAAAATTGTTACCTGAACCAATTTGGGGCCCCAGAAGGGGTTCAAAGTCTAACATAGAAATATATAGGGAAATGTTTAAAAGTCTTCTTCTCAAGAACTTCAATGCTATAATTTACAAGATTACTATGCAAGCATCCTTAAATAATGTAGATTTTAAAATGTCAATATCGTAACCCCTGGACCAATACTGGGGCCCCAAGAGAGGTTCAAATTCTGACATAGAAATATAAAGAGAAATTGTTTAAAAAATTTCTTCTGACGAACTACAAGTTACAATTTGTGATAAAACTATGAAAGCATCCTTAAAAGTGTCAATTCTAAACTGTTAAAATTGTGACCCCCGCATCATTACCGGGACCCAAAGAGGATTTCAATTTTTAACCTTGAAATATAAAGGGAATATAATTAACAATCTTCTTCTGAAGAACTACAATGCTACAATTTGTGCAACAATTTGTGAGACTACTATGCAAACATTCTCAAATAATGTAGATTCTAATTTGTTAAAATCGTGACAGCTGACGAATACTGGGGTTCCAAAAGGGGCTCAAAGTTAAACAGAAAAAGCGATAGAGAAAATGTTTAAACATATTCCTTTCAAGAACTACAATGCTACAATTTGTGAGATTATTTACTACAAAAGCATCATCAAATAATGAAGATTCTTAATTGTTAAAATTGTGACACCCAAACAAATGCTGGGGGCCCAAGAGGGGTTCAAAGTTTAACATAGAAATAAAAAAGGAAAATGTTCAAACGTCTTCTTTTCAAATACAGACCCTGAAACGTGCTACTACACCTCTAAAACGAACCGTACCGTTCCGTGCAAGAAACGAACCGTACCGTTCACAAAACGAAACGTTCCGTTCACAAAGCGATACGTACCGTTCACAAAACGAACCCTACCGTTCACAAAGCGAACCGTACCGTTCACAAAACTAACCGTACCGTGCAAAAAGCGTGCAATATAATTTATGCAAGACCCGCCCCAATACGGTCATAAAAGCGTACCGTACCGTGCAATAAGCGTGCAACTTCCATATACGGCTTATTGACAAATGTCTTTCAATGAATACGGACGGAGATTATCGCTGATCTGATAAGTTCAATATTTTGCTAGATTTTAGTTAAACGGGATTAAATAACACATACTAAAATTTAACGCTGTTATTTTTATTAAAACCGTTACAAAAATGTGTTTATCTAATTTCCTTTCTTAAACCTTAATACTTTGTTTGCATAGCGCCATAAACTATCAATACATGTACATGTCGTAAATTGCACATTGAATCATAACGTGTAATATCAGTATGCTTTCTTGGCTTTCTTGTGTATATTAACTTTAAGTCGGGATCATTTCCTGTGTATAGTGATTAACAAACCCAGGGTATTAAACGACATGCCCTCAGGGGTTTTCACACCTGTTGAAGACAAAGAAAAAACTACAAAATTGTGTACGTTTTCGTCTAACCGTACAGCACGCCCATTTTTGATCTTACGGAAGAGATTTTCTATATCTCACAGAAGAGGCGAGAGAGAGAGAGAGAGAGAGAGAGAGAGAGAGAGAGAGAGAGAGAGAGAGAGAGAGAGAGAGAGAGAGAGAGAGAGAGAGAGTTTGTGTGTTAATTATATTACTTAAATTGAAGTTTTATCACCGAACCATTGTTTTTATAGTTCGTCTTTTGAGCGGGATTTTATTTCAGGACTCCACGTATTCGCCTGTCAATCAGTTTAAGTATAGCAGTACAGATCACGCCATGCGCCGCGTGCTACTTGGCTCCTCCTGTATAGTTAGAAGAAAATTATCAAATAAAAACGTTTTAGTTTTAAGTTTTCTTAAATCCTTATTTTAAAGAGGGATCCTATTTGAAATTATTCAATAATCATTTCCTTCCGACTACATGATAATAAGTATAACTCATGTACTGGCGATCAGAGTCTCTTTCCATCGCTGTCGTATTTTTTTTGTTACTAGATAAATTCTTAATATATTTTACACTTTTAACATTCAATTGTTGGTATTTTTCCGTGTCCTGTTTAAACACAAGTATATGAGTAAAAGGTAAATGAAATAAAAACAGGTTAGCCAGTATTTGTAAAACGTCAGCTAAATCGCATGCATACAGTGAAGAGCGGACACTTGTCAAACAAAATGAGAAATATCACCATTAAAAGCTATTGACTTATTGTGTGTATCCAGTTGTGTACATTATAATTTATCGTAAGAAAGATGATAATGTACGTGTATAGTTTAACTGAATAACAAAAACTAATAGTCATATTTTGACTATACACGCGATTATAATATTATTTCATGTAAGAGAAGCGATGACGGGTTACATGTAGGTGTGATCTGTGTATACGAACAAATGCAGAAAATAATAGAATCAATATCTAAATGAATAAAAATCTGTGTCGAAAAACTTAAAAACATTTGATTTCAAGATTTCTAAACAACTGAAATTCATTTTAATCTTATCATTAATTGCGTGTATTTTTACATTGTCTATTCACCAGGGGAATTTGATCGGCAACAGAATGCAATAAAGAATTATCATAAGAATTATGAATTCAAAAATAGAAAGTTGCTTGTAAATATAACAACTAGCCGAAAATCAAGACAGCGAGAAAGGAAACTAAAGAAATATCGGGAAAAGTCGGGGCAATTTTTTTAAAGCAATTTTAAGTGGATTTGAAATATTTAATGACTTCAATACAAGTACATGTATAGAAATATTAATCTTAAGATGCTTGTTAGAATTATCGCCAGATCGCTGAATTAATTAAATTAATTTAACGGATTAAAGTCAGATAGTTCTTTTTATCTATTGTAATAATTGAATTTATCTAAAATTAAATAGGAATAATAACATACTTATCAAAATTAAAACTACCCTCCGCTTCCCGGTTTTCAGTGGGTACACGTTTCACGCAACGTATCAAAAACGGTTCTGATTTCTGATTTTGAGATTGAAATACATTTGTAATATATCATATTAATAAAGCAAAAAATGCTTGTCATAATTACCACCTTGCTGAAGTCAATCGGGCAAAAACTAAACAAAACTATATCGGGAAAAATCAAAGCCTTCAGGCCACGCCTACCTCATTAATAAAGCGCGCAAACCGTTCACAAAGCGTGCAGCTATTTTTAGCAAAGCGTACCGTGCAAGAAGCGAAACGTACCGTTCACAAAACGAACCGTACCGTTCACAAAGCGAAACGTAACGTTCACAAAGCGAAACGTAACGTTCAAAAAGCGTACCTAACCGAACCGTGCAACTGGTGTAGAAGCACGTTTCAGGGTCTGTACTGCAATGCTGCATTTTGTGAAACTACTATTCAAACATCCTCAAAAAGTGTCAGTTCTTAATTGTTCAAAATCATGACCCCTGGACTAAAACTGGGGTCCCAAGAGGGGTTCAAAGTTTAACTTACTAATATAACGGGAAAATGTTTAAAAATCTTCTTCTGAAGAACTACAATGCTATAATTTGTGAGATTACTTGGCAAGCATCCTCAAAAAATGTCAGTTTTAAATTGTTAAAATTATAACCCCCAAACCAATACTGGGGCTCCAAGAGGGGTTCTAAGTTTAACATAGAAATATAAAGGAAACATGTTTTAAAAAACTGATAAAAATGATACAAGTAACTGTTGTTCAGGTGAGCGATGTGGCCCATGGGCCTGTTTAACTTTACGGAATAAGTCATATATAAGGTCTTTATTTTATAGACAATGGATTTATATTTTTGTTTTTATTTGTTGCATATATTCGCTAAATGAATTTTTTGAATTGTGATACTTTTAATTCTAGCTGATATCACACTGACAGTCAGTCCCTCTAATGACGTTGAAGTTAACCAGACGGTGACATTAACATGTGAGTTAGATCCATATCCATCTACCCCTATCATTGTGTCATTTGAAAACAACTTCAAAGAAAAGCACAGTAAGGGAAAGTGTAAAAATACATCGGATATTTGTGTAACTCGTTACAATGCTTCCTGTCCCAGAGAAACACTGTACAGTCTACAGGTGAACGTGCCTGGAACTGGAATGGAGTATCTGTACACTGTCAAACACTGTATTCCATAAGTAATTCTATCGTCTTAGCTGCAAAAGGTTCCAAATAAGAATTTTAGATGAAATACTGTTTTAAAAAAATAATTGGGATTAATATAGACGTAGAACACAATCTGTTTATTGTCTACAAATTAATTTAGAAGGTTAACTACCTATCTGACTCTGTCATGTTGAAAAATGTATGAAATTTAAAATGGTTAGTATATGCATATGTATTCGCATATTTTAAACCAACGTTCTCAGATATAAAGTTTATCTGCCCAATGGTTAACTCGCCCTTCACTTTTCGCCATGACGTTAATTAGTCTAATAACGTTTTCTGGGCACCCGTTCTGAAAAGTTCTTCAATCAAAACTAAGATCGCATCAAATTAATCCATTTTATTAAGGTTTTTTTAATTAACCATAGATTGCCAATCAAAGGTATCTGTCTGCGATGCATGATCAACCTGCATCATTGGTTACCCCGTTCTGGAAAGTTATATCCAATTTTCTCACCAGAGGTCGTGCTACGCAAGCGTCTCTCCATCAAAATTAAAGTCGCGCTTTCAAGAAACGAATTGACTAATTTTATTTATTCAACATTTGTCAAATCTTAATTTTTATGATTATCTTAAATAAGTTCCATGTCACAATTTGCGTAATCATTCAATATTTTATTTTATTGCAAGCATATATTTTGATGTGAACTCCCACTGACTTGGATCCGTCAAAGCGTGTTAACCACCTTAATCTCATTCTTGCTATTTCGAGCATGTTTATCGAAAATGAAAGTAGGTTTTTGATTTAATTTTCAATATTTATTTATCAGGTAAAATTTAAGTATAGCTTACGGACATCATATCACACGTGTTGAAATACTAAAAGTGTAAGCAGTTAATCTGGTGTAAGTGTTTCGTAGTTTATTGGCGAAATGTCTAAATTTATAAGTATAGATTATAGAAAAAGTGACTTCAGTGACATTAACTCCGACATCGATCACTGTGATTGCTGGACAAGAAATAGATTTAACTTGTACAACGTCATACTGTTTACCACCAGCTAACATCACGTGGCACATTTCATCAACAGACATTACCAGCCAATCAAAGTGTACAACATATACATACATGTACATATATATTATTATAACAGTAACTTCATCTAGCGGATCATCAGACCAAACGAGACGCGAAGTTACTGTTATAATGATAAGTTTATTATAAAACAATCGCTTTGTAATCAACTGTATGACGTTTACTTATATAACAAAACTATTTTGAAACGAACTCTTTAAAAACGCGCTAAAATACAAACGTTATTTAATGCGTACTACGTGGTGGTGATAAGGAATCGTAAACCCACAATGTGGTGATCCGGAAAATCAGATCACACTCTGTAAAATTAACAGTATCAAGAAGGGAAAATTGATGGGTATATAATAAGAAGGTTTAGTGAGAACTATATCAGCACTGTCAATCAATGTTGGTAAATCGGACAACGGAAAACGGGTTTATTGTGCAAGCAACATACCAGGACAGAGTAAACTCCGTGGTGAATACTGTGACAGTCTTGTGTTAGTATACACAATTTCCAGATTACCATATTGTATGTTGCACAGAAAATACACGAAAAAACTTTCAAATGTTAAAGGGTAGTGTTTAACTGAAATGGCTTTATATTTTTATAATGCAATATTATTTTAGCAAAAACAAAAATGAATAGTAACAGTTGTCTATTTTATCCAAAATGACACCTATAGAAAACTTGACATTGTATTCTACATGTCACTGAGAATCTCTTGGTATTATTGATTAAGTTAAATGTAAAAAAAAATGCTAAAGCAAAGGTATTTGCTATTAGAAACATTTGACGAAGTATATCGACACAATTTTCTCCCTAAAACAATTTGATTCAAATCAGCTCCGAACGACCTTTTCTATAAACCAATCAAATTATGGTTGGCGAAACTCTGCAAGAAAAAAATAAGCTATATTAGTATTAATTTAATGTGGCCGCTTTGCAAAGATAATATTCCTGGCAGTATTAAGAGGCAAGAATTTGATTGGTCGAAAAAGCTTAAATATTTAGATTCTCAGATCCTTGGACGGGACCTTAAAGGGTTAATTTAAAAAAACATATTTTATTGAACAATCAAATGGATTGGGCAACAGGCAAAGCCTATGCAAACCCTCACCTTAAAGGGTTGTTACAGATGTTCGAGACCGGTAGCGTATCTGAACAGCTTATTTCTTAAAGTATCATAAAATGCATATATATAATTTTCATACTACAATACGTCAAATGTTGTTTATATACGGCGGGTGTGACCAGTCAGTAGAGGATGCTCTCTCCTCCATGACACCTGATTCTACCTCTATTTTTTTAGAGATCCGTGTTCGCTCTGCTCCTGTTTTATCTACGTTTGAATTTTTCATGAACTAGGCATGCCTAGAATCACGAGTAGGAATTCTTGGAATATGTACTCGTGTTTATCGTATACAATGTCATCTTGCACTGTATGCTTGTTAGCCCGCAGACTGACTAATTACGTAAGGATGAAACTTAAAATGCGCTTGCTTAGATTTGAACTAGACAATCCCGTCTTTGAGAAATTTAGGTAAGTTTTTTAACTGGTTTTGTTTCCTTGTCAATCACTGCCCTATGTGAATCACGTTTGTGTATTGGAAGACTCACCACGGGTTTTGTCTGCATCCGAGGTCCGAAATTTGCATATCTCTCTCTCTCTCTCTCTCTCTCTCTATCTCTCTCTCTCTCTCTCTCTCTCTCTCTCTCTCTCTCTCTCTCTCTCTCTCTCTCTTATTCGGATGGGAACGGATATATTGGCAGTGGTTTGCCACGAAGGAACATGGAATTCAAAATTAATATACGCAAATTTACAATTTGAAGAGGTTCGTTCCTCTGGTTTTAAGAAGACACTGTGGGTCACCTTCAGTCTGAAAATTATACGTTATATATTAATTCTACTCAAATATTCATACAATGACAAATAAAATACATCCAAGAAAATAGTTAAGATAACATTATATATTTTAAGTGTTTTGTAAGGAACTTTATTTTGTCGCAAGGTTTTTAAAGAAGAAATGATTTTATTCCCTTCTTCAATGTATTAGAGCAGAGGCACCTTTCGTTAAAATATTTCTTTTAATAGTATAATTATCCCCTGTTCTATAATAATAACAAGGTTTGTCACGGTCGCCATTTTGAATTCATCTGCTTCGATTTTCTGGCCACGATTCATGCAAAATTAGTAGGTACAAAAATATTCGTTCGCCACTTTCTACTGTTGTGTATACTTGTGAATTATCCATATTAATTACCAATATATCAGTTTCTTTTACTAAAAATCATGCTGCTCCAAATTATTTCTACTGCTTCTAAAATCGACTAAACCAGAAAAAGGGGCCGGAAATTGGGGTAATTATGTAGATAAATAATACAGTGCTTTATTTTTTGGTTGATACTTTCGCGGAAAATTCTTGTAAAAGATTACTTGCATGCGTGCAAATTTTCTTTAAGTAGCAGGTTGTGGTTCTTAACTAAACTTGTAATTACATGTATATTATTAAAATAGAATATTTCTAAAGAATCAGACCATTAATACACATTTGATATCAACAATCTTCAACATGGACCATCTCTGTCTCTCTCTCTCTCTCTCTCTCTCTCTCTCTCTCTCTCTCTCTCTCTCTCTCTCTCTCTCTCTCTCTATATATATATATATATATATATATATATATATATATATACATGTATATATATATATATATATATATATATATATATATATATATATATTTATATATATATATATATATATATATATATATATATATATATATATATATATATATATATATATATGTGTGTGTGTGCCAATCAGGAGAGGTCTTTTACCGAAGTATCACGTGTATTCATAAATTTCCGCTCCCTCTTTAATTGTTTCATCGATTTAAGAAGCAGTAGCATGACTTTGGAGCATGATTTTTAATATAAAACGGACATTGTATGTGTATACTTGTGCAGCATCCCTTTGAATTTACGATTCAACTCAACTTTTAATGATAACTGAATGACATCTAATACACAAACTGTCTTACTTTTTTGAGATGTCATTATGTGGTATTAAATATAAAAAATATTTGTTTTAATAGTTAAACCAGAAGTGACATCGCTTACACCAAGCCCATACAGAGTTTTAGAGGGACAAACAGCCAAATTGTCCTGTGTAGTACTTGATGCTAACCCTAATACTAGTATTGCTTGGAGATGGTTCAGAGCAGAGAGTCCTCATAATGTCCTTTATAATGGATCCACATACACCATCCCTAGCATACAGAGAACCAGGAGTGGATCTTACAGCTGTACAGCCAGCAACTCTGTAGGAAAATCGGAAGCAGTCTCAGTACTCGTCGATGTTCTTTGCAAGTGTTTATTATTTAAAGGAGTGGTTATTGAACGGTCTTTTAAAATATTCGTTTAATTTTAAGTGCATTGATAAATGAGACGTTTTTGATAACGTTATACCAATAGTTTTTTGAGTATTTTAAGATGTAATTCATCTTCTAAGATAAACATTTTTCTCCGTTTTCCCTCCAATAAGAAAAAAAGGTTTAATATATAGTACAATTGTAAATCGGCTGATACGTTTGCAGCAAATAGATCAGTTAATATAAACTTGTCAACTATCAGTTAATAATTTTTGAGTTCTGTTCAACACTGTTATATTTGCAAACGTTTCAGTTTTTACAATGTACTTTTTACTTTGATTCTTAACCTTTTATTTTGTCTTTTTTGCAATTTGTTATGTAATTGTTTGGTATATCATTATCTTTAGATAGGCCACATATAATCGATACCTCAAGCATAATAGTAAATGAGAAGAACAGAGCAGTACTAACAAAAGAAATAGTCAGCAATCCTTTATCAAATGTATCCTGGTATAACGGATCAGAGTTGTTACTAACCCAGTCTTCAGTGAGGATAGCTATATTTATCATAGAGAAAGCCATGTGTACAGATACAAGGAATTTTACTCTTGTTGCTAGTAATACAGTGGAGAGAAACGTGGCGGGGTTGGTGGAATTAATAGTTAATTGTAAGTTGTCTTTTCTCTAAAAAATTTAAGGTATCTCACTCCTCAGGTTTTGATTTCATTGCGCAGATGATCATTATATTTTAAATGAATATGATTTTATTTATTTAATCATAACAAAATGATTAATATTTCATAATAACACAACATTTATAAAGAAATCCATTTGAATTCAAGAAATAAACAAGTTTTCGAGGGAACTATTTTTTCGTGCGGAAGGTTTCTTAGACGAATGGCAGAAACAAGTAATTTTATGAATTTTCAACATACTTTTTTTTATTATACTTTATTCATTATTTATATTTTTAACATTTGATAGGTTTGTAACATATTCTATAGGTCCTGTGTGACATGTAAAAAATTAAATCTTGAGAGAGTGATAGACTTTAAGCATAAAAACATCCAAATATATAGAAAATGTCTAAATATATGTAAGTCAATTTTTGTGAGAATTTTACCTTTGAAGCCATATATCTAAAATTTGACATCACTGACCCCCATGTTTTATTATGTCAAAATGATACTGAATACATATCTAGGCAAACTGGATTAATCTTATAAAATTCTTGATATTCAAAAAGTTTTTATTTCAAATCAAATTGTAACTATTACAGAAATTGTCTAATTTAAGTGCAAAAAGGTCACACAAAAATTAACGCAGCTTCGTACAAACTTTTTTCGTAATCCCTCTATTCAGTGTGACCATTGTGCATAATTAAAAACAATATTTGAAGAAATAAGTTTGCTCAATCATAAATACTGACAACAAATCCTAATCAGGCTGAAATTGCATTTTAGGTGCAAAAAGGTCAAATTAAATTGGCCATAACTCTGAGGGATGAACACTGACCCCCCCCCCCCATTATCTTTGTATTTTTTAAGTATGTTTTGTCTACAGATTTCAATGATACATTTCTCAAGAAATTTTTGATACAAGAACATTCAGGAGTGGGATACCTTAATCAAATTTTCACAAATCTATTATCTTTATAAAAAAATCTATTTCTTTTTAAATGTTGTCATGATGAATGAGAAATGTTTATGAAAAAAATAAACTACTTTAGTTTTAACATTGAAATCTTTAAAAACCTTATTATTATTATATACAAAACAGTGTTTGTTGACAAAAGAGCTTTGAATATATTTTTTTTAGATTTCTATTTTGAGAAATATCAAAATGTGTTATCCGAATAGCGAATCTAATATATGAGGTCAACATTTTTTTTTATTTTCACAATTTGATTACTTTTTATAGTAGTTTCATATATTTAAAAGAAAATTGGCGCTTTAATATCAAATTTGTAAAGGGCCCAATTGTAAAAAATATGAAACTTTTGGATGGCTCCATGTAACAAATTTCACCAAAATATCTAGGTAAAAAAAATGAGCCTCGAAATTATTAATTTTCTAAATTAATAAGAGATCTCTAATCCATCGGATGTAAATTGTTTTGTAATTTTAAGACTTTTATAAACAATGCGTTTTATTATTGCAGAAATACCTAATTATTAACCTGATGTATTTTAAAATAGTTAAAACAGAATTATAGTTTGTGTTAAGTGTCATGATTCATTCAGATATAAAAAAGAATATTTTCAAAAGAGCGATTTATACAATATATTGTAAACTATGTGTAGAAAGGTAATTTGAATGTACTGTAACACAGAGAGAAGCACATAAATCCCGCGTGCTTTTGTAGTCAAGCTGTATGTCTCGATATTTAAAAAACGCCTTTACAAAAAGAAATCCTATATTTATATCATTAAATGAAAGTATTTGCAATCTGAAAAAAATTGCTGAAGTAGTTAATCTGTATCAGAGAAACAATATGAAATATGATTTTCTGAAAGAAAGGTTTGTTTTAAGATCAAAATATCTATAGCTCCACCTCCGCCCCGACCGAGGCTTGAACTCACGACCTCTGGAACCCATTCTCCTAGCAGTGAGCGGCCACCGCGCTAACCTCTTGGCCATCTAGGCAAGACAAAAATCTTGCTTTTGATGACGAACGGAACCTAGCGCGTTGGCCGCCCACTACACAGTCGTTTGAGATACATGTGGAATACAGTTAAACGACAATTTGAGATGATCGGAACAATACACATTGCATAGATATAAACATAAATATAATAAGCACAAACATTGCAACAACTCTCAAATTGACATATACCTGCCCATACTGAATGATATAGATATAAATATATATATATATAAACCACAGGGAAATTCACTTTTTATTGGAGCTCTACCTCCGCCCTGACCGAGGCTTGAACTCACGACCTCTGGAACCCATTCTCCTAGCAGTGAGCGGCCACCGCGCTAACCACTCGGCCATCTAGGCAAGACAAAAATCTTGCTTTCGATGACGAACGGAACCTAGCGCGTTGGCCGCGCACTACATAGTCGTTTGATATACAGGTGGAATACAGTTAAACGACAATTTGAGAGGATCGGAACGATACACATTGCATAGATATATACATATATAATAAGCACAAACATACGGTGGCTGCCATAGGACATATGCTTGAGATATTTTTTTTAAATTCGTGGCCACGAAATAAAAGTCGTTCTCACGAAATAAAAGCCGTGGCCACGAAATAAATTTCGTTCCAACGAAATAAAATTCGTGGCCACGAAATAAAATTCGTTCCCACGAACTTTGCTTGTTGTAACAAAATACTTGAGA
Organism: Magallana ariakensis; assembly: GCA_020458035.1. NCBI lineage: Eukaryota > Metazoa > Mollusca > Bivalvia > Ostreida > Ostreidae > Magallana > Magallana ariakensis. The sequence goes on along the minus strand of CM035815.1, from coordinate 55,588,563 downwards.
TTTGTCGAATAATACGTCTAATGTTACATCTTTAATTCTTAATCATTACCTCAAAATAAACATTGTATATGTATCTCTAAAGGCAACACATTTTTGTAAAAAAAAAAAAAAAAAAAAAAAGAACCTTTAATCTACATTAACTAATTGTAAAGAATTTAACAATAGCAAAATAAAAATGAAACAGTTGTACTCATGATTTCAGTTACATTTTAGTCTTGCCAATACCTTACATTTTATATAGCGCTTTCTTTTTTATTTCATTGGGATGTGTATCAATTCAATTAGGGTAAAAAGTAAACAAAAATTAATTGATTTTTGATGTGTTCTACGGGTCATTTCAAATGTGGATTTAAATATAATGAAAAGATTTATTTCAATATATTTCTAAACAAACTTTTTATTACAATCTGAAGTTCGAAAAGTAATAAATGCAAGTTATAATAAACAAATAATATGCAGATTCATAGACAACTGTTTCTATTATATTATATTATATTATATTATATTATTGTCTACTGACCATAAAAAAATGAAATATATTAAGTAGTATATAACACGTAGTTACGTAGTACTTATAGTACTTCTAGAAACCATTCTATTCTTATTTTGTTACAAGAAGCAAAGTTCGTGGGAACGAATTTTATTTCGTGGCCACTACTTTTATTTCGTGGGAACGACTTTTATTTCGTGGCCACGAATTAAAAAAAAATATCTCAAGCATATGTCCTATAGCAGCCACCGTACAAACATATAACTTGTCATACGATTAATATAATATAATATAATATAATATAATATAATATAATATAATATAATATAATATAATATAATATAATATAACCTGTTTCCAACATCCTTTCCTGTCAATTTAATTAAAATAAGATGTTGTTAGATCTTGTGTAGCGTAACACAGAGAAGCAGTTTTACAAGTCTAACTTCAAATAAATCTCATATTCTATTCAGTGCAAACTTGTGAATAGCGACGTTTAACGTTTCCGCTACATGTATTTGTTACATTACACTTCTATTAAAATAAAATTAAAAAACTATTTCAGGCAAACCCCGGTCATACAAAGCAAATGTTACGCTTGGAGTCACTGATACTACTGGAATCGTTTTTTCAACCATTGTAATTGCATATCCTGAGCCTTTGATTGAATTGAAATATGAAAATGGAACTGTACCCGATCAGATGATGAAAATTATAAACAGAAATGCAGTAAATAATTTTACAATTCGTATCAGTCAGGCAGTTGTGAATCAAAATGATTTTGGAGTTTATCATCTTAAAGTATGGAATTCGTTTGGAGAAATAACCGTGCTTGTGAATGTGATACCCCAAAGTGAGTATGATAAAATTCATGATTGTTACTACTTTTACAAAGTAAACAAATGATAGAACATTAAAATTAATCGTATGACAAGTTATATGTGCATATATCATAATACATACAGGAAAACCAAACGCGCCAGTCAATATTGAAATTGTTTGTGAAGAAACACGTGCAAGGGTGCAATGGAAATCATCTTTTAATGGTGGAGACCCCCAGTTATTTACTGTCATTGCTTCAAATGGGCAGCAATCTAATTACATATCAGACGGAGGAGAAAATATTATTCATTCAACATTTGTACAACATCTCCAACCTTCTACGATGTATGTGTTTTATGTATCTGCACAAAATAGACATGGATTCATCTCGTCCGACAAAATCAGCTGCACGACATTAGAAGGTAATTTGGGGCAATAAAAAGTCTATGAAATTCTTCATTACATTATAAATTAATCATCTAAGGAATATGTGGTGAATACAAAAAGTGTTTATCTGTTCTGTTTATTAATTAAAAATAAATTGCTAATTCTAACTTACACTGCCATAAACCAAACCATTGTTAAAATAAAGTCATAAATGATTATTGTATAAATTATTCAGTTTTTTTTAAGTATATACTCGGTAGATAAACACAAGGTGTAGGCAAAATTTTACTGCAATACACTCGACGCATGATATCAAAATAATATAAGAAATTTAAGAAGATATTTCTCGGTGTCAACCTGTCCTGATTTACATAAATTATTTATACTTCATTTTCAGTATTATTTATATTCGCTCTGTTTCGCTGTTTGGATTTTAAAATCTTATTAAGGATAATACGTTTTCTCAGGGTTTAAGATTTCAAAAAATATTTTATAAAGTTCAATTTCTCAAGTCAAAAGTTGTTTTAAAAACACAAAATAACAATGTGATAAACAAATATCGATATTGATATCCATGTTTTGTTTATTTGAGGAAGATATGCTATGACAAACGTAGATTAATATTGAAACTGAGGAAATTCTGACTATTTTTTTTTTCATTTTCTTGTTTCTCTTTAATACTTGTAATGTAATACAATATAATTGCAAAAATTAAGTTTCTACGTGTTTTTCATATATTTTCAAATATTTTATGGCTGTATTATTTCCTGTATAATTTTATATCACTGGCTGGACGACGATGGGAAAAATCTTAAAAATACATAAAATTGATTCCAGATAGAATATCTCCAAAATTTTATCATTGACCTTATATAATGTTAATCTTAACAGAATACAGACAATAAATTAAGTTTTAGGCAATCAACGGTTTGGAACTACTATAAGTCAGTTCTTGTTATTCTCGATCAAAAATGGGTAAAATTTGGAAAAAACGTGAACTAAACTAAATTCAAAATAAGAGCTTAAAACAATTCATTGAAATATAAATTTTGTAAGGCTATTCGTTTTTTATCATTTTTCAGTCAACAAATTCTAATAATTTCAAAATAATTAAAAACCTTGGAAAGGGTGGACAATTTTGACAATTTTTTTCAGTGAACATTAAGAGAACACAAACATTAAAAGTATGTCATTGCCCTAGTTATTTGAAAGTGAAAATAGCATCACAATATTAGGGCTACAATGTACAATAACATACCATTTATATGTCACAAAGAACATTACGTACTAGTATGAAATAAATATTTTATTTAAGAAGTGCGCTTGCACATTAACATATTTAAGGAATAAGGAATCATTCTTTGAGTATTATGAGCTGATAATTTCGGCTGGGGCGTGATCAAATCCAATAAACCCCGAAGGGCTTTATGATAGATTTGATCACGCCCCGACCGAAATTATCATCTCATGATACGCAAAGAATTATTCCTTATTACTATATTTATATAATTTTCAGCAATTGTACGATTAAATATTTGAATATAAATAAGCAAATTCTGCTTGCGCCCCAATCATACGTCATTTAAATTTTTTGGACTGTATAAATCAAAATTGATACGTAGTGTTATCACATGCAAAGCCAGTGAAAAATATAAATATATAGATATATTAATATCTTCATTCGGGTGCTAAATTGGTTATTATTTTTTTAACTGTCTTTGCGTCGTATATTTGAATTGTTTGAAATTGCATGTTATGTAGTGTCGTCGTCCAAACTGAGACAAATGGCATATAAATCAAAATTGTTTTACGTCGGACTGAAATGTTACACTTTCATTGGTTTAAACAAATCACGTGACTGCCTCATATATATCTTTGTTTGTTCGGTGAGAATAAATATTAGGCAATATGGCCGTCATTAGCCAACGCTTTGCCTACTCATTTTGACATTTTAAATTATTTAATCGGAAACCGCATGCCTTTAATTCTTAAAATATTTGGAGTAGTTGCCCTTTAAAATTCTTTAAAATTAGAGTAGTTGTCCTTTGAATATTGACGTCACATTGTTGTGTCTGAAGCAGAACAAAATAGTATCGTCGAGATTTGCTCAAATCTCTACAGAGGAAAGGGAGAACACGTTTTAAAAATAGCAACAAAACATTGTAAGTAAACATTAGTGAAGCGAAGATTTTCGAAGAGTATTTGAAAGGTAAGATTGATAATTGTTAAGGCTTTAAATGTGATAAAGTGGACGAGATGTTAGGTAACGAAGAGTATTTGAAAGGTGAGATGGATAATGTTGAAGGGTTTAAATGAGTTAAATTGGATGAGATGTTAGACAACTTGTAAACTTGGTTTAACGTAAATAAAAGCTTTTTGTGAAAAAATGTGTCACTTGATAGTCTTCGGGAAAACATAAAACTTATTAGGTTTGTTACTGGCTAACTACAGAAATATTTCGGGTTGATCAAAGCTAAAGAAAATCATTTTTTTTTTAAACTGTTTCAACCAAAGTTAAATTCCTAATATAATGTATTTTTAGCATCTACGTATACTATCTCTTCAACTGTACATACATTTATAAAATTATGTACAAGAGACACTGGACTTTTATCATTATAATTGTATTGTGTCTTATTATACACTGTATAATATTTTGACGTCACTATGTTTTGACGTCATATTCACGCCTTCAACACTGTGTTGTGTAACGTTGCCTACCTATATATATATTTGTTTTGCCTCGGACTAGAATGTCTCGACGTCATTGGATGAAACGCGTCACGTGGCTGCCTTACAAATTTCTTTAAAAGACAAGCGTAAAAATTTATACGGCAACATGGCGATTTTTTTACACAAACGTTTGTTTACATATCAAACTTTAGGTCCTCGACTGTCTAAAGAAATTTGTTTTCCCTCGGACTGAAATGAGACACTTTCATTGGTTTAAACATAGCACGTGATTGCCTTATATATCTCTATATGAGTTCGGTGGGAACTAATATTATTACTTATTAGGTTTGTTACTGACTGTTTAAAGAAATTTGTGGGGTCGGTAAAGTCCGTAGAAGGCGAGGCGAAACCTCTAACAAATTTCTTTAAACAGTCAGTAACAAACCTAATAAGTGTTTTGTTTTGTCGAGGACCTAAAGTTTGATATGTAAACAAACGTTTGTGTAAAAAATCAGTTCAAATAACGTTACGTCCGTCATGTTGCCCTATAAAATTTGACGCTTGCCTTTTAAAGAAATTTGTAAGGCAACCACCTGACGCGTTTCATCCAATGACGTCGCGACATTCTAGTCCGATGCAAAACAATAGGCAATATGGCCGTCATTGGCCGACGCTTCGCTTACTCATTTCGACATTTCATAGTATTTGATACAGAAACCGCATGCCGTAAGTTCTTAAAGTATTTAGAGTAGTTGCCCTTTGAAATTCTTTAAAATTAGAGTAGTTGCCCTTTGAATATTGACGTCACATTGTTGTGTCTAGAGCAAAACAAAATGGCAGCGCTGAAATTTGCTCAAATCTCTGCAAAGAAAAGGGAGAACACGTTTAAAATTGAATAGCAACAAAACATTGTAAGTAAAATGGGTGAAGCAAAGATTTTTAGAGTATTTTAAAGGTGAGATTGATAATTTTGAAGAGTTTAAATGAGTTAAATTGGACGAGATGTTAGGCATCTTGTACATGACTTTGCGTAGGTCTTCGCCATTTGTGAAGATAGTCCTCGGGAAAACAAAACACTTATTAGGTTAGTTACTGACTCAATACTGAAATATATTGGGTTGATCAATCTCATAGACGGCTTGGATTCGCCTTGAATGATAAGCAAATCCTTGTTCGTTTTACTAATCATTTCTATAAATTCGCGCTTTTTCTAAAGCATAACCGCCCATCCAAGTTTATGCTCGTACAGTCATTTGGGGGTATTTCTAATCACCCCGCGTTCCGTGTTTTAGAAAGTTTGATACTGTAGGCCCTATCGCTCTGCAAAACATGAACAAATGAAACTTTCCAACTGTCAGCATCTGCAATGTTATTTTTATATATACAGAATTTAAAGAATATACAGAGTTTAAAGAAGAAATGGCATACATTAATAAAATAATTTGTGATTTATTTATGTACTCGCTATCCTCAACGAGGGGAATTTGCGTGATGAAAACGCTGTTCAATATTCATTTCTCATTACATTGTATGCTATTGCTTTATTAAGCGAGAAAATTGATACAGTGTATGTTTGGTAACCGCATGCGCGGATCCAGAAAACATTTCCAAGGGGGTGAGGGGGGTCGAGGCCTTTTTCGGGAATTTTACTTTGTAAATTTATTAATCTCACTTTTCCAGGATGTGGAAGGAGGTGTCCAGACACCCCCTCTAGTTCCGCACATGAACGAGTATGATCTTTCTGTTGGACCAAAACAACCAACTATATTAAACATGCGTTTTTACAAATATTTTAGAATCAAGTTGAAGAAAACGTGTTTTTCAAAATACACCCAAACGACTGTATTAATCATTTCGTAAATAAAATAATAAGCTTAGCATGAAAATTTTAAAGCTGCTTGGTCCGATTTCATTTAAAATTTTGTGTTTGCGTTTTTACGATGGTTATGCTAAGTGTGTGTATAATAATAGACATTACAGTAGTTAAGCCATATTTCAATGAAAAAGTGATGTACAAAATTTATTTACAAAACAACGACATAAAATGATATTGATTTATATCGCCTCATATTATAATTCGCTGCTGAGATGGAGGCGGGTATGATTGTATTACGACTTTATCATCGCAATTAAAAAAATTGTCAGTTCAAAAAAAGAAAAAGAAAAAAAACGTCTGTACATTTTATTTACTAATATTTCGGAAAAGTGTTTGTTAACAATCAATGCAAAACATGCGGGTTGAATAAATTTAATCATTCGGGAACGAAACCAAACGGTTCCCGTTTCTAAACATTCCAATGATGGATTTGGTTTGTTTGTTTGTTTTGTTTGTTTGTGTTCCATAAAGAAATTATTTTAATCTACTTTTAATATTTCTAACTTTGAAACCGATTCCGCTGGTGTAAATAGGCGAAAGTGTATACATGTAACTGTCTAATATAATTGGTTTGTATGGAAAATTATTTGATACTATGTGTCACAACTGACCTGTTGTGATGGGGTCTTTTAACGTTTACACCTTATTAAATCATATGGATGACTCTTGTTTTCCAATAAACAAAATATAAAAAAATAAACAATAAATTTATCTACATATGTACAAAGAAATAATTAATTATAGTTCTCAACGGGCCTCCATAATCTCCTGCATCATCCACATCTTTCTACCACGCCCCACCACGTTCCACCACTTTCCACCAGGTTCCACCACGATCCACCACGCTCCACCACGCTCAACCAAAATCCACCCCGTCCCCTCAGGTTAATAATAACTTAAGAATTATAAAATTGGTCACCTACAATTAACACACAATTTTCTAATAAATCATTACAAACATAAGTTTTATGCAAACCCAATAATAGCTATTGCTTTAAAAACAAGTAAATTAACGACATTATAGTACACATAGTAATACGTTCTTGTTCTTGTAGGTGAATATGATCAAACACGTTCCAGACAATTTATGTAATAAATAGCAATACAATTCATCAGCCGACAAAAATATCGTAAAGTTAAACTTACTGAGTTGTGGCAATAAAAATACAGAAAATGTAGGCAATCAGGTCTCACAACGCCAACGCTAAGCAAATCCACACAGGCTACATGTTCCCGAGATCACACAGCAGGGGAGACACAAGAGACACACCCAAGTTCACACAGCAAGGGCTTAACACGAAAATACTGCTCGGCGTCCAGACCTCTTCTTTTAAAAAACAGCCCACACCCCGTATATATATAGCCATCAAACTAACCAAACAAGTTTTACTACTCAAAATACTAAATATAGCGACATCCGGCAACACCCCTCATAAGCTACTACGTAAACCTACCAAACAGGTTCGAAGAGAATCCCAATCTAAATATAGTAACATCGAGAACGGAACAAACCAGTGACCAATAAAGCGTAAATAAATGAACGATAACTTAGATCTATAAACGATAACTCTTACGTTAAATATAGTAGACAAATATAGAACAAATTATAATAAAAAAATCATTGGCATAATGTCTATTGTGACACTATGATAGCCAAAAAATCGGACCATGAAGCTTTAAATTATCTGCATGTTTTAAAATCTTCCTTTTTTCGAACAGATAACCACTTATATTTTAATTTTTAAATTTTTTCCATACAAAGTAGAAAATTTCACCATATCATACGTGTAATTTTGACGATCGTCAGTTGTTAACTTTTGAACTATTCTTACTCTCGGGAAAGATGTATAATTTTGTTTTTAATGCTCTCTAATATCATCTTATTTATAGATACAACTACGATTGTGAATTACATTATATCTAATATTCAAATAATTAAAAACAATATAGACGTACGAAAAATTAACGATTATACATAGTTCATCATCATACGATGAAATATAACAGTTATGAAATGCGAAACATTTACGAATCTATATCTCGAATCGAGCTAAGGAGTTTTTAAACCAACTTGTTGTCTTTCATTTTTTTAATGATTAAATCTGCTTGACCAACTGAGCTGTTTAAAATATAATAATGATAAAATTTAGTGATTGAAACATTGATATATTTTACATGTATATTCTAAAATTATACATACAACTCAATGAATAAAAAAAAATTTAACAGACGCGGTTGATAGTTAGTTTCTATAAAATAAAGAATGTCTATGTTGGAAATGCTCTGAAGAAGGAAACAGAAGATACGAAAAAGGAAGCCATAGGAGTTGAAAGGGGGGGGGGGGTTGCGGTGAAGTCTTAAACGTCGAAGAAGCATCACCATTATCTCCAAATAACTTATTACATGCAGTTTTTGTTTTTCTGTCCCAGGGCTCAGTTTTTTTTCTTTCACATGCATGAAAACTAATGTAAAAAGTCACCATTTGGAAAGTTTTTTAAAATGTTGATCATCTAGCTAAAATTTGGTTCTGAGATTATATCAAAATATTTTTTAGTGCCTCATTCCTCTTAATTTGGCATATCGTAGTATATATTGCCATTCATTAATTAAACCTGAATGAAAAAAAAAACTATATAAAGTGCATGCTTCTTTTGATGCCCTGTCAATATTTAAATTCTATGTAAAAAAAACACACGGTCACCTTAAATATGCAAGCGATTCATATTCCCTCGGTTTCTTGCATATTATACAATACCAGAGAACGATGGTGTCTTTAGTAGCTTTTTATAGTTTAAACTTATTACGTCACTTCCCCCATTGCTGAAAGTGCAAAGATGCAAATCAGCGGTAAACAATGATTGTATAAATATAAGATATTTAACCACTTCTGTGCCACGGGGCCGATTTTGGGCCGATCACACAGTTGCGTAGAGTGCCACAGGGCCGATTTTGGGCCGATTTAAACTTTAGATATTTTATACATATTTTATGGTTTTAAAGATAGCAATACTGAAATTAATGCATATTTTAAACATTATAGATTTCATTTTCTATGGTTTATATATGATCTTTTCATAAATTAACTATAGAAAAAAATATTACTAGGCCTACATGTAACGTTATAATTTTAAGAAAATAACATTTGCGACACAACTGATTCCATGATATATGTATATTTTATTTATGATACGAACGAGTTCTTGCTAATAGCAGTATATCAGTTGAATAAAATAATGATCAACTACTTTTAAAAATGAAATATCTTGCACTGTTAATCAGTTTAGAATCATAAGTGATGAAACTAATAGACACACGAAGCGGTTTAAAATGACGTCATTTTACGTAAGTGACGACATAATTACATGTGCGTGCTCGCATATGTGCGTGCTCGCATATTCTACTGTTTGGTGCCATATCCCGCCCACCCAAACAAATGCAATATTTACAGCACAGAAAAACGCATATCACTTATCACTTACAATATTTACTGCTATTTTCCAACTAGAAATCTCAGTATATAGTTATTTCTTTAACAAGTATTTGCCGGATAGAGTGAAAAAATATGAACAAAAAAACGTGACTTGTGTTTTTTAAATGTGACATTATGATGCAAACAATTTGCCAGAGTAGAACTCTTGCATGATTCTCTCATATATTATTTCACAGGTAAAAAAAAATGATTTTAATAATATTTTCTGTATTGATTCTGATCAATCGTTTTCCAACATAAAGGCTTTGAGTGGATTGCTAATGTTTTAAATGTGTCACAACCTTCAGAACATTCATTTTCATTTAGAAACAGCAACACGCCTCATTTATAAATTGGTCGAAACCTACAACAACTGAAACTTACAGGACTAAAATATACACGCCCCGTTTTATAGATTGGTTAAAACCTACAGCGACCTTAGAAAAAACACTGACTGCACGAAATAATCGTGATGATGTCAGACTTAACTTACAATTATTATGATAGGAGACGATTTGACCGTTTTGTTGAGCTAGCTTACTGATGTACATTAACAGTAATTTAGTTAATTTTACTTACTGTTTACAATCAATTTATTAATTTGTTAAAAGAAAGATTTAGATATAAACAATAACATGCTTTCTTAGACGATTCATGTGGTTTTGAAGGCAACGATCATTGCAGAAAAAAAATACATAACCCGCGTTGCGGATTATGTATTTTTTCTGCAATGTCGTCACCGTAATGTCCCGCATGAATCACCAAAGAAAGTAAAGTAGTTTATTGTTTAAATAACTATCTACATGTGCTTATTTCTGTTATCTTTAAAATAAATGAAAAACTCTTTTTTTGCAAATCACTATTTGTCATTTAATTATTATCACAGCTCGTTGTTAAATTGGTAAACGTAAAACTGTACTTATATTTAACACTTTTTCTTTTATCAATTTCATAAATGTCGGGTTCCTTGAGAAAATAATTCAAAATCTTTTAAATTTATTTACTGATACGTAAAATGCAAACATAATTTTGAAACACTTTTTAAAGGATCAAATGTTCTCATTACAACTATTGTGAAGATTATGATCAAGTTACTTAGTAAATCAAATGTTTTTCTAGGTGGAATATTATTTTGACTAGTACTGTTCTTTAACCTCAATATTTACATTTTTACATAAATAGATTATATTCGATGAATCTCTCTCTCTCTCTCTCTCTCTCTCTCTCTCTCTCTCTCTCTCTCTCATCAAATACTTTAGAGCGCAATATTTCAGCAATTCAGCAACATGTTATTTCTGACTTTTTCAGAGAGAAAAAAAAGACTAATGGTGTCATTTCTATAGATTGCTCATTAATTTTCTTAAATTCACAGAATATATAAAAATTATATTAATTATATATACATTTAGTATATCCGTTTGATTGGGATTGTTTCGAAGAGATGTAAAATTGCCGTGATAGAAATTAGTGACAAGGCGCTATCACGGCCAATTGCGAAGTTGGATAAAAAACCAATTCCATGTGCACACGTTTTATGATGAACAGTTATACCATTTACATCAATTCGAATAGCGGCAAAAACGTTCCTCTCTTCAGTGTGTTTGTCAAAGAGTAGCTTAGAAGATGTTAATATCCGGTAGCAGATTCAATTTTAAACTCGAAAATTTGCTACATGTATTCGAATGTATATAACCACAAATGGGATCATGAAAAGCTTGCAACTCTGCTAATTTTTTAGGGACTTGTGTAGTTTGGAGGCTCTTTGACACATTCTCTGTTAAGAGTGATAGAAAAAAAAACCTTTGCCTGATTGGCTAAAAACTTTGTTTGAAAATGAGATTATATAATCAAAGGCGCTTGAATTTGCACGCAATGTACTCAGTCGTTTTTATGACTCGAGTAAATTCCTTCACTCTCGAATTATTTACAATTTCATATTATCTTTTGAAAATATGAATTTTGACTAAGAGAATTACCCTAAACCTAGGCACACAATTCTTTTACTAAGTGAAAGATTTACTGCGACCTGGACTGTGTACAATAATTGTCGTTATAATCATACTGTCCTGTACAAAAATTAATTTTCATTAAAATAAAAATTTGTACATGACACTTTTATGGGACAAAGAAAATCAAATCAAATGCAATCACGAACACCTGCATATTTTTTTTAATGCATAAATTGATTTTTTCCAAGGCAGTACGCCCACAGTATCCTTATTTTCAAGGATGAATGTACATGTATTACTGTAAACGTTTTACATTTGACTGTGTATACTTTTTAGCGTTTTTGGTTGAAATCCATTTCCGCTAAATCGAGTTCATCTCTAAATGCAATTTATATATATATGTATAAGAATAGGTATATTTAAAAATACGATCACTTATTTGTTGAAAAATTATTTTCTTCCCAATACCGTACACGTTAGATATAATCATTAATATATAGTTAGTCATTCGTCAAGCCATTTTATTCGTAAGTATTACCCGTAATTTAAAACACACATTTCTTAAAAAGAGCTGTTACTATTTATGTAGGGTTATTTTACCTTGTTTTTATTTTATTTTGGGAGGGGGGGGGGTTGGTGTTGATGTTTTAGAAGATGGAAAAATTATCATTCGCTTTAACAAAAATAGGCCTCGTGAATTTTAGTTAGGACTTAGTCATGAAAAGATATCATTTTGGTAGTTTTTCATTATGAAAGCAAAACGTACGTGTGTACAGATCGCTGAACTTTAAGTCTAGTTCAAGATGGTTATCCAATTTGCTTAAGTTTCTTTTTCATTCCGAAAAGATTTTTTAATGCAGTGTATTCCATGGAACTATATCGATTAATCATGCATTGTACATGTATCTATTGTCATTCATGTTTTACATGTAGTATTGAGTAGTGTGCATTGTACTTACTGTACGTACGTATACATGTAAATGGTAGCTAAACTAAACACCACTTTCATGCTCTCGTTATACATTCTTTCTTTTTAACTTAAAAAAGAACCTATCGCTGTTGTAGTTTGCGCCAATCCCGTTATTATTTTCATGTGTATAAAATTTTGTTCGCGTTGTTCAGTATAAAGATTGGAAAAAAAAACTATTAGCACGCTATGACAAGTTTTATTTGAGCCATTTCACAAGTGTTTTGACTTTCGGTGGGATGTAATGAACTATTTTGTTTGCTCATCAAAACAAGCTGTCAAATATTGATAATCCTAATCTGATTCGCTACGAAAAGCTCATCAATATTCGCACGCCTTTAGGCCATTCCAAGTTTTTTTTCTATGTTTAGCGTCCCCGGACGGATTGGTTTTGAGATGTAACAATTTAAAAAAACCAATCATTTTTCATAAAATTAGATCGCTTTTTCATGTCAAGCTTGGGATGGCATTTTAAAATCGAATCGGAAATCAAATATTCATAATAACAACATTCAAAATGGAAACCATAGTGGTTATTTGTTATTTTTGTATTTTTGTTACAAAATGAAAAAAAAGTATATTATTAATTTTATTTTGTTAAACCTTTAAAGATGTGTGTTTTTTCTAAGGTTTGTGGGTTTTTTTCCTGATAGAAAGATAGGTTTTTGAGTTTTGGGTGGACGCTAAACAAAGAAAAAACTTGCAATGGCCTTATTATAGCATTGAATGATTTATTTTTGACGTCGTCGTGTCAATAACTGCCGTCAGGTGAGCAGACAAATTGAATAACGCGCGTTAGCGCGTTATGATAATTTGTCTGCTCAACTGACGGCAGTTATTGACACGACGACGTCAAAAATAAATCATTTAATGCTTATATTTACATTCCCTTACTGATGAAATCAATTATTTACTTACATAAATCGATAAAAATTGCAGATCACGGAGGGAGTAAGTTAGTAACAGCAAGAACGGCTGTTTTACAAAAACCGGTTTAAACTGGTTATCACATAGACTGTTGAGTTGAGATCAATGAGTATGAAAATATAATCCATGAAAAATAACTCTTAAAATTTTGCTTTTAACAATAGAATCAACTCTTTTGTTGAATAATTGTAAAACATGTTGCTTTGACAACATTTATGAAATATATTTTTTAACCGATAACATAGAAATCACTGTTTGGGAACTACTTATGTAAATTACATGTAAATCCATACGCAGTGATTAGTTGTTGTATTTAGAGGCATTTAAAGATCACAAATTTAATGGAAAAACACAGTAGAATGTAAATATATATCTATGGCATCAAACATTTAAAACTTCTTTTTTCTTATTCTTATGCATAATCTAAAATCTCTTTCATAACTTAAGGAGCGCTTGCATAGTCAACTTGACGTCGTCATTTACCTTGTTTTTTAGCTAACTAAAACATAAATCAGAGTCAAAATTTGTTCGCTATTGATAAATAATGATGAACATCACAAAAGGTTAGAAATAAAATATACAAATTTATGCCGATATTGTAACATCATATTCGCACTACAGACCCTCGCTTCAGACCAAAAATCAACGCTAATTCAGGATTCGTGCATTTTATTTGTGCGTAACATTGTAGAAAAAGAATTACCATTTACCCATCGTATCACATTCTTCTATTTCTCAAAAATTGCTTGCATCAAGTCAACTAACCATCTTTGTATGTAAATCTAAATCTAAATCACAACTGGAAATAGATATATTTTGTTTTCTATGAATAATCGCGGTGTTCATACGTGTGCTCGATTACATGTAGCAGCCGTGATTCATAGACTGTCAACATCAGATTTTTCTTTTTTTAATTTTTATATTTTTATCACAAATGCTGAAGCTGTTTTTTAAATGAAATACGCACCCCTAGATTTAGTCGGACATATCAGATTACTATGAGTAGATTCAGCCTTCATCAAACTGGAGTCAAACTGCTCACAGTCAAAGCTCTTGTTAAACGCGTCAATATGAACAATTTGATAAATGATCATAGAGTACAAGAAATATTGATTTGATTATGAGAAATGAGTCAGCGATATATTTTTTTCAATGTTAAATTTTCAAAACCCAATAAAAAGGTACATGTATATATGATAACAATTTGAGTTTTTCCGTTAAAATTTACTAAATTCATTATTAAGTATTATTTTTTTAAAATTCTATTTAGAATACCATAAGTAAAACAGGTGCTCTAAACGTCACCAAGTTGATTTGACGCGAAAAGCCCCGCAAATATATTATAACGTCATTAATTTCGTAACGTCATATACCTGTGACGTTACATATTTGGCAATTCAAACATTTACGTTGTCAGCGAAAGGGTTAAACATATTTAAGAAAGTTTACAAGAAAATTTACTTTACTTTATTTAAAAGAGAGGAATGCATTAAAAAAATCGCGAATAGTCGCATGATATAAACCAGAATTTTCAGTTTAGCCGATAACTGGTCTTAGCCGATAACTGGTACAGTACCAGACGTATGTGTTTTTTCTTCAACTCCCTAAACTTGGTACATTTAAACATGTCTAATATTAACATTTTAAGGGAATTACTTTACTGTTATAACATATCATTTATTCTGTTAACAAATCTCTGTGAGTTAAAAAATACATTACAGTCTGAACGTTTATTTCTTATGCAATATTTAAATGTCAAGGTCTAATGCAGAGTATCTGCAAGGGTTAAATGCAAATATAAGTAATTAACAACGATTCTTAAGTGAACATTAAGCTATGAATAGCAACTGCTGTGCTGGCAATCATCAGGAGTTTGACAAAATGTTGCTTAGTTACACGAATACACATACATACTATTACTTATTAGGTTTGCTATCAATCTCACATTTCAAATACTCTTTTAAAATCTTCGCTTCACCCATGCTTGCTTACAATGTTTTGTTGCTATTCAATTTTAAACGTTTTCTCCCTTTCCTCCGCAGAGATTTGAGCGAATGTCGACGCTGCTATTTTGTTCTGCTCTAGACACAACAATGTGACGTCAATATTCAAAGGACAACTACTCTAATTTTAAAGAATTTCAAAGGGCAACTACTCCAAATATTTTTAGATTTTACGGTGTGTTTTCTGTCTTAATTAACATGAAATGCCGAAATGAGAAGGCGAAGCGTCGGCCAATGACGGCCATATTGCCTTATATTAATTATTCACCGAACTAACATAGCGATATATGAGGCAATAATTTAATTCTGGTTGTAACGCGCTTTCTGATTGGCTAAAAAATTATTTTATATCGTGTAAAGAATGTTCCCTACGTCATAGTAATACTAACGTCAAAAAACGTATCAATCCGCCTGACATTACGTTTGAATTTTGTACAGTTTGAGATCATTTTTAAGGTCAAATGACGGGGTTTTTTTTTACAAATAATGGCAAAAAATTAAATTATAAGCAATGAATTCAATATATTTTTAGTTTTATACGATATTAAATTGTTTGGGGCAGTTTGGGGCAATTAACGCTTTATAAACCATTATAACTTTATAAACCATTCCTTAAATCACGTGCTTTGTTTAAACCAATGAAACATTATAGCAGATATGGTTATGACGTCATGGTATTATGAAAGTCATTATAAAATACATGGTAACTGTCTTGTAATATAAGCTATATTTTGGCGAGGACAAGAAAACGTGACAGAGGGCATTGACGAATATAGCTGTGGTTTATTTGTTATCTTTATTCGGTCAATGCCAGCGGTATTTGCAGGATAAATAAATTTAAAAGTCGTCAAGTGGAAGCAAAAAATGATTTTATATTTTATCCTGCAACTACCCCTTGCATTGACCGAATAAAGGTAACCCAATAAACCAAAGCTTTATTCGTCAATGCCACAATATAGCCTCGTGATTTAGCCGACGTTTAAATGCATTGTGACGTCATCTTTCTTGCTTCGTTTACTCCATGGTGTCATGGTTTTAAGGAGGTTGGATCCTGCGATCATAAGTCTCTAAGTTTTTTTCTGAAGTTTATTTTAAAAATCTACATACATAGCTAAACCAAAATTCAAAACAAAATTTTGGGGTCTATATGCTCCTTTCGGTGCTACAGTGTATTTAATATGACCTTTCTGCACTGAAAGTGCAAATTGCACATAAATCGCTTTTTCCTCAATAATTTTTAATCGGAATAAACCATGGCATCAAATACAAATTTATATTATTTAAAATTAATAAAATTAAAATAATCATAAAGAAAAAGTTTGCAATTTCTTCACCAAATTGATATTTTGACCTTTTTGCACTGATAAAACACTGTTTGTATCCATTAACGATTCAACATGCAATAAAATTAATTAAAAGTCTCAAACTTTTTCTCAAATTTTAATAGACTTGTCAAAAATATCTTACAAATTCAGAAAATAAAACTAAAAGTATGGGTCTATGATGTAAATTTTGAGATATAGCATGAAATAAGCTAATTTTAGGCAAAAATTGGAGTTCATTTTTTCTTGACTTTTATGAAATATTAGTTAAATGTGCCAATATATGTCGATAGAAATATTGAAATATTATTAAAATGTGTTTTTTGAAACAACACGAAGATAATCCAGTGCATAAACTAGCTGGAAATTTGGTCTGCACTGAAAATAAGGAAGCTAAAATTACAGTACTCTAAAACAACTGAGTTATGAAAAATGTTCATTTTCTTCTTAAAAACCTTCCGTTACAAAATATAGTCCCTTTCTTAACTCTGTAAATATGTAATTTTCCCTTAAGTATTTTATTCAAAATAGTTTTTTTGGCATTGTAAAATAGGAATTTACAAGTAGAATTAATATATGACACAGAATTTCCAGACTAGAGGTGACCCAAAATGGCTACCCAAAATCAGAGGATCGAACCTCTTTAACTGCAGACATGCAGCGACACTTGTCGAATAAAGCTCGTTTGAGACGCAAATTGGGATATCATGTTGCAGGATAAACAAAATACACGATAACTGTCTTGAAATATAAGCGATATTTGAGCTCGGGTCGAAAACGTGAAGAGAGCTCGGCAAGCATCACCATCTGTCACGTTTTCTTACCTTCGCCCAAATATAGCTTGTACTTCAAGACAGTAACTATATGTGTATTTTATATCTTTTGATGTTATGACGACACTTATTCCATTAAAAATTGCAAATTTGAAAAAAAGAGTTCATGTGTTTTCTTCGCAGTTATAATTATGACGATTGTATGTTTCTTATACTTATTAGATTTTTAGTATATTTAGTATATTATTAGAAATGCCTTCTAATAATTTACCGGTTATTACCGGTGGCGCAGCTGCTGGAGGGATAACTTTAGCAATTTTCATCATCGTTATTGTCGTGATCCTTCGAAGACTCAAAACGTCAGGTAAAAAACTTTATTTTTAGTCGATACATGTATATATAATTTAATTTTGGTTGTAGCGCGCTTTCTGATTGGCTAAAAAATTTATTTTATATCGTATAAAGAATGTTGCCTAAGTCATAGTAAGACTAACGTCAAAAAACGTATCAATCCGCCTGACGTTACTTTTGAATTTTGCACAATTTGATATCATTTTGAGGGTCAAATCACCGTTTTTATCTACAATTAATAGCAAAAAATTAAATTATAAGCAAATGAATCAAATATTTATTAGTTTTTATTAGTTTTTATTAGTTTTATACGATATAAAATGGTTGGGAACAGTTTACGCTTTATTATAAACCGCTTCGCGTAAAGAAATAATATTGAATTCATTTCTTAAATAATAATTATTAAATATTATATATATTCTATAAATTAAAAGTTGTAAAGCCGATTTTTTTGGGTGGGGCATTATACACGTATAACATAACAATGTTATCAATATTTAATAGCGCATGCAATTAATCTATTTCCTGTGGTTAATGAATTTTTAAATAAATGAATAGGGGATAGGGAAATAAAGTCATTTATTAACCAGAATGATTTATTTATTACTATGAAACATATGGCTTATCGTTTTTCAGACAACCAAGCAAGGTAAATTAATCTTCGAACGTTTTTTACAAAGATGGATTTATCTCATTTTTTCGTTCCTGTAATTTTCTTGTTACTTTAAAACAAGGGTCTAGAAGCTGAAATCGTTGAACTGACATTTTCATACTATAATAAGTATGACGGTAAGGTGACTAGGAAATTTACATTATATCCTTCATACTACATATTTTCATATTATATATGATGAATATTTTCAGTCATTTGAAACAATGAACATTGAATAGGGATGTCAATTTTATTCGGTAAGCCTAGTCGATTAATCGGAGGCTTTAGTCGAGCGATAGTCGAGTACTCGATGATTTATTTGGAACTGCGAGTTTTTTAAAATCAAATATTGCTACTGCCCCAAACATCTTATTTTAAACTAGAGAACATTAAAAAAACTTATGATAACATATACTAATGTATTTCATTTGAAATAAAGTATTTTATCTAAACATCCGTTGGAAAATACCCTGGGTTTTTCTTCTTTTTTTTTTTTTGTTGTGACGCTTAGATATAATTGTGCTCCATATCATCTTAAGCAAATCAAATGTGACCTGTTACACGGTACTAAGTCATTGTCCGTGCCTAATCAACAATCAAAGATTAATTCTTATAAGAACATACGCCTTGAGATAATTAACTATATGAATAATTTTTTGATTATACAAACATCTAATCCAATAATTTATTGATTAGAAGAAACACAAACTATTTATTGTACTCACGTACATATGTCTTCCTAAGTAAATCAAAAGAGATCAATTATCAGCCGCTTCAAAAATACACCAGGGACTTCGTTGGAAAAGAGTATAACTTACGGATCAAACATGTCAAGAAAAGAAAACTGTTATCTACATTCATAGAACAAAAACTGCCGCGTTAAGAAAAAAAAATTAAATTCTATACTTTATTATACGAGTAATCGACTAAGAAAATTTTAGTCGATGATCGATGTGATCGAGCGATAGTCGAGTATTCGAGTACTCGTTGACATCCCTAACATTTATATATTTTCTGGAGAGAAAATTGAATCCATCTTTTAGTTTCACTTTTTCATAAATTTATCTTCTTCCTTGTAAACATTATGATAAAAGTTTAAAATTGCAATTAACCTAGAGTAAATATATAAAAATAAGTATTTTTAAAAGTTTTAATTTTTTGTAAATATTAGATTGAACCTAATATAATCTAATATAAAACATTTTCAATGGAACACCTTAAATTATTGGTATATATTATCATCATATATGTAATCAAAATATAAGTTTATATTTACATGCACGTAAGATTTTTTTTTCGTATGATATGCATTCAACGATTTTTAAACTCTCAAACTATAATTAAATTATCTAAATAAAAAATATATTTAAAGGAAGATCCAGAAATAACTTTAAATTCACTAAGAATTTGACTATGTATTATATCCCTAAATGTCGTACTCCAGACATAAAAATGGACAGAAGGTCAGAAGATTTCTTAAATATACATGACAACATCTGTTTACCTCGTTGTAGTAGTAACCCTGCGAGAATAAATGAAGATGCATCACATTACACAACACTTGCAGGTAACTGTTTTGAACGTCATTTTGGCATATTTCAGTCATTAACTTAATGCCATTTTTAGTGTAAGAGTGTAAGATTTGTTCAAAACCTCAAAATGTCAAAAAACAACAAAAAAGGCAGGTTTGTATTTGAAATTGCAATTGATAAATGAGAAATTGATTTTGATAAATGTTTGTCTTTTTTAGCTGCTTTTGTTGATGTTGATTAACAACACATAATTTATTTAGGCAAATTGTTTATTGCAATTTTAAACAAAATATTTTCTACATTTTAGATCTAAATCATTTCAATTCAATTTGCATGTTAACACATGAAATTGTCAAATTCCTAAACGTAATCAAATTGACTCATATCATTTGGATGGATGTTGATTTAAATTTTATTTTTAGAACGAGATTTAACTACTGAAAGGTGGGTATTATTTAATAATTTTAAAAATCCTTAGTAATGCAAATATAATTATTTAAATGAGAAATATATCATGAACAATTTTTAAAGACATTTCTCATTTATTGCGAGCGACACATCTACATGCTATTTTTGTCTTAATCGGTACTTGTTCAGCATCCCAATATTAGCTGGTGAATATCATTGTTCAAATCGTCGAAGTAAAAAACAGACAGAATTTGCTATTGGAAGAGAAATAATTCACAAATTACCGTCAATTCAAAACCGTACGGTTTTTTCTTAAAATAAATGAAAAAAAATTGATGCCAGCCAAAATTAAACGATAGCTAGTATATCTTGTGATACGTAAATGAAAATGCAAGAATCAATTTGCATTTTAATCGTAATGAATTAGACATTATTGTTTTATATAATTTATTGATTCAAATCGAGTTTGTGTTTCTTCCCTTCTACAGATATTTGCTTAATGGTCCTCCACACATCTGGAAAAATTTCTGCATACAAGCCCATTCTCCTAAACTACTTAAAGATATTGATTTTTAGCATGTGTTCGACTTGAAAATGAAACCCCCCCCCCCCCAAAAAAAATATAGCTTTGGTGAAAAAAATCAACTTTTTAAATTTCACCGCTCTTCATAAAAAAATTCCTTCCAGTATTCGAACTCGGGAACTGCTAGTTGGTAGACCGAGGGTACACCCATTGCGCCACAGAGATAGATACCACGTACTGTCATAAAAAGTAGAAGTCATGGGGTGTCGAGGATCCTTTAAATTTATTCCAACAGATTTTTCTTAAAATTGTCAATGTCCTCATGAATATAACCAATATCATCAAACATAGAAACGTGCATAAATATTAGCCCATCTTGTATATGTATATTCAGGAAAATATGAATCTTCAGACATGTTAAATGATTTAAACAAAAGATTATAGTAATGAGCAAAATAAAAAGAAGAAAAAAAACCTAAACATTTCATGTAAAAAAGTATATAATGTATCTTTTAAATCATATAAAAGTAAATGGTTGTAAAAAATAATTGTGAGTTACTTATATTTCAAAAACTTTTTAAACAATATAAAAGTAGATGGTTGTAAAAAAAAGTTGTATTTTTATTTCAGAAACTTTTATGAGATATTAACTCAAAATGAGGGCGAAAATCAGTACGAAGCTTGTCAAATGAAAGGTAATGGAAATTTTTATCATAATTCTGACAATTTTTTAAATGTTTATCCTTCGTTTGTCTTTTTAAGAAAAACTAAAACTATTGACTAATTTGTCTTGAAAATAAGATATAGTTTTACATTTCGGACTCCATAGTGCTGTTTTCCTGTTGAGAATGCTTTTTTTACCTGAGCAAAAGGCTCAAGTTAGCTTTTCTGATCAAGATTTGTCCATTGTCTGTCGTCGTCGGCGTCGTCGTTGTCGTTGGGTTTTTCACATTTTCATCTTCTTCTTCAGAACCACCGGGGCGATTTCAACCAAACTTGACACAAAGAATCACTTGGTAAAGGAGATTCAAGTTTGTTCAAATGACGGACCACAACCTCTTTAAAGGGGAGATAATTTAGAATTATTAAAAATTTGTTGGTTTTTAAAAAAAATCTTCTAAAAAACGATTAGACCAGATCCAGAAAAGCTCAATTTGTATGACAGCATCCCCAGGTAGTGTAGATCAAATTTTGTTCAACTCATGGTCCCCGGGGGTAGGGTGGGACCACAAAGAGGGGACAAATTTTTACAAGGAATATAAAGAGAAAATCTTTAAAATATTCTCCTCAATAACTATAAGGCCAGATAAGCTCAAAATAGTGTGGAACAATCATCATTTTGCGTAGAATCAAGTTTGTTCAAATCATGATCCTCAGGGGTAGGGTGGGGCTAAATTTGGGGGGTGGACAAATTACATATGAAGATAAATAGAAAAATCTTTAAAAATCTATACGAAAAGCATTTAGTCCAAAAAGCAGAAACTTGTGTGAAAGCAGAGGTTATGCAGATTAAAGTTTAATCAAACCATGAAAAGTAGGGCGACAAAAGGGGGGTATTTATATAGGGATAGAGAAAAATTTTCTTACAATACTAAAACAGCAAATGGGGCTTGTTATTAACCATAAAAATATGTGTATAAAAATCGGCAGATTCTTTTTAACTTTTTGAGCAAGATCTACTGTACTTACTTGTTAAGATATTATGATATTGATACTGTAATGCTGATTTGATCAGAGTTTTGGCAATTGTGCTTTAATACTGAATTGAAAGCACTTTGTGCATTGGGAAAATACTTAAACTCTATGAGTTATTATGGACCTAATATTAAGCAAGTGAGTGAATTGATAACGTAATTTATGATTGAGAGAATTACTACATTGCTTATTGATAAACTTCAACAAAACAAGCATTCTGAGAGTATTAAATAAGCAGTACACGTTCCCCACCGGTTTGTATTAATTTATAAAGCTTCGAAGCATACTTTCTTTGATACTGTCCACTGTTTAGTTTAATGATAATATTTGACATGTTTAGTTATGAAGTATAATACTCATACACTTTAATAAGATATAAAAAGTAAAGAACAGAGGAAATTCAAACTACATAGTTGATATCGAAATTTAATAGAAAGTTAATAGAAAGAGGGTAAAATAATATTCTTTTATTTTATATCGTGTAATTTCGCTTAGTTAATTTATGTATTCTCTGGTAGAAATTTGTGAAAACAATCCACTGTTATGCACAATATCACTACTTACCGTCATCTGAACCCCGAATCAAACCAAGCAATTAAACTAATATTTAACCAATCGCAACTTCTTGGGCCTTTCCGACAGAGCTCGAATGTATTCACAAAACCGGATGTTAGATTTTTATACAAAACGGAATCGCTTGCATGAGTCTGCCCACTTTTATAAATATCAGCTGGACAGCCTTGTGTGTCTTTTTTTGTGGTATAGTTTTGTGTATATCATTGAACTTAATGAAGTTCAGCTCACAACTCATCAAATAATAAAATGCGTTGCATATATATCAAGTATGAAAAATGGAATTGTCATATGTAATATGTAAGCCTATGTAATACATTCAAAGTGTTTTTCCGGATAGGCTCGAGAAGCGATTGTTATAATACAAAAAAAAACTGCCGATAAAATGTACAATACTTGAAAGATACTAATAGTATTTTACAGAACTTATTTGGGGATATTTGTTTGTTAGTAATGATAAAAGTAATGACACAAGTAATGCACGATATTATTACTGACCACATACTGGCCTCGCTTATTCAGTATACACCGAACCCGATAACGAACATGATCATTAACAAGAGGTCCATGGGCCACATCGCTCACCTGAGGAACAATAGATATGATTAAATCAGTTTAATGGAGTCATAATACAAAAAAATTGTCTTCAGTATTTTTAATTGTTTTTGGTCTAATTTCCGTTGCTTAGATATTTGAATATGTACATAATAACTAAAATTTGTGATTTCACAGAATTACATGTAACTCAGATTCTATATGCTTCCTTAACACCCCTGCGGTTGTCATGATTTTCACAACTTTGAATCTACACTACCTGAGGATGCTTCCACACAAGTTTCAGCTTTCCAGACTGATTAATAAGAATATGAGAAGAAGATTTTTAAAGATTTACTCTATATATTCCTATGTAAAACTTCTGCCCCCCATTGTGGCCCCACCCTACCCCTGGGGGTTATGATTTTCACAACTTTGTATATACACTACCTGATGATACTTTCACACAAGTTTCAGCTTTCCTGGCTGTAAGTTTCTGAGAATTAGATTTTTTAAAGATTTACTCTATATACGTGTATTCTTATGTTAAACTTCGACGCCGATCGTGGCCCTACCCTATCCCCGGGGATCAAGTTTTTCACAACTTTGAATCTACACTACCGGAGGATGCTTCCAAACAAGATTCAGCTTTCCCGGCTGATTAGTTTCTGAGATGAAGATTTTTAAAGATTTCCTCTATATACTCCTATGAAAAACTTCGACCCCCACTGTTGCCCCACTCTACCTCTGGGGATCATGATTTTCACAACTTTGAATCTACACTACCTGAGGATGCTTCTACACAAGTTTCAGCTTTCCTGGCATAATGGTTCTTGAGAAGATTTTTGAAAATTTCTCAAAATTTTCAATTTTATCAAAAGTATGTCGACCAGACGCTACAAAGTGTAAACTTATTCTGTTGTTTGACATTTTGAAGCTGGTCAGTAAGTTTCATATAATTTCTCAAACGCATAAAGAAACAAGAGGCCCATGGGCCACATTGCTCACCTGAGCAACATGAGAAAGTCACGTTTGTGACATATGGATTCATATATGAAATATTGGTAGAAGAATAGATCGTGTAAAAAGGATTTTCAGAAATGTGCAGGGTTCTGTAGTGTAAACAATAAGAATCAACAGTATGTCAAAATGTTTGGAAATAAGCACATGTAATACTTTATATTATAACTATACAGTTTTTGAAAATAATTTTAAAAAAAATTCTAAATGAAAATTTGGT
Source organism: Magallana ariakensis (assembly GCA_020458035.1). Taxonomy (NCBI): domain Eukaryota; kingdom Metazoa; phylum Mollusca; class Bivalvia; order Ostreida; family Ostreidae; genus Magallana; species Magallana ariakensis. The sequence continues at coordinate 55,563,397 of CM035815.1, read as the reverse complement.
TTCGAGGTATCAAGAGTTCGAGTTTTCAAGAGTTCGGAGTTTTTGGGGTTGACCGACGGGTTTTAAAATTAGTCTTACCGGATGTTATGATTAAGCCATTTATTAAGTGCTTACCTTTAGGCACGTGCTTAAACAATTTTTTCTTTTCAGTTAAATATACAGACCTGGATGTTTTAAAAACTAAATAGAAACAAATATTGAATAAATTCATGATACACTGTAATTATTTATTTTATGCATCATATTGTGATTAGATTGCTCAGTACTACTGGACTGCGAGACGACATGTCATAAATTAGATAATTGAATATCCCCCATTGTTCCCACTTTACGGGTCCTTCACCAGCTTTAAGAACTTGTTCAGCAATAATCATTAAAATGACAATGATGCTGATAAGCATAATTTCTACAGTTTTATAATTCTAAAATTTTTACCATGGCTCAAATCTATCGTTCCGTCTCAATTAATTTATCATTTTCACTGCGCCTTCAAATTATCGTAAAACGATCGGTGTTAATTATAGATTAGGTACTGGTATGGTTAATCATCAAACAATTATCACCTGGCAGGACAAGTGTTGCCTGAATAAACAACCCGTGACACGGGTCCCGCGTCTAACGCCTGGAGCCATTTAACAGGTTGGGAACAATTCCCCTTTAGCGAGACAGTCTCGCTAAAGCGAGATCATCCCTCTTTACAGTGATAAAAACATTCCCGTAAATGCGAGATTTTGACACATTTTTTCATTATTATATTGGTTTTTTTAATCAGAAGAATATGCGGAAGAACATTTTCACATTTTATTGATAATAAGGGATCATTTACTACATATTTGTTTCAAACTTAGATATTTACAGCTGCGTTTCACTGAAATCCAGTTATAAACAAAATCTATTCAGCAAATTTCTTACGGAAGCCTCTAGCGGTAATAAATGTGATAGTCTTGTTAACATGTTAAGTCGTACCAAGAATTATTCGTTCAAAATTTTGTTCAATTTATATTTAAACGTAGTTCATATATTTTCTCTTATCATTTTTTGATTTTTCATTGAATTTTTTCTTTTAAAAACAAAAATCTATTTAATTTTCTGAAAAACATTTGTTTACCATTGGTGTATAAAATATTGCTGGTACAACCTTCCGTAGTTTTCTTGGTCGTGCCGAGATCAAAATATAAAACCAAAAGCAACCAATAATTGCTGCATGATGTTTAATTTCCTTTTCACGGTCAAACAGTGTCATCAAAATGAACACAAACTCTGATAATTTTCGTTTTATAAGAAGAAACAACATACTTTCAATTGGAAAATTCGCGTTCAATGCACGAATACTCACGATTTCAACGATAAAAAATCATCCTATTTTTGTTTGCAGCAATGGAGCACTGATATTTTAGGCCACAAAGGTCAGTCTTGGAAAGTAAAATTGCTTCACATTGCTTTTCTTACCTGAACTTTTATATTTTATTGGGATTTTTCATTTATTTGAAATACATCATGAAAATCTCGCATTTACGGGAATGTTTTTATTACTGTAAAGAGGGATGAACTCGCTTTAGCGAAACTGTCTCGCTAAAGGGGAATTGCTCCCAACCTGTTTAAATGACCAAGTACCGGTAGGTGTTAATTAGGTAACGCTTGGATATACACAGCCACTTCGAGGTATCGAGAGTAAAAAGCTATAGATTATGAATAACGGAACTGCAGTTTGACTTCGAGGGATCAAGGGTTTCGAGAGATCAAGAGTTCGAGAAATCAAGAGTAAATTTGCTTAGTTATATAAGGAAAAAAATCGGGACCCTAGATTCACTTCGAGCTAGAAAGAACTTCGAGCGATCGAAGTTCGAGCCATCGAGAGTTACCTGTATTAATATTGTTCTTTATAGTTTATACTGAAAAAAAATGGTCCAACAAAATCAGTCTAACAATTTTGATGTTGATCGGCCTGCCAATTCAACATAAAAATTAGACTGCTATCACAGGTTAAAATATAAATTATGTTCATTCTAAATGCAATACAGCCATACAAATTAATTATTCTAAACAAAACATTGAAAAACAAAAACAATTTATTTCATTTCATTTCATTTTATACATGTCAATATGTGGCATCATCATGATATAAACGTCTGCAGAATATCTAACTCCGATTTTATTCCTTCAGTGCAAAAACAAATCATTGTTTAACAATCTCCGACATCGATACTATGCTCTATAACAAATATTTTAGACAAATGCGGACTTTCAAATGTATGGTGTGATCATGAATCATACCATTATAACTCCAGTTGGATTAATGGGGAACAGGCAAGTATTACGTGACTTTCATTGCAATGATGCTTTAATGTGCTAACTCTATTATGACGTCATGATTGATTTGACTGTATGATGATATAATGTCATTCATCAATTATGGCGTCAAACATGATTTGATAGATCTTTTTCCCGTACTTTACGGCTCGAAAGTAATCATTTTCACATGTGTTGGGAAAAATTTAACATTTTCAATTTTAGAAATATAAATGTACAAAATCATAAACGGTTAAGATAATCATATATATATATTCTGATTATTATTCTGTTCGTGTTAATTGATAAATCTAAAGAATGTTTTACTTTTTTGATGGTTCAAAAAGTAATAATTCCAGAATAAGGGGTATGAGTGATTCCTATTGTAGTATCTCCCTTAATTACCAAGAAAGTGGCCATGAAAATTTTACAAGTTATAAAGCAGAAATATGAATTTTGTTTTAAAACTCATTGAGAAGTGTTAATGTGCCATCGCATTTTGTTAAAATTTAGAATAAAAAACTACAAAATATGTAGTTCTGATTTTAGCAATATTTTGATATTGCTATGTAAGAAATCCAATGATGTTAATAATTTTGGAATTAGTTTCCGTTCTTAAAATTAATGAATATACTTTGCAAATAAATTCCATCAAATAAAATAATTATTGCAGAAATTGAAATTGTCAAAAAAATACATAATGCCAGAAAAGGGGGACAATTCCTATCAAAATATCTCCCTTGCAAGGTAAGAAAGTAGTCATGAACATGACATATACTTTAGAGGACATCTTAATGTTAATGTGTATAAAAAACCCAAAAAATCCATTGACAAATAATTTTACACTGCAACGCCCTGTTCCCCCTTAAGACAACTATTAACCAAAGGTTAAGAGATCAATTTTTACAAAAATGGCATAACGAGATTCAGGAATCGACTAAGGGGGTTATATATAGAATTTTAAAAACAAACTTTGAATATGAACGCTACTTATTCTTGTTACCCAGTATATTAAGAAAAATAAAAGTTTAATTTAGAACTACAAATCATCACCTTCCTGTTGAAATAGGAAGGTTGGGTACTGTTGAAAGAAGTAAATGTTATTGTAAATTGTGTAATTGTAACAAAATTGGCGATTAATTTCATGTTTTTTTTAGAATGCAAGGCATTAAGTAAATAAAGAAGTCAGTTTTTAGCTACATATTACTGTTCTTCTCTAAACACAAAAAAGTTCTATGAAATCAATGTCTTCAGATAAGTATACTATATTAAGAAAATTATGTTTCTTTATTTTAAAAATTAATCAAACTGTTTGTTCAGCCCATTTACTTTGTTGACCATTACAACTATATTGTATATATGTAAATATGTTAGTTTTTTCTTTATGTACCTCATGCACCATTATATGGTGTTGAGTCAAAATAAATTAAAATGAACATTTAAATCGTTATTTCAAAAAATACATTTTTTTTTCTCTGTAATACTTTACGCTGATATTTTGCTGTCAACAATTCAAAAAAGCCAGTATTTACATCCCACTGTATTCAATAATGTACGGTAATAGCTAAAAAAAAATTAAAAGAATTTCCTTAATTTCTAATTTGAGACTTAAGTCCATTCTTAACGTTTTCGAAATAGCTTGATGAGCTTGATGCTCAATAAAAAAACACCTTCCGATTAAAAAAACCCAAAAAACTGGTTTTTTGTGTAAATTTAATTATTATTTCAAACTATTCAAAAAAGGAATCTTAAAGTCTTCATTATTAATTTAGTTGTTGACAAATGTATACCATTGTGTTTACTTTTATGATAACTAGAGTGGCACGAAATAGTACAAACAGTCGTGTGAATCTTTATTCTATTATATTTTTCAGTGTCTTTGCCTGTAATAACACTACTTATTGATTTTGTAATAAACAGTTCAATAAATTCAAATGACGTATAATTGGGGCGCAAGCGGGGTTTACTTATGTACTTTCAAATTTTTAATCGTACAATTGCTTAAGGAGTTAATTTAATTAAATTAATTAGGAATTATTCAATTTAAGGAATGAAGAATCATTCTTTGAGTATTATGAGGTGATAATTTCGGTCGTAGCGTGATCAAATCTATCATAAAGCCCTTCGGGCTTTACTGGATTTGATCACGCCCCGACCAAAATTATCACCTCATAATACTCAAAGAATGATTCCTTATTCCTTAAATTAATTGGAACACTATTGTCACTTTTTGATAATATTCATTCTCAATTCTATTGTAGAAAAGGGGTATTTGTGGTTAATTGAACCTCCTTTAAAAGTCGATCAATAGTACATAAAACCATATCTGTCATTAGGGGTAAATGTTTTATTGTTTAGTGTCAGTGATGTAATCCATATCAATGAATCATTACATTTAATACATGTAATCTCATTTAGCTGTATCTTTTCTTAAAGACAGATATTAATAGAAGTATGCAACTGCTTCTTGAGTTTGATGTAACATGTCACATTTTTATTTATAGATTTGTCTAAAATATACGTCAACCACTCCGTGGCGGAGAATACTGTGGAATACATAAACCTCTCGTTCTCAAAGTAACTTCTTCTTTGTGATTACAACCAATTAGGGATGATTTGTCTGGTTGACACGCTGCATTTGATGGGACTTCTTGATTTGTATTTGTTTTTATTCTAAGTTAGTTGACCCGAAATGAACGCGTCGAATTTTTTTTACTCTTTTATATGATTCTAAAATTTTGTTACTCAAAACATAACTTTTTTGCGATTTTTTAAAAAAAATTCCATACTTGAATAACAAATTCTGACTGTTTTCGATTGATTAATAGAGATCACATACTGAAGATACATTCTAATTCCTTTTGTTCATTGTTATTTACATTGTAATAATTATACTTTAAGTTTTCCAATATCATTTTCATTTATGTTTTTTTAGAGCTAATATTTTGTTTACAGTTTTTTCATTAATTTCAAGAACGAAATTAATATTCATTTTTCTTCGTATTAATTAAGATACATACAACTTTGTACTCTAAAGCACATGTATATAAAAGAATAATAGACTTTCTTTTAAAATAGTGGGGTTTTTTAAAATTAAATTATGATTGTTGAAGAAAAAAATTATGTTTCAAATATTGCCGTTGGAAAAAAAGTCTGTAAAAAGTATCTTCTGAAATGTTACAAAAAAATCTAACGATAATTTTTAAAACAATACGTTTACAGTAAACGTATTACATTTTGCTGTGTATTCTTGTTAGCGTTTTTGGCGGAAAGCGGCTTCCGCTAATTCAAGTACATCGATTAATGCCTTTTTATATGTATTACAATAAGCACATTCAGAGAAACGTCAATTCAAATCGACGCCAACTTTTTAAAAAAATCATTCTCCGCCAAATATTGTACACGCGTAATATAATACGTTTATAGTACTTTAAAACAATACTGAGTTTTTAAAACTTAAAAATTTTATCGCATACTACTTTTTTTCATATGAGTCATTAGATTGAAGAGAATTTTCAAAACAATGTATATTGATGAGACTTATGCTTTATGAAAATTATGTATAACATTACGTTTTTCAAATGCAGTCAAGATACAGTAGTTTTTTTTTAAATAATTCTTTGTGTAACTTTTAAAGTAATATACATGTTCACCCGATTATTAATTAATAATACATGTTTTATTGTCATGAAGAAATATTCAACACTAGAAGATAATTAACGGCGCTATAATATACATGTATGGTATGAAGATTTGATGTAGTTTAGTCACCATGCAACATGTCATGAATAGAATCAGCACATTTTAGATAATCAAGCTGACAAAAATAATATAATGAAGACTTAATGACTTATCATTTTATTGTCATTTTTTCAAATACAAATTGTCTCGTATCCATTACTGTGATATCATTATAATTCGAGGTGGCTCAATTTTCGTGGTATTCGTGGATAGCCAATACCCACGAATTTACACCCTCCACGAAAAACTAATTATAAAATATTTAGTTTTCCTACTGAAACTGAAAACTGACGCATCCACGAAATAACATCCCCACGAAAAAGCAAAAATCCTACAATCCACGAAAATTGGCCCCCACGAAATTAAATGATTCTACAGTATATTATCTTCAAAAAAGAAACATAGTGACAAGAAAGGGAGTTTTCATATGAAATTTTCTAAAATTCAAACCAGTTGTTGACTTACCAGCGACACTCTAGTGGGTTTCAGACAATATTTATTTCCCCTCATTAAATTTAATCATTTTCTAAATTATTCCCCATGCTTGAATTAAACAAAAATTGACTACATTTATTAACCATTTACAATTTCAATTTTATTTCAATTTATTTCACAGTTACTCATTTAATAGCAAATCAAACAATGCAAAAATCAATATTTTTTTGTAATTCATGTTCGACAATACATGTTTGAAACAAAATCAAGTTAATAAATGGGTTGTTCTCACTGTATGTACACAAACTTTGCGATGGAAGCACAATACAAAGTAGGTTGTCACCATGTTGGAAAATTCTCCCGCGTTATTGTTTTTATCTATGGATCTTAACATGATGGCTACCCACCTAATCTTGGCAGGAAGCTGTTTAGTGACGGTTTCAACTTGACCCGCCTCTTTCGGTCTGTCAGGTGTATCTTTAATCATGTCTCCCATTACTAACAGTCGAGTAAAGTTTAACTTTTAACCTTCCAGATGACTAGTAACTTTAATTCTAAATTGTAGGGGTTTTTTTTAATTTTGCTCCCAAAACTTACCCATGTCCTTTTCTGTAGGTATTTGGGTCCTGTAAATTTCTGAGTTGGACAACACATCTTCTATCATAACCTCTACGTAATGTCTTCCACGAGAATCAATTACCGTAAAAGAGTTGGAATAGATTCCATCATTTTTTATTTTATCGAAGCCTGCAAGAGTTTACATTTAAATGATAATAGAACTCCAGTGTATACAATTTTGAATTAAATGAGAATTTCGACAAACACGTTTTGTAAGGTGGTATGGGACACCTCCATATTGTGACGTACTTCCTATTGATATAAAAAATACAATCAAGTTATAATCTTATTCTTTTTCTTTCCATAATTGTTACATAACAGCGTAGAGCAATGGATTAGAGCGTTTACTAAGAATCTGTAGGTCATGAGTTCGCATTCTGCTGGGGCCTTTAAAAAATTTTCAATGTGTACTTAACGCCGTATTTTTGGTCCTTTTTCGATCACATTTGTTACGTTTATTTCTCGCTTAATTTTACTTCAAGTCAATTGTTAAGGAGTGTGTCTGTTTCCAATAGAAATTCACAATGGTTATAAACTGCGTTGATATATACAATTACATTTTGTCCCAATTACGACAAAGAGCACACGGCGGGTGTGACGGGTCAGCAGAGGATGCTCACTCCTCCATGGCACCTGATCCTACCTCTATTTTTTTTTTTTTTTGCTCTGTTCCTGCTTTGTAATTTTACTTTGGACTTTTGAATTTGAACACTAGCTATTCGTTATCACTATATGTCATGAATTATGAAAATAAGACGCTTTTGAGAAAAAATATGAGATTTCTCTTAAGATATTAAAGAGAAATAAAGAAACCACCAATTCGATGGAAATAAATATGGACAATCAATATCGCCCAGCAGACTGCGTGCTACCTTACACGTTATGTGACGAAATTTTGGTATTCACAAAGTTACCTGGGTTTAGAAATCACGTGGTGAATTACAATATTCAACAGGTAACTACGTTGTCAAAATATACCGTTTAGAACAGAGAACGCGATCACAAGAAGAAACAGTTTTTTTCTCTTTTTAACCATATGCGCTTGTTTGTCTAATAATCTCTTTTGAACATAAGCTTGAAAAAGAACACCCTAAATAAATCTTACCTCCACCCGAGTCTCTAATTAAGTGGTATCACGGCTACTTTCCTGTCCTCGTGAAACACATGCGCAGTAACGTTCGCGTTCACCACTTCCCCCCAGGTGACCATGCCTCTTTAAAGAAAGTAAAAACCGACTGAATAATCAATCTGATGCCCCAACAGAAAAATACTAGTAGACAAAGAGACAATAAAAATACATCCAATGTTATCAACAAAGTTTTATTTTTCATACATAATTTTATCATTAATGGTTGAAGACCATTCACTAACGCAAAATGGAAATGTACATGTATCATTAATAATCGACATGGTTCAATTTTGCTTTTATATTTTATATCATTAGTGGATATGAATTTTAACCATTAATAACTTGATTTTGATTTTTCTATAATTAATGCAAGTAGTTTGTTAATTATGATATTATAATTATTAAAGGTCGGGATTTTGACAACTTAAGACAGTGCTGCTATGCGTCACTCTGTACGGTGCGTTACGATGCTGCTTCATTCTAGTTACATCATGTCCTACAATCCTGCTTCATTGTACATGTGTACTGTTAGATCATGTACTTATTCCACTGATATTTCAATTTGTTTTTTTTAATAAAACCCCTTTTTATAGATAATGATTTGATAGTATTTCTTTAGCGCCAAATAAAGGGTTAATAAATCAAATGCAATGATTTTATGTACATTGACAATGATATTTAACACGTAGAGCCATAAGATCACCTAATGGACGGATTTTTATGGCATGTCAAACGTTGCAATATTCTATCTTTTCCATTTGTACTGTATTAATATTCATTTGTATTGTATAATTTTTTATTTGTATTCTTTAATTTTCCATTTGTATTGTATAATTTTTCCATTTGTATTGTATAATTTTTCATTAGTATTGTATATTTTCTATTTGTATTCTATAATTTTACATTTGTTTTCTATAAATTTCACTTGTATTGTATAGATTTCTATTTGTATTATATAATTTTGCATTTGTATTGTATAATTACGGAAGCCCATTTAGGACCTATCAAAAAATATTTTTGAATTTGATATAACGAATTCTTGAATTTGTTAAAACGAATTGAAATCGTTTTAACAAATTGTGGAATCCGTAATAACGAATTAAATTTGTTATAACAAATTTTAGGAATTCGATATAACGAATTTAATCTGTTATAACAAATTTTAGGAATTCGTTATAACGAATTTAATCTGTTATAACAAATTTTATGAATTCGTTTTTACAAATTTTGAAATCTGTTTTAACAAATTAAATTTGAAATAACGAATTCAAGAATTCGTTATTTCAAAGTTATTAATCGTATTTTCGGTTTTTAAAATCTGTTAAAACGTATTTTCATCCAATTTGTAATAACAAATTTCATATATTGCGGGAACAAATTAAACGGGGCGGACTTCATTTGTCCCATATAGGCGTACGTCGAAGTGCGCTGATCAATTGACCAACGTTAAAGGGCAAAATTGCGAATGAAGTAAACCGTTGTAAAAACAAAAATGTAGGAACATATTGTCACAGCTGTTAGTGTAACCATGGTAACAGATGTAACTATTCCAAAAGACACCTTTCTTTATGGGCTTTGCTAGAATTCCTGCATAGATAGGAACTGTTAAATAACGCAATTTCACCAAAAGTACTAGGAAATACAGATTTTTTACGGGTTTCTGCGCAAAATTTTAATTCAATGCTATCAATCAACGAGGATGCTGATTTATTAACAAATATTTGGATTTTTCATCTCATTACATCACCAAACTGTGAGATTACGTCATACTTAAAAAAGCGATGAATTCCACGCCGGTCTGGCATAGAATTGATAATATTTTATATAACGTAACCAGGCATTATATAATTATGTGCGCATGCGTGAACCAACTTTTCATCGGGATCGGTAAACGTTTAGAAGGAAATTCGAAAGCTTTTTGAGGGACTTCGAACTTATATATGTGCAATAGAAAGGAAAAGAAAACGCAATTTTTATATCATATAGTCATTAAAAGTGATAAAAATGTTATGTATATTTAGTTTTACACCTAAATATTTGAGCGAACAATAAAAGCAATGCTACAGGAAAACAACAGACATATAGCATCAGAGGGAGGTGGCAGCCTTCCCCCTCCCCCAACTTGTTCTTGCAGCAAACATTTTTCTTTAATTTACATATAAAAAAGTGAATTAACATGAAGTTGCTCCCAAAGGTTTTGGGAGCATATCAAAAATTGAAGTGTAAGGGTGGAAATAAACTGTGAAGTTGAAGTTAAAGGTACACTTAGTCCCCCTACCCCCACTGATTAGGATTTTCAAATTTTTGAGAGTTTTTTTTTTTTGCATGTTAAGATTTTTTGGATGGATCTGGCCCCAACCCCCTTTTTGCCACAATGCTACGTGCCTGAACAAAATATCATGGTTTTATTACAAACCGTATACCAGTAAAAAAGACTTGGTTTATATATAAATATTATAAATATCGTAATATGTATATAATATATATATTATCTCTTGCATTTTGTGCCGTTGACCAGGTTCTATAAACACCTTAGCTCGGATTCAATTACAAATTCAAGGTTAGGAAGGTGAGTTGGATAATACATTTTGTTTTTCTTTTTCTCAGGGGTAATAAGAGGGGATGGGTGGGATGGTCAGGACTCCGACTCCTTGCAGATCTATCCATGACCCATCAGTAGGGTCTGTTTGCCAACAGGTCTTTATACACATAAAAAGGGTCATTAAACGTATCACCTTGGTTTTTAAACCTATCACCAGGGTCAGTATACCTATCACCAGGGTCAGAATACGTATCACCAGGGTCTGTGTGCCCATCACCAGGGTCAGTATACCCATCAACAGGGTCTCACTACCCATCACCAGGGTCAGTGTACGTATCACCAGGGTCTTTGTGCCCATCACCAGGTTCAGTATACCCATGAACAGGGTCTCACAACCCATCACCAGGGTCAGTGTACGTATCACCTGGGTCTGTGCACCCATTACCAGAGTCGGTTTACATATCACCAGGGTCTCAATACCTACAATGTACCACCAGGGTGTAGTGTACGTATCACAAGGGTTAGTGTGTCCTTAACCAGGGTCAGTATACCAATAACCAGGTTCTGTGCCCATATCTAAGGTCTCAATACCTATCGCCAGGGTCAGTGTACGTATTACCAGGGTCAGTGAGCCCACACCAGGGTCTATATAACCATAACCAGAGTCAGTATACCCATCACCAGGATTTCAATACCTATCAACAGGGTCGGTGTACGTATTACCTTGGTCTGTTTGGCCATCACCAGGGTCTCAATACCTATCACCAAGGTCTGTATACTAGTACTCATCACCAGGGTCAGAGTGCATATCACCATGGTCAGTATATCCATCACCAGTATCAGTTTATCTATAACCAAGGTCAGTGTAAGCTAGTATCACCAGGGTCTAAATACGCAAAACCAAAGTCAGTATACATGTCACCAGGGTATCAATATCTATCACAAGATAGGTATTGAGACCCTGGTGATGGGCACCCAGATCCTAGTGATATGTATATTGACCTTGGTGATATGCATTGAGACCCTAGTGATGGGCACACAGACGCTGGTGATACGCACACTGACCCTGGTCATATGTATTGAGACCCTGGTGATGGGTCTACTGACCCTGGTGATTGGCACACAGACCCTGATGATACGTACACTGGGCAGACAAACCCTGGTGATACGTACTCTGACCCTGGTGATAGGCATATAGACCCTGATGATACGTACACTGACCATTGGTGATAAATATTAAGACCCTGACGATGGTTAGGTGGATTTCTGGTTATGGGTATACAAACCCTAGTGATGGGCACACAGACCCTAGTAATATGTACTCTGACCCTGGTGATGGGTATACTGACACTGGTGATGGGCACACAGATCATGGTGATACGTACACTAACCCTGGTGAGACCCTGGTGATGGGTATACTGACTCTAGATATGTGTATACAGACCCTGGTGATGGGCACACAGACCTTGGTGAGGGGTCATGGATAGATCTACAAGTAGTCGGTGTCCTGACCACCCCTACCCCCATAACCCCTGACAAGAAAAGAAAATCAAAATAAATTATCCTTCTCTCCCCATCCTAACCTTGGATTTTTTTAAATTGAAACTAATGTTAGGTGTTTATAGAACCTGGTGAATGGCACAAAACAGGAGATAATATTGGTTTATATATAAACCCAATTCTTTCTTACTAGTATATGTAACGAAACCATGATATTTTGTTCAAACAGGTAGCATAGTAGAAAAGTAGAAAGGGAAGAGACTCACCCAAAAATTCTTTACATGCAAAAAAAAAAAAAAATAATAATACTCAAAAATTCGAAAATAGTAAACCGTGGGGGTAGCTATATAAGGCTAAGTGTGCCTTAAACTTCAATTTCACTGTTTATTTCCTCCCGTTCACTTCAATATTTTTTACATGCTTTAAAAATCATGGGGGGAAGTCCATGTTAATTCACTTCTTTATATGTAAATTTAAGAAAATGTTTGCTTCGAGCAAAAGTGGTTGGGGGGGGGGGGGGGCGGCAGGCCTCCCCTGTCTTCCTGCCACCACCCCCCCCGACACACACACACTTCTTTGAAGCTACGTGCCTGTTTTTTCCTGAAACATTGCCTTTATTGTCCTCTCAAATATTTAATCAATTTCATACATATTTAGCATAAACCAAATCTACATAACATTCTTATCACTTTTAATGACTATATGATATGAAAATCGCGTTTTCCTTTTTTTTTCCTAGCGCTCGAGAGCGCTAGCAACTACGTTAGTCTTTTTCACTTGAATACGCATGCTCGACTCCATAGTAGGGGATTCTGGGAATACTGTACTACTGCAGATAAACTGTACCATGTGAATTTCGTTTTATCATCTTCACACGAAGTTTTGTGTTATATTGTAAATGTCAAAATAGTAACAGTCGCTTAGGTCTTATTATGGAAAGTTATTTTAAATATTACAAGCTTATCTTTTAAAAAGATTGGTGAGCTAGCGCTGTAGCCATCATAAAACACAGAAGCATCGGCAATGGCATAGCTCATTGACTGTGCCTTAATCATTATGTATCTACTGTAATTTCAACTTCGAGGTGAAAATTTTCAAGAACCATTGGTACTGTTTTGTAGCAATGGAATCTTCTCGGGCCTTTCCGGCAAGCTCGGAAAACATATCCGAGGTTGTTTTCGTTGAGGCTGGTTACGTTATATAAAATATTATCAATTTTATGCCAGACCGGCGTGGAATTCACCGCTTTTTTAAGTATGACATAATCACACAGTTTGATGATGTAATGAGATGCAAAATGCAGATATTTGTTAATAAATCAGCATCCTCATTGATTGATAGCATTGATGCAACAAATTGTTAAAATTTTGCGCAGAAACCTGTAAAAAATCTGTATTTCCTAGTACTTTTGGTGAAATTGCGTTGTTACATATTTAACAGTTCCCATCTATGTAGGAATTCAAGCAAAGCCCATAAAGAAAGGTGTCTTTTGGAATTGTTACATCTGTCACCATGGTTACACTAACAGCTGTGACAATATGTTCCTACATTTGTTTTTACAACGGTTTACTTCATTTGCCATTTTGCCCTTTAACGTCGGTCAATTGATCAGCCCATTTCGGCGTACGTCTATATGGGACAAATGAAGTCCGCCCCGTTTAATTTGTTCCCGCAATATATGAAATTTGTTATCACAAATTGGATGAAAATACGTTTTAACAGATTTTAAAAACCGAAAATACGATTTATAACTTTGAAATAACGAATTCTTGAATTCGTTATTTCAAATTTAATTTGTTAAAACAGATTTCAAAATTTGTAAAAACGAATTCATAAAATTTGTTATAACAGATTAAATTCGTTATAACGAATTCCTAAAATTTGTTATAACAAATTTAATTCGTTATTACGGATTCCACAATTTGTTAAAACGATTTCAATTCGTTTTAACAAATTCAAGAATTCGTTATATCAAATTCAAAAATATTTTTTGATAGGTCCTAAATGGGCTTCCGTATATAATTTTTTATTTGTATTCTATAATTCTCCATTTGTATTGTATAATTTCTTATTTGTATTCTATAATTTTCCATTTGTATTCTATAATTTTCCATTTGTATTGTATATTTTGTTATTTGTGTTGTAAAATATCCTATTTGTATTCTATTATTATACAATACAAATGGAAAATTATAGAATACAAATGGAATATTATAGAATACAAATAAAAAATTATACAATAAAATGAAATGAAAATGAGCTAATACATGTGTATAGTGTGTCAATCAGACTATCAAAACGTAACCACTAACATGCTAACGTTCAAAATAAATGCCTTGATTGTTACTTATTTACTCACATTTAAAATGACAAAATTTACCATTCAGATGTTTTAATCGTATAAAAAATGAAATTAAGTAATTATTTTGGAAGTAATTACATGTACGTTGATTATTAATTTAGTCTCAATTTCTTATCTAATATTAATAAAGTGCAACTTTCTTTCGAGTTCTATGGTCAGCAGTTAAATATTCCAAATAGCTCAATTAAGTTGTTATACTGACGCCGAATCATTAAAAAATCTTTAAAAAATTTATGACCAAGGATGTAAATAAGTCTAAAATAAAATTCTACTATCGTATTTTTAAAGAATACAAGACAGACTTCATCATGCAGCCACCTTGCTGGACTTTCGCCCTGATCCGTTTATAATTAATCCTGTGTTTATTTTATATGCATGCTGTTTTGATTGTTATTGGTTTGAAATTAGTATAAATGAATAATCGGGCGGGAGTCCGGTCAAGTCGTACACCGACCAACTCGTATACAGGTCAACTTGTATACAAAAATTTCCGTATAAACAACCAAAAATCATAATACCTTTTACAAAATATGTACTATTATCAATATTATTAATAATGTCATGGAAAAATCATCCCAGAAAAATACGAAAAATGTTTTTTATAACAATAGTGCTTTAATTGATTCTCATTTTGCTACATAGACTGTGAATTTATGTGGAAAGTGTGTTACAAATTTGACTCCACACACCTGGGGAAAGTTCTGCATACAAGTCCATTCTTCTAAATTACTTAAAGATAATGACTTTTAGCACGTGTTCGACTTGAAAATGACCAAAAAAATATTTTCAATTTTGGGGGGAAAATCAACTTTTTAAATTTTACCGCTGTTCATGAAAATAAAAGTCCCCGTTGTATTCGAACTCGGGACCTACGGGTTGGTAGACCAAAGAAACACCCATTGCGCCACAGAGATAGACAGCAAATTTTGGCGATATAAACTGTTGTGACGTACTGTATTGAAAAAAATAGAAGTCACGGGGTGTCGAGGATCCTTAAGAGAGTACTCCACATGATGGCGATTGAAGGAGACTCCACAAATTAACCATCAGATCTACCAAAAAATTCGGATATGATTTTTTAACCTATTAACTATTATTTAGTAAAGAAGAAATCCATAATTTTTTTATTCAGACTTTGGCATTTTCCTACGTTTTTATATAGAGCTCTTCTTCTGAAGGAGATCAATGCAGTCTACAAATGGCCACGGCCATCGAGTCCTTTTAAATGCTTTAATAAATTGTTTGTATGTTTATCATAATAGCTCAGTGGTTAAAGTATCGGGCTTGTAAACCACAGATCGTGAGTTCGAATCCGCTTTGGGCTTTTGTTTACATATACTGATTCATTTTCGAAAATCGTAATTCTTTATCCAAAATTGCATATTTTTTTCGTCTATTTGTTACTTAATCTAGTATACTTCTTATGCAAGATGCTATCTATTATACTCAAGTAGTTTTCTGCTGATTTGAGATACTATTTCAATGTATAGTGAGCCACCTTAATAAATGAATTGAAAAGTCAACCTGCAAATGAATATAGAAAGAAATTTGTATTTAAATAGGAAGAAAATCAGTTAATGTAATAGAAATAAGATTAAATGACTAGACAAAATTTATTTTGGGGAACTAAAATCAAAATATCGGTTACAAGAGCATTCAATTAGTTCCCAACTGATAGATATGGATTTACCTTTTGCATTCAGTCTTACAGAACAATACCTAATCAAGACCACTAGCATCCCTATTCATGCTTGATTCACTCTTCAATTCTTTGTACATATTGCCGAATCGAAAAAAAAAAGAAACATAATATGTATTACATATTTCTTTAGAACAGGAATGTAAATCGTTTAAATTAATCGTCATTTGATTAAGAATTAATTGCCTCCTAATTGACCACCATTCCTTTCGCTCTGAAAAGAAAGACATATTTACGTATGTTTATATTACACCGAAATTGCAATCAAATACGTTTGATAAGTATACTTATTCTATCGTCCCTACGTCGCTCATTCATGTGTTGTAAATTGGCAATCAGTATTTTGATTAGATATTGAATTTTGAATGTCGATACTACATGTAGTAATTTGAGTTTCGATTCTTAAGTGTTTTCGTAAAAAGTTGTAACCCGTTCATCGAGAAGTCCTAAATTACAGTCTATAAGTAAAGATACTTTTGTTTTTCTAATACACTTTACATATTTTTCCTCAAGTAGGTTTTTGTGTAAAAAAGGGGATGTAAAATATGGTTTTTACCCTAAGCCCTAATGCTTCATTCATGAATGCAATATATTGAAGACATAAATATCATTTACTTGGTATTCGTATGCCAAAAAAATATAACTTCTTATAATTCATTATGCACATCAATTTACAAGATCATACCCAAAGGGCAAATATGATGAAGTTATCTACGATTTACAATCAATTTCACCTTTGTCATATATTTTAAAACCTTAATCAATCTTTTAATATGTCATTATAGCAGGTTCGTAAATTTCATTAAACTTTGACAGACCTCTAATCGACGCACTTTTTTTCTCTCACATTTCCTATTCTTACCTTCTGTTACATCAGAATTTCCATATCATTACAATATTATCTATATTTCTATGTAATTCAGTAATAAATAGATGTTCTTTAAACAAAGCACAACAAACATTTGTAGATCTTAAGAGGTAAATTTAATTATTTGAAATTTTAGCAATAACTATTTCATTTTACACTTAACAAGAACATGGTAGGATTGAAGTGATAGGAGCAAAGAAAGTCTGAGGTCAAATCTCTCGTATTTTAGATAATAACAGGTTTATTCTATCAAATAAAATATTAAAACTTTTTTAAAAAAAAAGGAATTTCAGAAAATATTGGTTTATCTGTTGTGAACTACCTTAAATTCTTTTTGGGCTACCATACATATTGATAGCCATATCGGCATTCAGAAGTTGGAGTTCTATTCGCTTTTCGCTATTCACTATTCGAATAGCGAATAGAATTCTGTGGTCGGTTCGCTATTCAAATTACCGTAGACACGCTTATAAACGTAAATTCAAAATTCCATATCAACTTCCTTTTTTAATGTAAAGAAACAGTTATATATCAAAAATCATATCTTGCTGACTAGACCTGAACATTGACATAATTAGCTTGCCTGGCGAAAAGGTAAGATTTTCATCATACTGTTGCAATGGGATATCTCTCAAGGAGCTGGCTAACCCCCTGTATCCCATATTTGGGCCTTCATATTTGGAGGAGGTGGGGCCCCGGGAAAGCCCAGTCGACTCTCAAAAGGAATTGGTTTACACGACCGTTAACAGGCTTAGCTAGCCTGGCGAAAATAGGAAATTTCGTACAATACAGTTATAATGGGATATCTTTCAAGGGGCTAGCTAACCCCCTGTTTCCCACATTTTAGACCTTCATATTTGAAGGAGGTGGGGCCCCAGGAAAGCCCAGTCGACCCTCAAAAGGAATTGGGTTTACATGACCGTTAACAGGCTTAGCTAGCCTGGCCAAAATAGGAAATTTCTTACAATACAGTTATAATGGGATAACTTTTAAGGGGCTGGCTTACACCCTGTATCCCATATTTGGGCCTTCATATTTGTGAGGATGGGGCCCCGGGAAAGCCCAGTCGACCCTCAAAAGGAATTGTGTGTACACGGCCATTAACGGGCTAAGCTAGCCTAATTAAAATAGGAAATTTCGTATAATACAGTTATAATGGGATATCTTTTATGGGGCTGGCTAACCCCCTGTATCCCATATTTGGGCCTTCGTATTTGGAGGAAGTGGGGCCCCGAAAAATCCCTGTCTTTAGTTGATGTAGCGATTAATAATGAATTGAAAATAAATTATATACACCTTAATTTACACGTCGCTTTGTTAGCTGAATTTCTTTTTATATTTTTGTCGTATTATTTCTTCTGTCTTTTCTGAAATGCGAGATGCAGATTTTTAAAAAAAATTGTTTAAACTGGTTTACATGTATTTTAACCATCGATCACGTTCCTTTCGAGTGGAATTTCATGTTTTGTCTCCCCCCTATCCATTATAAAATCGAAAGTGAAAATTTAGGCCCCAGTTTCGAATTTTCTATCCATATCTAATAAAAAGGGCTGATTGTAAATAAATGAAATAAATATTATAGCATTTATGCCCCTCAAGTAACCACCCAAACCTCACATTTACCCCTTTTTGTGAAATTTGACAGGGTCTTTCCTGCGAAACTGTCCCATGCCACCTACCAAAATAACGTATCAGTTTGTTGACATGAAAGTCAAGATAACCTTTAATTTCTAAAAATAACCGTGCAATACGAAAATTTGACTAGTCTCGTTTATTTTTTAACAGGTTAATCAACACTAAGCATCCAAATAGTTTATAATCAGCAATGACACCCCCCCCCCCCCACACACACACACCTGAAATATGCCTTTGCTTCGACCAATTGCTCAATATTTTACAACTTTTCCATGTAAAGAAGGCGATGTGTATATGACTTTGTCCATTGACATTATATTTATATCTGTATAGATACCAAAGAAAAAAACCAGTTTACCTAGAGTGGACAACTATATGCGTAGATCTAAATGGAGGGGGTCGGACCCCTCCCCCGGCAAACAAAATTATATTTCAGCCCCCCCTTCCTTTAGGGTGAATTTTTCTTGATCTTGAAAGTACTCTCTCTCTCTCTCTCTCTCTCTCTCTTTTTTTTTTGACTGTCTGTCTCTCTCTCCTTTCTCTCTCTCTCTCTCTCTCTCTCTCTCTCTCTCTCTCTCTCTCTCTCTCTGTTATACCAACACATTGACCATGGATACACAGGTGTGAAATGTCCACTAAGTATACAGGACGATGCCCGGATTCAGAAAATTTCTCTCGCGAGGGTTGGGGGGTTCTGAGAGATAATTTTGTTTGACGGGGAGGTGGGGGGTGACTCTCTCCTCTAGATCCGCGCATGGAGATGCAAATTCTAGGGTAACGTAGGTTTGTTTTTTGGTAACTTTGATAGAAAAATTCGCGCTACGCCAGAAGAAATACTCCCACTCTTTATCGACTTGCAAAATTGTGATAGATTAATTCGGAGAATTAAACATATTCTGGCAGCAACATATGTCAGATATTATATAAATATCAAAGACTAGTACATGTATGCATTTATTTGTATATAACAATTTATCGTTTGAAGGAGACAGACAACCCAGGAAAGGAGTGGCTTGATTACTGCCGCCCCCCCCCCCCCTCCTCCTCCTCGTAGTCTACATCATCGCCAGGTCCGATGGTCTAAATGACTCTAAATTAGTCTTTAAAATCAATTAATTTATTTGTTCGAACATATAGCAAATTCGTCAGAACTTATAATATATTTTTTCATTTGGTTCTTAGCTTTTTCACACCGCCGTACATACAGTGTACCAACGCTTTTAGGCATATTGTGTTTAAAAGAAAAAAAAGTGGTTTGCCAATATCTATTTCATGATTTTAATTGATATTGCACTTTTTGTTTAAATCAATTTCGTTCGATGTTATAAATCTAAGTTTTGTTCTACAACCACTACCACCACCTCGCTTGCGAATCCATTTGAGTCACCACTGGTGCGCTGTCCTACCTATATACAGTATATTCCTATCCTGCACTTGTTCTAAATAGTATATATCAGGGACGTAACATCTGTTAAACTGTTTTGAATGTGGGTGCCAGAATTATCCAATATTTTCATAAGTGAATATTTTTATTTTATAAATTATAACAGTCTTCAATATCTATCATAAAAATTTAATAATTCAATACAATTATTCTTTAAAGCTGTAAATTTCAATTCAAATTATTTATTGATTATCAACAGCCCTCATATGGGTAACAGGAAGATTTTACAATAAACATTCATAATGTACAATACACACGTCCACAAGAGAGAGCGATTGTATGATTAAAAGGTTACAGACATAAAACATTAGCATACATGTGTATTTATATACTTATTACATGTATGTATATTTAAATATACATGCATTAAACACCCATACATAGATATGTCAAAATACATACAAATTTTGAACAATACATTTCATGATGAGAAATTAATTATCGAATACAGTTGATTAGTAAATAATTAGTTTCAACTTGGAAAAAAAATATATTAGTTACAGATTTATTATGTCTTAAACAAAAAACACTTTTTCCCGATTCAGTGGTATTAAAGCACAACCAAAGCATTTAATAATTTGTAAAGAGATTAATAAACTTGATAGACGTATTTGCATTATTAATAATATTTTCATTATTTCTCCGACCAATGGTGGTCGTTATTTTATTTCCGGTTTCCGTGATTCTAATCGGATGAAAATCAAAGACTTCCTTTGTATGGGATACCAGTCTATCGCAGATTAACTTCCAGCCTGAGCCGGGACCCAATTTTATCTGTGTGGACTAAGACAAATGTAGATAAAGTGCCTTGTCTAAGGACACAACACACATGAAGTTGCCACATCGGGGCTTGAACCGTCGACCTTTTCATATTTTTATATAACACTCACATAATACATGATACATCATATGGCATATGAATCGTTATGAAATAGCACACCATGTGAACTCCGGTATATGTATTGATAGATAAAACAAGTCTACCAAAGACCCATATTGATTTAAATATTCGTTTAACTTTATTCAAGCGATTAAAGAACATAAAACATAACCTCTTGTTTCGTTATCGATTTTATACACTATAAAAATCAAAACGTACTACATACATGTAAATACAAATGTTATTACATGTAATACCTAAAATTATTAATCTCTGCTAACTTTATATGTTTAATTTAAAAAAGGGTTAAGATAAAAATTGTGATAATTTTATAATATAAATGTCCTTATACATTCACAATAATAACTTCTTTTTAAATGTCAATTGATTTCACCAAATATGAATATGTAATTAAGTCACTCCCTATTATAGTATTCCGATTATAATCATTTACATGAAATTTAGGTCTGTTAGTGGTTATGTTAACCCAATTCCTTTTAAATGTCGACTGGACAGCCTGCCCTTCAATGATATTCCCATTATAACTGTATTATACCAAATTACTATTTTCACCAGGCTAGCTATGCCTCTTCGAGGTCGTGTAAACCCAATTCTTTTTTAGGTTCGACTGGACATTCCCGGGGCCCTAACCCCCTCCAAATATGAAGGCCCAAACATAGGGATACTGGGTGTTAGCTAGCCCCTAGAAAGCTATTCCCATTATAACCGTATTATACGAAATTTCCAATTTCCATTAGGCTAGCTAAGCCTGTTAAAGGCCGTGTAAACCCAATTTCATTTTCATTAGGCTAGCTAAGCCTGTTAATGGCCGTGTAAACCCAATTCCATTTGAGGGTCGACTGGACATTCCCTGGGCCCCACCCCCTCATAATATGAAGTCCCAAATATCGGATACAGGGTGTTAACCAGCCTACGTGAAAGTTATTACCATTATAACCGTATTATTTCCGATATTCGCCAGGCTTGCTAGGCCCGTTAATGGCCGTGTAAACCCAATTCCTTTTCAGGGTCGACTGGACATTCCAGAGTCCCTATCCCATCTAAATATCAAGGCCCAAATATGGGATACAGGGGGTTAGCCAACCCCTTGAAAGATATCCCATTATAACTGTATTAAATGAAATTTCCTTTTTTGGCCAGGCTAGCTAAGCCCGTTAATGGCCGTATAAACCCAATTCCTCTTGAGTGTCAACTGGTCTCTTCTGGGGCACCTCCTCACCAAATATGAAGGCCCAAATATGGGATACAGGGGGTAAGCCAGCCCCTTGAAAGTTATCCCACTATAACTGTATTATACGAAATTTTCTATTTTGGTCAGGCTAGTTAAGCCCGTTAATGGCCGTGTAAACCCAATTCCTTTTGAGGGTCGACTGGGCTTTCCCGGGGCCCCATACTCACTAAATATGAAGGCCCAAATATGGGATACAGGGGGTTAGCCAGTCCCTTGAAAGATATCTCATTATAATTGTATTACACGAAATTTCCTATTTTGGCCAAGCTAGCTAAGCCCGTTAATGGCCGTATAAACCCAATTCCTTCTGAGGGTCGACTAAGCTTTCCCGGTGCCCCATCCTCACTT
Source organism: Magallana ariakensis (assembly GCA_020458035.1). NCBI lineage: Eukaryota > Metazoa > Mollusca > Bivalvia > Ostreida > Ostreidae > Magallana > Magallana ariakensis. Next base: position 55,540,655 of record CM035815.1, on the reverse strand, counting down.
AATATGAAGACACAAATATGGGATACAGGGGGTAAGCCAGCCCCTTGAAAGATATCCCATTATAACTGTATTATACGAAATTTCCTATTTTCGCCAGGCTAGCTAAGCCTGTTAACGGCCGTGTAAACCCAATTCCTTTTGAGGGTCGACTGGGCTTTCCCGGGTCTCCATCCTCACCAAATATGAAGGCCCAAATATGGGATACAAAGGGTTAGCCAGCCCCTTGAAAGATATTCCCATTGCAATAGAATATGATGAATTTCTTACCTTTTCGCCAGGCTAGCTAATAATGGTAATGTTTAGGTCAGGTCAGCAAGATATAATTTTAAAATATATCATTGTTTTTTCCGTTAAAAATGAAGTTAATATGGAATTTTGAATTTACGTTTATTAGCATGTTTACGGTAATTTGAATAGCGAACCGACCAGAGAATTCTATTCGCTATTCGAATAGTGAATAGTGAAAAGCGAATAGAACTCCAACTTCTGAATGCCTAAGGAAACGTACATCTATTTGGCCAATAATGTCAAAAATTTAAACGAGCTTTCAAATAAATGAAAGTTACATTTTTCTTACGATTGAGATTATGAAAAATCTATTAGAAAACCTCATGATCACATATCCCCCCCCCCAACACGCACACACTCTCTCGATATACGTAAGAGTATTATACAGTCTACAATATCCCAGCAAATTTTATATACTAGTATAACGTTGTCTCATGCCAAGGTTTGGAGTCCGCATATAGATCTTTCCTACCTGTACATAAGTAGCTATAAGATCACATAAAGCTTTTATCTTATCTTCTTTTATGGATATCCACGCGTTTTATTAGACATCAGTTGAACCTACATATATATTTTTTTTGTTATGCCTAAAGTTTACACATCTAGAATGTTCTTGTAAAACTATAGCGGTAGTAGTAAAGTCATCTTCCCAAACCACAACCAAATACACATGTATACGATTCTTTTACATCTGGCCATGGTTGCATGAGAAGAGAATGAATGTTTTAGTTTATTTTCGTGTAAACCAGTGTCAGTAGAGCTAGAGTTCCGAACTTACACATTTCCATAAATACGTGCGCTTGTGATTGTCGCATTTCTCTGTTATTGATTCATATTTCAAAATTAGAAAATATACAACAAATAATTTTAGCAATGCACCCATGTTGCTCAGTCATTTGTGCACGAAACATTTTTGATGATATATAATTTTTAGAATTATGATCATATACACTCAAATTTTGTTTTACAGAAAGTCAAGAAACTAACGGGTACAACTCTCTCTCTCTCTCTCTCTCTCTCTCTCTCTCTCTCTCTCTCTCTCTGTTTTGATTAATGATACATATGTGGTTTAATACCTAAAAGTTTGCAAAGAGCTTCAAAATTCTTATTCTGTAAACGTTTCTTCATTTAAATCAGATCTAACATTTTTAATGAAAAATGTTTTAACTCAAACGCCATCTTATATCATATCATACTGATATACTTTTTATTGCAGTCAAATGTATGAGAGCTTACAAAAGATAGAGATTACTGATAAACGAAACATTTGTGACAAACAGATGATCGCAAAAGGTAAAATACATGGTAGTTATTTACTTAATATCTTATATAAATTATTTACTATCTGTCTGCATCTGATTTTTTTAATTATACATGGAGACTAAATTAAAACTGACCGACAGACCGACACTCAAGTATTTATCAATTTTCATATTTACAGGTCTCTTTTATTTATCCTAAACATTTAAAAATAGTAATAAGTATATTATTTGGTAAATTTAACAATAATGTTCACAAAGTTCATAATTTATTGACACCTGTTGTGAAACAGTTTACTTTTGTCTGTAAATATAAAACGTTACCAAAATTGGATATATACTAGCGGAAAAAAGAAACTGTGCATTATTTAATATATGAAAAAACATTTAAAAATTACAATGAACAAATTTTATTTTTTGTAATACTGTTAACACATGTATTAGTAACAACATCTCATAACACATTAATGTCAACGTCGAATAACGTCAATTTCAGCACACTCAAAAATCACTGTTATCTGAAATTGAATTAACAAAATTAATAACGCGTGTGACCACCATTTGCGTTCACGCATGCTTGACAGCGACGCCTCATTGATGCCACTAAAGTGTTCAGAAATGCTTGAGGGATGTTGTTCCAGATGTTGGTTTAAGCCTGGACTAAATCAGCCGATGTCACTGGCTGATTTGGTAAACGGCGTAAACGTCTTTCCATTTCATAACAGACGTGCTCGATCGGCGACAAATCGGGGGAAACAGCTGGCCAAGGCAAGACATCGACACTCTGTTGAACAAACAAGTCCCTGACTACACGTGCAACGTGTGACCATGCGTTGTCTTGCTTCAGAATGATGTGATTTTGATATCTCTGTATGAAGGGTATCACATGACGCTGAATAATTTCATCTCGATAGCGTACGCCGGTGAGATTTCCATTGACAATTTGTAGAGGGGTCTTTCCACGTGCTGATATTCCACCCCACACCATAACGCTACCTCCACCAAATTGTCGACGTTGCACAACACATGCGTCTTGGTAACGCTCCCCAACGCGACCATACACCCTACAACGACCGTCACTGCTATCCAAATGAAATCTGGATTCATCAGTGAACAGAATATTGGCCCAGTCCTGTATTCTGAATCGCAGATGTCGTGTGCACCACGCTAGTCTGGCGATACGATGACGTTGAAGCAGTACTGGGCGCACCGCTGGACGTCTTGGTCTGATGTTTTGCTCGCGCAGACGATTACGCACAGCTCTTGAACTAATTGGTCGAAGCCCTGGAATGCTACGGGCAGTCAAACTTGCTGTCTGGAAACGATTTCTCAGATGCACAAGTCTAATGTGGCTGTCCTATTGACGTGACGTCACACGAGGTCGCCCAGAGCGCGGTCGATCCTGGGTGTTGCCAGATTGTTGAAAACGTCTCCATAATGACTGGATGGTGTTCCGATGAACTCCAAAGTGTCTTGCTACAGTATTTTGTGTCATTCCAGCTTGCAGCATCCCAACAGCACAATTACGTTGGTTTTCGTTGAGTCGTGGCATGACATAGGGGTAAATTTTGTTGAAACTAAAGTGATTTCCTTAACAAAGAATGTTTAAACAAATCCTTTACAGTGACGGCCGTTGTAGGGTTATCGTCGCGTTGGGGAGCGTTACCAGGACGCTTGTGTTGTGCAACGTCGACAATTTGGTGGAGGTAGCGTTATGGTGTTGGGTGGAATATCAGCACGTGGAAGGACCCCTCTACAAATTGTCAATGGAAATCTCACCGGCGTACGCTATCGAGATGAAATTATTCAGCGTCATGTGATACCCTTCATACAGAGACATCAAAATCACATCACTCTGAAGCAAGACAACGCAAGGCCACACGTTGCACGTGTAGTCAGGGACTTGTTTGTTCAACAGAATGTCGATGTCTTGCCTTGGCCAGCTGTTTCCCCCAATTTGTCGCCGATCGAGCACGTCTGTTATGAAATGGAAAGACGTTTACGCCGTTTACCAAATCAGCCAGTGACATCGGCTGATTTAGGCCAGGCTTTAACCAACATCTGGAACAACATCCCTCAAGCATTTCTGAACACTTTAGTGGCATCAATAAGGCGTCGCTGTCAAGCATGCGTGAACGCAACTGGTGGTCACACGCGTTATTAATTTTGTTAATTCAATTTCAAATAACAGTGACTTTCGAGTGTGCTGAAATTGACGTTATTCGACGTTGACATTAATGTGTTATGAGATGTTGTTACGAATAGATGTGTTAACAGTATTACAAAAAATAAAATTTGTTCATTGTAATTTTTAAATTTTTTTTTCATATTTCAAATAATGCACAGTTTCTTTTTCCCGCTAGTATATATATATATATATATATATATATATATATATATATATATATATATATATATATGTGTGTGTGTGTGTGTGTGTGTGTGTGTGTGTGTGTGTGTGTGTGTGTGTGTTCAATAGACGGTAGCATATGAGAAAATCTATTTGAAGCATAATGATATATATTTATATATAATGTTGTTATGCCAATGACATGTTTATATGCAATTGTGAATGGAAAATACCAATATATAAATGGAAAAAAAAACAATTTATTATAAGTTATTCTAAAAATTACCATTGAAATATTTATATCTAGTGTTCCATTTTATTTTTACAAGGAGCACACGGCGGGTGCGACCTGTCAGCAGAGGATGCTCAGTCCTCCTAGGCACCTGAATTCACCTCTATCTTGGAGGTCCGTGTTGCTCTGCTTTGAATTTGTATTTCGTTTTATGGATTTTTGAGATGGTTGACGGTTTGTTATTGTCATTTTTTCATTTTAACCACCGAACATGTATCTCTGCTGGTGGACAGTCTGTCCCCGAGGATACTTGTCATTCGGTACTACCTCTTTCATGAGCAGTACGACACATAACACTACCATACTGGCAGACGCGTCGCCCAGTATAATAAGGCGTCACTCCTCAGAGTCTATAAGGGACACAGACTCTAGGAGTTTACTTGGTGTCCCTCGGATTGTCCTTAGGGATATTAAAGATATGTCATATGTACAGTCAACAGATTCCCAGTTTTGGTACAAAAACAACAGCTCCTTCAATGTATTAAAACAATGCCAAGTTTCTCTCACAGATATATTTACAGATTCTGATCCTATGTGTTCTATTTCTAAATGTTCTGCCAAAAACTGTAAAACCTGTGACATTTTGATCACAAAGACCTCTTTTACAAGTAATCTAACTGGGAAAAGTTTTAATACCAAAACGTGGGAAGATTTGAACTGTAAAACCTCTAATGTTGTCTACGGAATTGAATGTACCCTTTGTGGACTCATCTATGTTGGTGAAACCAAAGGTTCACTGAACAAACGAATATCAGGTCATAGATTTCAAATCAATAACGGCGGTCAGCAACTTTTATACAAACATTTTAATTCCCCTGATCATTCCGTTTTGTCTATGAAAGTTAGAATTCTAGAAAAAATTTACCATCATACCAATAGCCAATCGCTGAGTACGCCATTCCGTAGACAACAAGAAGAACTTTGGATAAGAAAACTAGGTACAGCCTTTCCGTATGGATGCAACGATAATGTTGAAAGTGTGGGGAATCTTTCAAGTCCACAGTGTACTCAAGTTAATGTAATGGGACTTTTTAACAACACAAAGAGACGTCGGCGTAGTCATGGACACCGGTCTTATAACAAACCAATTATACACGATGTTTCCTTTGATTCATTATTACCTTATGTTAATAAACAATTGGGTCTCCATTACATTTGCACCAAACTGTACTCTGTCCCTTTGAAAAAACTAAACAATTTTCTTGAAAAAGTCAAGGAAAAGCCGCTTTTTGATTTTTCTACACCTGAATACAGACTCGGATCCATGATTATGGATATTGCTTATCATCGGCTTTTTAAACCTACACAAATAGAAAATACTGCTCATGCACCACGTCATTTTTTCAAACTGCAGTATGCAAACAAGGAAATCGATGCCGTTAATATAAGCAATATTCTTAATCACAAAAAAGTTCAGTCCTGCATTCCGCCATATTTCAAGATAAAGTCAACTCCTTGTATTTCCTACAATTATACTTCAACCGTTGCTTCCAAACTCTTCAATTACAAACAAACTCTACAAGACCTTGATATCGAACATCTGAAAGATAATCCTCCAACGTGTTCATGTTCTTCTTTACCCTACAACTATAGTCCTGCCGGACACGTCATTACTGGTGATGTCAATTTAGTTAATAACGATGACCTAAAATCACTTATTATGAAAGGACCAAAATTTAGGGAACCTAGATCCTTCACATGGCGTCGTAACTTTATACATATCATGAATGCTGTTGAAGAATACGCCAAGCGATGGGCAAAATCTGAAAAAGAAGACCTTGATACCTTGTCAGAGTAGGTTAAAAGCATCAGATGTTTATTAAAATCTCGTATTAAACGACTGAGAGGTCAAATGAAAACCATATATCATTCTGTTTTTAATAATGCAGAAGTGAGAAAAGAACTAGGTAGATTGCATGATCAGTATGTACTGGTCCCTGCTGATAAGGCAAGTAACAACATTGTCTTTGTTTGTAAGGCACATTATATTAATTGCATTTTCAAAGAACTAGGTTTCGATTCTAGACATGGTAATCCTACTTACACCCATAGCAGCCTTTCCAAGCAGGAAATACTTCAAAATCATAAATCGGTTATGAATACCTTTAATATCCCCAATAAACAAAATGAATTTGATTTACCTTATTTGTACTGGATTCCAAAACTTCACAAAAGTCCTTACAAACAGAGATATATAGCAGGTTCCAGTAAATGTTCTACCAAACCTCTCTCTTTACTCCTTACTAAAATTCTTACAGAAGTTAAGGAGAAGCTTCAAGAGTACTGTACAACAATCTACTCCAGAAGTGGTGTGAATCAGATGTGGATACTAAAAAACTCTAAAGAATTATTAGAAACTTTGAGGTCACAAAATCTTACCAAAATCAATAGCATCAAAACGTACGATTTTTCAACGCTTTATACAACCATTCCCCACGACAAATTAAAATCCAGACTTTTTGATATCATCGACAGTTGTTTCTTCAATAAAAATGGAAGTCGTAAAAATGCTTACCTTGTCATTGGAAATCTAAAAAAAACTATTTTGTTAAAAAGCATTCTGATTGCACACACAAGTACTCTGAAGTTCACATTAAAAAGATGCTTGAATTTCTGATAGACAGCATCTATGTAGTTTTTGGAAATCAAGTCTTCCAACAATCTGTTGGAATTCCCATGGGTACCAATTGTGCCCCATTGTTAGCAGACCTATTTTTGTATTCTTATGAAGCAGAATTTATTCAAAAACTTGTACGTGAAAAAAGAAAAAACTCGCTGTGGCCTTCAACTCAACATTTTGGTATATCGACGACGTATTATCAATTAACAATTGTTATTTCCATACTTACGTCGACTCGATATATCCCAGTGAACTTGAAATAAAAGATACCACAGAGTCAGCGTCACCTGTTTCATATTTGGATATTTTACTGGAAATGGACATTGATGGTAACCTAACAACAAAACTTTATGATAAACACGATGACTTCAATTTTTCTATAGTCAGCTTTTCCTACTTATTAAGCAATATACCTTCATCACCTGCATATGGTGTTTTTGTCTCTCAGTTAATTCGATACGCAAGGGCATGCTCTTCGTATGAACAGTTTCTAAGACGAGGCAAGCTACTGACAAACAAGTTGATAAAACAGGACTATCAACAGTCTCGTTTAAAGTCATCTTTTCGTAAGTTCTATGGTCGATACGACGACCTTGTCAGCAAATACAATCTTCCCCTGAGTCGCATGCTGACTGACGTTTTTCATACTAATTGTTAGACCATAATTAATTACCTAATTGTCGACGGACTTTTTCGGTTTTTATTTTCCCGATTACGACAAAGAGCACACGGCGGGTGTGACCGGTCAGCAGAGGATGCCAACTCCTCCTAGGCACCTGATCCTACCTCCAATGTAATGGAGGTCCGTGTTTGGTCAAGGTTTGTATTTTGACCATCACAAACAAACCAAATCATCAACGTTTTATTTTTACCCTATTATGACATTTTCCCGACTTTGACATTTACCTCGATTGTGACATGCCCAATGGTGACAAGGAGCACACGGCGGGTGCGACCGGTCAGCAGAGGATGCTCAGTCCTCCTAGGCACCTGATCCTACCTCTATCTTGGAGGTCCGTGTTGCTCTGCTTTGAATTTGTATTTCGTTTAATGGATTTTTGAGTTGGTTGACGGTTTGTTATTGTCATTTTTTCATTTCCTTTTTTTAATTTTTAGAATGATTAAATAATGAATATGGGTATCATTATGCTTTGTCAAATTTGAAAATCAAATATTGAGTTATAAACAAGATACAGAGTTTGATTTTTTTTTTTTTGTAAAGAAAGCTCGAGCCTTGTTATTGTTTACACTTGTATTTAATTGGTATTATTTTCAATAAAAGTTTGCTTTTTCTGTTGATTATACTATTTATGAACATATTGAATGAGTTTACCTTCTTTACCACGAGTTAATTTGTCAAAGAAATGATAATTAAATACTTTGCATTATTTGTAAACAATTATAAGACTCGAGCTTTGTTTACATACAATGAATTCCTACCTATGTATTTATTTTATAACTTGACTTTAAACATTTAATTTTGGTCAATCATTCAAAATGCGCAAGTAAACCATTTTATACATAAGAAATAAAAAAATAAAATATTGATCTAAAATCGTGATCAAGTCCCTTTTATGGGATGTAAGGCCATCTTGAACATATGATGAACAAATATGTTTATTGCAAAAATTGTCCAAAGCTGTTGTTAACGGAACTTGGACACGATTTAGATCAACATTTTATTTTGTTTAATTGAAACTTCTTTTAAAGTATATTCATAGTACAAAATAGCATATCTGCCATTAGCAGTAAATAGTTTATTGTATACTGTGGTTTCATTAATATTCAAGGGTACCAATTTTCGTGGATAAAGTGAAAATCACAGTTTCAAGGATACGTAAATTCATGGCCAATGACCCTATCAGTACAAAATGTTAATAGAAATTGCACTTCGATGAACATTTAATTTTGTGGATCAACTTAACAACGAAATCCACGAAAATTGGTATTCAATGAATATTGATGAAACCACAGTAGTACCCGTGATACAATCCATATCAGTGAATCATTACTTTAATTTATCTGATTGCAAATTGCTATATCTGTGATAAATATGAATAAGTGTATGCAATTGTTTCATGAGTATATTATCTTATATAACATTTTTTTATAGATTTATCTACAATATACGTCAACCATTTCCAAACGGAGAATTCTGCAGAATACATAAACCTCTCCTTATTTAAGTAAACTCTTCTTGACCACAACCAACAACTGATGATTTGTTACAGTGGACAATCTTTATCGTGATTTGTACTTTTTTATAGATATAGTCGTATCTATTCTTACAAAAATGACAAGCACATATATATTTGTCGACTAGCCCAGAATGCATACAGGGTTGCCTGAAGTGTATTTTAAACTGAAAAATACAAAAAAATATCATGCACATATAATATAAAAATTTATACCTTGCCCTTTTTCAAACAAACTATTTGATTCTTTCATCGACGACGTGACCGTCAAGAAAAAAAAACAGAAATAAAAAACTATTAAATTGAAAAATCTCTGAAAACATGTGTCCCATTCCATGTCAAAATCTCAAAATGCGCACCGTCTCCAGGGTAGTGCAGGGTCTTCGCAACAAAGATATGAAAATTCTAAACGTCTAAATAATAGAATGATAAACAAATGTATTTTTTTATTGATGAAAATTTTATGCGTTTTTTTCAGAAGACGGGCTAAAACTGATTTCTCATCCTAATCGAACACCAATTACACTCGTCACCACGTGACTTGTAACTATGAATTTCATTGGATATAATTTTCTACTCGAATCAACAAGACAATTATTTTCCGCTAATCTCCGTACCGCGGAAAATATTAATTAGCTAATACAGATTTTTTACTACAGTATGTTCTTTAACATGCCATATTAATTATTGATTTTAAGAGAAATCTTCATATTTGTATGCATAGCTACAAAAATATATTTTATAGCAAATATTGATAACTCTTATGAATAAAATTATATTGTCTTAATTGTCAACTAAAAAAAAAATTAAAGGTCTTCTTAACTAGTATTCAGTTTAATTTGTATTGTTCGAAATCATGTCATATATATTGTCGATTGCATCTATTGTAACTATTGCCAATGTAATCTTTATCTTACAATGAATGTGCTATAATTAATATTTACAATTTTGCTATGTTGTTGTAATACATTTCCTATTCATTTTCTACTGTCATATTGTTTAAAATACATTATGGTAGTTATTGATAGATTTTCGAATAAAATTGAAATTAAATTTTTTAGAGCTGTTAACTTTTTCACTTTGATATATGTAATAGTTCATAAAATTTCATATTTTCAATATATAACAAAACATATTTGGGCAGTACTTTGATGTCACGGGAGCACGTGACACTCTACCTAATAAACGTCAAAGCCTGAGTCGAAACTGAGCTCAGTATAAGAAATTAAACAAATTAACAGAAATTGTCACTGTTTTACATGCATTGATTTACATACGATTGAAAATAAACAAAAATTGTAATCCTGATAATAAAAACCTCTCTAAGGATAGGCGTAGCTATTGATAATAAATTGTCAAATACATGTATTATGGAAAGAAACCAGGGATTTTTAGTAGAATAAAAAAATCACTATTTCAAAGATTACTATCAGTTAAAGATCGTTAGAATTTATATCGTTTTTGGCTTCCATACACATTAAAGCCAATAGTTTTAAAAATCGATATCACGTTGATACATACGTATACCTATATCGGGTTTACTTCCTTTATACTTGTGTTAATAGTCTCTTTGCATTGAAGTAATTTGTTTGGATAACACTGCCATGGGCATAAGTTTTGTGATGATTGAATGGAAAATCAAACTTTTTACTGTGCTGTGCATTTGTTTCTTTAGTATAACAGTTGGTAAGTTCAAACTTTATCTTTTTATTGTAGATCAACTCTATGTAAATAAAAAAATTAGATGACTATGTATAGGCACTGATTTTCTTAATACTATATAAGAAGTGCAGTGAAATGATCATCATAATAAAGAAAAGACTTTTATATGATAAAAAAAAATATTTCGAAATAAATCATTTTAATCCGATATTTTCAATATATTTATATTATAATCATTAATTATATGAATCATGTCTTGAACCCTAATTTGTCTCTTCCAAGACAAAAATTGTTTTAAGTATACTGTAAAACAAGAAAATTTTGCACGTGCGTATTTGAGCACAATCGCATAAGCCAATATATTTGAGCAAATAACGTTTAGCGCACAAACCTTTTATACTAAACAAAAATATTCTTGTTTGATCAAAACTTAAATTTCATTTTGTGTTCACTCAAGCACATAAACCCAAAAGCTTTAATTTCTGACAAAATATTTGCAAGATCTCATGATTGAATCAATAAATCAGTACATGTCTCAGTTTTCATTTACACATATCTGACATGGTTCTTAGAGTAAAGTTATGCGATTTTATAATGGTAATTAGATGCAGTCGATTAGAATTATATGATTACAAGTATTTCCTTTTAATAGAACGTTAGTAATAAACGTCGCCTCACAATTAACTAATGTACGAATATATTAAAGAACTTACTGTTAATCTTTTCATATGGCAAAAGTTTTTTATGTTTGCGGAATAAGTCATATTTAAGAGTGTTATTTAGATAATGGAATTAAATTTTGTAAATGTTGTATATTTGATTTAAAAAATAAAACGCTTTCTTTGGTGATTCATGCCAGATATGAAGGTGGCGACATTGCAGAAAAAATACATAACCCGCGTTTGCGGGTTACGTAATTTTTTTTCTGCAATGATCGCTACCTTCATAGCCCGCAGGAATCATCAAAGAAAGTATTTTATTGTTTATATTTACATCTTTCTTTTAACTAATTAATACATTGATTGGAAAAAGTAAGTAAAATTCACTAAATTGCGATAGAATTTTAGATAGATATGTATGAAAATGACAATCAGTAGCCCTTTTCACAAAAAATCTTAAGGTTTTGCATAAGATTTCAACTTAAGAATCTCTTACGAGCAATCGTAAGTGCTTTTCACGAACGCATTCGTAACGGGTTCCACTTAAGAATTTACTTACGAGTTATCCTTTCCCTAGCAACGATTTGAATTCACTTAATAATTCTTAAAAAACAGGAGAAACATATAAAGATTTTTAGTAGAAATCAAAATATGACGTCACAATTACAATGTGTGTTAAGTGTGACGTAGGAAAATCTTACGAGAAAAATTTGCCGTAAAAATTATGGAGAATTTATTTGTGTATTTTTCAACAATAACTGCTATATAATGCAAAATAACGGTATAATGCTGCTCAAAGCATTAAATTTAGCTGTTTTCCTTGTATATTTTACATAAAACGATTATTATTTACAGTTTTGAAAAACGTACGAGAGGGTATGTGCTATTGTAAGATTACGACAAATTTTACACGTAAGAATCTCATAAGATGTTTTGTGAAAATGAACAAAATCTTAAGTTTTCACTTACGATAAAAATTAATCGTAAGATTTTGTGTGAAAAGGGCTACAGATGTTTAGTTATAGTGATTTGAAAAATAGATTAAACTTAAAAACAAACTTTGTTCAAAATCTCGGTCTAACAAAAGCATTACAAAATTATGTGAAAGTATTAAATAAACAGTTTCCTAAGAATTGTAATATTGGTTACCCAAATACAGTAGAAATATTTTGTAGATCTAAGAAGGGTTGTAGTGACATGCACAGCCTCTTAATATCAAAGAAAAGAACTTATCCAAAATCTGAAACAAAATGGATGTCAGGAATCGAATTAACTCAAAAACAATGGAGGAAAATTTATAGTCTGCCCTTTAAGTGCACAAAGGATTCAAAATTACTGTGGCTTCAATGCCAACTATTACATAGGATCTTGCCAATCAATTATTATTAACTTAGAGTAGGGATAGAAAATTCTTTATTGTGTTCCTTTTGTCAACAAACTCCTGAGACAATAGAACATATTTTTTTCGACTGTTATTTAGTGAAAGAAATTTGGATTGAAATGGAGAAATGGATGACATATATCTTTGGTTTACAAACAAATCTTGATAAATATTCAATCCTTTTTGGAAAATATGATAATAGAAATATTCATAGGTTAGAAAATTCAATCATTCTTTACACAAAACAATATATTCTGCAAAGTAAAATAAAAACGTCAAGGCTAAATGTAAATATCGTTACGAAATCTATAACCAGAAGACTGTTTATTGAAAAACTTTTGCTTCTGAAAAACTGTTTTTATCATTTGTTTGATACTTATTGGAAAGATATATTTCAACGTTTGGAACATTCATTCACCATCTATATTCTCTCCTTAATGTCCCTGTCTCTTATAATTTTTGTTTTTGCTATGTATCTTTGAATTTTTCATTTTTTTTCTAAAAAGAAAACCTTTTTCACATATATCATATACTACTACTTGTTCAAATTATATTGTGACTCTTCTGAGGAGTAATATGTATATGTACATATACTTTATATCAAAGTATTGGATTTATCTATCAAACAAATACAATAAATGTATATGTATACATTGCAACATATATCTATGTTTATGCGCAATACTTATACTCTCTAATATGTGAAAGTTCAGTAAAAAAAATTCACTAACCTACTGTTAATGTACATAAGCCAATCGTCTCCTGTGAGACTTTGAGTCTGACATCATCATGATTTTTTCGTGCAGTCCGTGATTTTTCTTAGGTCGCTGTAGGTTTCGACCAATCGATAAACAGGGCCTGTCGATTTCAATCCTGTCAGTTTCAGCCACTGTAGATTTCGACCAATCGATAAACGGGGTCTGGCTGTTTCTATAGAGCTATGATTTAACTATAAGTCTCCGTAAAAAAATAGAGGTAACTAGATACGATCTCGTTACGAGTAACGAGTAGGTCTTCCGTTCAATATGTTAAATGATACGATAAAAATATTAATGAAATTTCAGAATTCCCAATCAACCCCTTTCCTTTCAAGTAATGTATACGATTGTCAATATCCTGTACAATGCTTAACAAAGTGTTTTGCTTTTTCACATACAGCACATTAAGAATTTAAGATTTTAGGGCCTTAAAATCCCTAATTTTGTCAGAAATGGGTGTGACAATGAGTTTTACAAACTGATTTTGTTACGATCAACAACTTTGCTTCTATAATGCATTACAAAATCTTTATCATTTTTAAGTTATCTGTAATATAGTTAACGAGTGTCTTGGCCCCTAATTAAAGGGCCCAGCCCCTTTTTCTTGAATTCATTCGAAAGGTCTTACGAATACTAACAATATTTGTTCTTACACCTATCTTAAATTGTTGTTCCTTTTTGAGATACAAATGATTGAATATTTTAGGGGCCAGCCCTCTAGATCCTTCATGGGGACAAATATTAGTTTTTTGATTAGTGGATTCGATTTGAATCATCAATGGAAGCATTTTCTCTTCTACAATGCCTAACAAAATATGTTTCGTTTTCTTGATATATTGCGTCAAAGTTTAAGTACTTTGGCCCCTAAAAATCCCTAATTACGTAATAAATGGGCGTGGCAATGATTTTTTCTGTTCGATATTGTTACGATCAACAACTTTGCTTCTATAATGCATTACAAAATCTTTATCGTTTTTAAGTTATGTGTAATACAGTTTACGAGTCTCTTGGCCCCTAATTTTAGGAGCCAGCCCCTTTTTCTTGATTTTATACGAAAGGTCTTATGAATACTTACATTTTTTGTTCTTACACCTATCTTAAATTGTTGTTCATTTTTGAGATACGAATGATTAAATATTTTAGGGGCCAGCCCTCTAGATCCTTAATGGGGACATATATTGGTGTTTTGATTAGTGAAATCAATTAGAATCATCATTGTAAGCATTTCCTCTTCTACAATGCCTAACAAAATATGTTTCGTTTTCTTGATATATTGCGTCAAAGTTTAAGTACTTTGGCCCCTAAAAATCCCTAATTACGTAATAAATGTGCGTGGCAATGATTTTTTCTGTTCGATATTGTTACGATCAACAACTTTGCTTCTATAATGCATAACAAAATCTTTATCGTTTTTTAGTTATATGTAATAGACTTTACGAGTCTTTTGGCCCCTAATTTAAGGGGCCAACCCTTTTTCTAGATTTCGTTGAAAAGAACTTTCGATTCTCTACCACTTTTGTTATATATGTCTTAACAAAATATCAACTGATAAAAAGAGACAGATCAAAACGTATGAAAATTTAGAATAAAAATTCGTACCCAATTTTCGTGCCTAAGCGAGCTCCAAGAAATGGCGCCACTGGCGTAAAACAAAATAATAGTGCACAACTTCAGACTATAGACTACCTATCCTGAAAATTTCAAAGTCATATCTCTGATAGTTTCTGAGATCAGCTCTGCACAAAATAGGTCGTAAAAAACTACAAAATGGCCGATAAATCGGTACCGGAAGTGACGACAACAAAAATTTCAAAAACATATAAAATTCATATCATGACTCATCATCTGTGAAAAAATGGTTGAAATCGGCTGAATAGTTTTCGAGAAATCGCGTGCACAAAATTTGGAAAAAATAATAATAATAATAACTAGAGCAAAGCTCGTTGCAAAGCAACGAGTGGGTCTTCCGTTAATGTCGAAAGAAAAGCTAGATGTTCCTGTAAGAAGCAGAGCTCTAAAGCCAATACCAGGAGTAATTAAAACAAAAAGGTATAAAAATTCGAATAATTCTTGGTACGACTTAACAAAATCCGAATGACTTTAAGTACAAATTAACAAAAACCTTAACGATTTCAAGAACGACTTGACAAAAAAAAATCCGAATGTGTTTAAGAACGTCTTAACAAATATGGAATCATTCTAGGTACGAGTTAATTTAACTTTGAACATAACACTATTTTCTTAACCAAGAATGTGGAATCAAAATTTCCGGAAAAATCAATTTTTAAACTCCTATATCTCTGTAATGCATCATCCGATTTTAAAACGGATTTCAGATTTTAATTAAGCTTACTAAGTTGAACATTTTTGCTTCAATAATATATAACAAATTATTTTTCAGTAAATAGTTATTATAAGAAGACTTTGTAGCCCTCCCGGCCCCTTATTTGAGGGGCCAGCCCCTTTTTCTTGATATCAAATGAAAGGTCTCGCAAATATAAACATATTTTGTTCAACAACTGTTCACGAATTGTTAACCGTTCTAGAGATATCTGAACAACTGTGTTTTAGGGGCCGACCCTTAAACTCCTTAATGGGGCCACCAACAACAATTGTTAAGGTATCATATTGTTAAAAACATTATTTTGAGCAACTTTCCTTCTACAATGCTTTTCAAAATATTTCTCCTTATATAGATAATAATGATCAGAGTTTTGGACTTCTGGCCCCTTGAAACCCCTAATTACGTAACATATGACTTAGGTATGGTACTGTTTAGATAAAAAGCTGTACAATAAACATTTTTGCTTCTATACTTGATAACAACTTATTGTTCAGTAAAGAGTTATTGCAAAAAGACTTTAGAGCCCTCTTGGCCCCTAATTTGAGGGGCCAGCCCCTTTTTCTTGATATCAAATGAAAGCCCGTGGAAATAGAAACAACTTTTGCATTACATGTTTTAATAAAATATTTACAGGTTTAAAAATATTTCAGAAAATGTGCAAAATTTTTGTAAAAAAAATTGGTGTCAATTTTCGACCTCGGGCGAGCTTCAACGCCTTGCGTATTATCCATGTTATAAAACAATGCGGTACATCTACAGACTTTCATCTACAATCCCTGAAAATTTCAACTTTCTATCGTGAATAGTTTCAGAGGAGTTGCGTGGACAAAATGACCCTTAAAATTTCATTAAATCGTCAATATCTTAAACCGGAAGTGACGTCATCAAAAAATGTAACTAAAAACATTCGTCCCCTCCGATGCTGTATCAGTCCTGAAAATTTGGTGCAAATCGGATGAATAGTTTTCGAGAAATAAAGCTTTAAAGAAGGCAGAAAAAGAATATTAAGAATAATAATAACTAGACACGATCTCGTTGCGAGCAACGAGGAGGTCTTCCGTCCGATTTTTAGAAGGTGGTATGACATCATCGACTTTGATTTTCGACAAATAAACATGATCTTGAAATAGGAGTTGAGTACTATTGCTTTCCTGCAATGCTTTTTATAAGTTCTCTTACGTTGCTTTTTTAAATACTTGCATTTCTTCCAATTGAGATAGAAAAGATTAAACTTTTTTACCTCTGGCCCCTAAAAACCCTAATTAGGTAACGCATGAGAAAATCATTATATGGTTAGGATATATACACGTATTATACCTAATTTTGTTTATATAACATAGTACAAAACATATCTCAGTAAATGACTTTAGACCCATCTTGATCCCTATCTTTAGACCCATCTTGATCCCTAATTTGAGGGGTAAGTCCCTTTTTCTTGATATCAAATGAAAGGTCTTTTAATTTTAAACATAGTTTGTTCAGCAAGTGTTTGAAAATCGTTACTGTTCATGAAATATATGGGAAAAAGTGTTTTAGGGGCTGATTCATTATTCCCTTATAGGGGCCGATTAA
This sequence comes from Magallana ariakensis, assembly GCA_020458035.1. Classification (NCBI taxonomy): domain Eukaryota; kingdom Metazoa; phylum Mollusca; class Bivalvia; order Ostreida; family Ostreidae; genus Magallana; species Magallana ariakensis. Next base: position 55,523,275 of record CM035815.1, on the reverse strand, counting down.
CGAAATTTTGTAGGGTGCATATTGTTTAGTATATCATTTTGAGCATCTTTTCCTGTATACTGCATTTCAAAAGATTTTTCCTCTCTGATGATTAATTTTTCGGACATTTGACCTCTAAAAGGACCTAATTACGTAACACATGATAAAACATTACATCGCTTTGATACATAACTGTAAGATAACATATCTGCTTTTATGCCATTTCACAAAATATCTCTCAGTAAAGGGCTATAGATAAAAAGTCTTTAGAGCCCTCTGGTCCCCTAATTTGAGGGTTCAGATAAAAGGTCGTTTAATTTTAAACACATTTTGTTCAACAAGTGTTTTGAAATTCATTTCCGTTCCTGAGGGAAAGAACGTTTAAGGGCCGATCCCTTATCTCCTTATAGGGGCTGTTTAAATATTGCAGGAAACGGAAGCTCTTAACAAGGGGGAGGGGTGCTTTAAAATTCATATTTACATGTATTTAATTTACCTTGTAAAATTATCAATCATAGGCATTGGATAACTGCTATTGCCTAATTGGCAAATTTGATTTGCTTATTGACTCCATGAGCTCTACAATTTCGGTTGGTTAAAATTTAACTTTTAAAGAAAAAATATATAAGCATTTACTCCAATCAGGTGTTGTACTATACATAAGTTTCTTTACGCGATCGCCGAGCGCTTCTTTTGGGGAAGAATAGTCCTATTCAGGCAGCAAATACATAATACAGCATACAGACGTTTTAGTAGAATATATATAATTTATGTATTAACTATTCGAGTGTGCCTGCATATGCAAAGCCCATTCGATTTGAAAATTTCCCTATTCTACTAAGTAGTATTTTTAACCATGTGTCCTCTACTCGATCTTCAACTGTCCGAATCTAATCAAATCTTTTACTCACCGAATGTACATAAACTTTTTAAAAACTCACATATTCTTTCATAATCAATAACAAAAAATTAAATTTAATTAAATGAAAGAATAAAATCAACAATGAGTATGCTTTTTAATGAATCGGAATACCATCCAGAAGAGGTTAAACCAATAGTTTGACCATTATTGTTTTACGGCCTGAATGTAAATAAAACTTCAACTTGTTTAAAATTGGTTAGTTTTATCGTGCCCGCACCTACCGCAAGCATGTAACATTGTACCACTTAAGATGCCTTATCTCTCGAACGCTTTTTAAATATATTTCAACTCACTTTACTTACTACACCCTGCTTAATTCTCTCTCTCTCTCTCTCTCTCTCTCTCTCTCTCTCTCTCTCATAACTCATAAAAAATTCTAATATATTGTTAGCCAAATGAATTATCACAGATTACAGATACTTAAGTTGTGTGTGTGTTGGAATAATCATGTTGTGAATATCGCCTATTTTGTTGAAATGGGTAGTGTAATGCATTAAATTCTCAGCAGCAAAATGTCAGAAATAGACACAGGTGAATGTATTTACATTTCAACTCGTACGACTGTAAAACGTTGTATTATATTCATTGAAGGCAGTTTTTTTTTTTTACGCACTATGATTTAAATCAATGGTCTGATGCATCGTTAACCAATATAATTGAAAATGAAAATAATTTAACAAAGAATCAATGAACATTCAAATGTGTGATACCGTATAAACACGAGAAGCATGTGTCCTAGACTACAGCGAATCGGTTGTCCACTAGCGCAGCATCTCCTCGGCCCGTGTTATGTAAATGTACACTCAACGTGGTGGGTTTAAAATGTTTGCAGTTTGATAACTGAATTTTATTTTCCAACAATAAAACTATTTTATGACATAGACAAGATCACAAAGAACGCCTTTTTTCAATGACAGTCATACTATCTATTTTATTTTTAATTACGAGACTAAAACAGCATTACTTCGTAGGTAAAGGTATAATCTTTTTTATTTACTCTTTAATATCGTTAAAATCGGAATTCTTTGTGTTTGCAGCTACATAAATAAACCCATGTGTGCATTACAGCAAGGCGCAAATCTTGTGTATTGGATAACGATAGACCGCTCGCTAGTCCAGCCGCGACCTATTTCCTCGGCCGCAGGCAAGAATAATTGTTTACATACACAGCTCGGAATCCAGCTAGATTTTAAATGCGACTCAAATGTATTGCATAGAAGCAGTTCTTTTATCCATAATGTGTTTCACTAGAAAAAAATTAAACTGTTTAAACACTTTCCAAATGTAAGCTGGTACACTGTCGATGGTAGTAGGTAAATGTATAATCTTTTTTTGTTTACTATTAAAATCGTTTAAATAGGAATTTTTGTGTTTGCAGCTACAAAAAGAAACCCATGTGTGCATTACAGCAAGGCGCAAATCTTGTGTATTTTATAACGGCAGACCGCTCGCTATCTACAGCCGCGACCTATTTCCTCGGCCGCGGGCAAGAGATCGGATATACAGCTCGGAATCCAGCTTGATTTTAAATGTGACTCAAATGCATTGCAAAGAAGGAGTTCTTTTATCCATAATGTGTTTCACTTGAAAATAATTAAAATCTTTCCGTATGTAAACTGGTACACTTTACGTCAGTCATACGCACAAATTCCCCGTTTTTTTTTGGCAAATAAAACACAAATACATGGTAACAAGTCAAGCTTTTTACACTCATATTACGCAATACCCGAACAAAATATTATTGCTACGACATTATTAAGATCATAATGAACAACTTTTGCAGCGACAGCCATATCGAAATCTTAACCGTTTTTGAGTTATAAAGTGAAAATTTTTAAGGGTTCTAGCTCCCTAATTTGAGGGACCAGCCCCTTTTTCTTGATGTCAAACAAAAGATCTTGTAAATAAAAATCTTTCTTCTTCTACATGTCTTAACAAAATATTTGCGAGAAAAGAGATAAACTTAGAAAATCAAGCATAATTACAACGCTTTTTTTATCTCAATTTTCGAGCCCTATGGCGCTCCGGCGTTTCTTGTGCTAGGCAAATATGAATGCTTTTGTACAGATAAACAATCTTTTGTCTATCATCCCTGAAATTTTGAAATCGATATCGTTTGTAGTTTATGAGAACACTCTTGGACAAATCACCCCCCTTAAAATCCTTAAAATGTCAATATCTCAAAAACGGAAATGACGTCATCAACCAAAAAAATTTCCGATAAGGTTCAGAGCATAGTTAGTAAGATCTGAAAATTTCGTGCAAATCGGTCGAGCCATTTCTGAGATATCGCGTGCACAAAATTGGTAAGAAAAAAAAAGAAGAAGAAGAAGACTAGATACGATCTCGTTACGAGTAACGAGTAGGTCTTCCGTTCAATTTCTTAAACGACACATTTACAAAATTAATGAAATTTCAGAATTCCCCCTCAACCCCTTCCTTTCAGATAATGTATACGATTGTCAATATCCTTTACAATGCTTAACAAAGTGTTTTGCTTTTTCACATTCAGCACATTTAAGATTTAAGATTTTAGTTCCTTATTATCCCTAATTATGTCATCAATGGGTGTGGCAATGAGTTTTACAAACTTATACAAACGATCAACAACTTTGCATCTATAATGCATTACAAAATCTTGATCGTTTTTAAGTTATGTGTAAAAGACTTTAAGAGTGTCTTGGCCCCTAATTTAAGGGGCCAGCCCCTTTTTGTTAATTTCATATGAAAGGTCTCAATAATACTAACATTTTTTGTTCTTACACCCATCTCAAATTGTTGTTCATTTTTGAGATACAAATGATTGAATATTTTAGGGGCCAGCCCTGTAGATCCTTAATGGGGACAGCCATTTGTGTTTTGATTAGTGGAATCGATTTAAATTATCAATACAAGCATTTTCTCTTCTAAAATGCTTAACAAAATATGTCTCGTTCTCTAGATATATTGTGTCAAAGTTTGAGAACTTTGGCCCCTAAAAATCCCTAATTACGTCATAAATGGGCGTGGCAATGATTTTTTCTGATAGATATTGTTACGATCAACAACTTTGCTTCTATAATGCATTACAAAATCTTTATCGTTTTTAAGTTATTTGTAATAGAGTTTACGAGTCTATTGGCCCCTAATTAAAGGGGCCAGCCCCTTTTTCTTGATTTTGTTGGAAAGAACTTTTGGTACTCTATCACTTTTGTTATATATGTCTTAACAAAATATCAACTGATAAAAAGATATAGATCAAAATGTGTGAAAATTTTGATTTGAAATTCGTACCCAATTTTCGAGCCCTAGCGAGCTCCAAGAAATGGCGCCACTTGCGTAAAACGAAAACAATAGGCACAACTTCAAACTATGGACTACCTATCCTGAAAGTTTCATATTCATATCTCTGATAGTTTCTGAGATCAACTCTGCACAAAAAAGGTCGTAAAAATGTGCAAAATGGCCGATAAATCGGTACCGGAAGTGACGACAGGAAAAATATTAAAAATGTATGAAGTTTATCTCAAGTCTCATCTTCTGTGAAAAAATGGTTGAAATCGGTCGAATAGTTTTCGAGAAATCGCGTGCACAAAATTTGTGGAAAAAAATAATAATAACTAGATACGATCTCGTTACGAGTAACGAGTAGGTCTTCCGTTCAATTTCTTAAACGATACGATTAAAATATTAATGAAATTTCAGAATTCCCAATCAACCCCTTTCCTTTCAGATAATGTATACGATTGTCAATATCCTGTACAATGCTTAACAAAGTGTTTTACTTTTTCACACACAGCACATTAAAGATTTAAGATTTTAGGGCCTTAAAATCTCTAATTATGTCATCAATGGGTGTGGCAATGAGTTTTACAAACTGATATTGTTACGAACAACATTCCATCTATAATGCATTACAAAATCTTGATCGTTTTTAAGTTATCTGTAATAGAGTTTACGAGTGTCTTGGTCCCTAATTTAAGGGGCCAGCCCCTTTTTCTTGAATTCATTCGAAAGGTCTCACGAATACTAACAATTTTTGTTCTTACACCTATCTTAAAATTGTTGTTCATTTTTGAGATACAAATGATTGAATATTTTAGGGGCCAGCCCTCTAGATCCTTCATAGGGACAAATAGTATTTTTTTGATAAGTGGAATCGATTTGAATCATCAATGGAAGCATTTTCTCTTCTACAATGCCTAACAAAATCTGTTTCCTTCTCTAAATATATTACGTCAAAGCTTAAGTACTTTGGCCCCTAAAAATCCCTAATTACTAAATAAGTGGGCGTGGCAATGATTTTTTGTGTTAGATATTGTTACGATCAACAACTTTGCTTCTATAATGCATTACAAAATCTTTATCGATTTTAAGTTATTTGTAAGCGACTTTACGAGTCTATTGGCCCCTAATTTAAGGGGCCAGCCCCTTTTTCTTGATTTTATACGAAAGGTATTATGAATACTTACATTTTTTGTTCTTACAATCATCTAAAATTGTTGTTCATTTTTGAGATACAAATTAATGAATATTTTAGGGGCCAGCCCTCTAGATCCTTAATGGGGACAGACATTGGTGTTTTGATTAGTGGAATCGATTAGAATCATTATTCCAAGCATTTTCTCTTCTACAATGCCTTACAAAAGATGTTTCCTTTTCTAGATATATTGCGTCAAAGTTTTAGTACTTTGGCCCCTAAAAATCCCTAATTACGTAATAAATGGGCGTGGCAATGATTTTTTGTGTTAGATATTGTTACGATTAACAACTTTGCTTCTATAATGCATTATAAAATCTTTATCGTTTTTTAGTTATTTGTAATAGACTTTACGAGTCTTTGGGCCCCTAATTTAAGGGGTCAGCCCCTTTTTCTTGATTTTGTTGGAAAGAACTTTTGATTCTCTACTACATTTGTTCTATATGTCTTAACAAAATATCAACTAAATAAAAGATACAGATCAAAACGTATGAAAATTTTGAATGAAAATTAGTACCCAATTTTCGTGCCTAGGCGAGCGCCAAGAAATGGCGCCACTGGCGTAAAACAAATACATGCTGCACAACTTCAAACTATAGTCTACCTATCCTAAAAATTTCATAGTGATATCTCTAAAAGTTTCTGAGTTTATAGGTGCACAAAATGAGTCGCCAAAAATTACAAAATGGCCGATAAATCGGTACCGGAAGTGACGACAAAAAAAATGAAAAATATGTATGAAGTTTAGATTACGTCCAATCATCTGTGAAAAAATGAGCGAGATCGGTCGAATAGTTTTCGAGAAATCGCGTGCACAAAATTTGGAAAAGAAAAATAATAATAACTAGATGCGATCTCGTTGCGAGCAACGAGTGGGTCTTCCGTCCGATTTTAGAATAAAAGAGATAAAACTCATCATTTTAAAGCTAAAATCGTAAGTCTACGCAAAAAATACGAAAAAAAATTTTGCGGCACTTGGGGCTTGAACCCGGGTCGCCTGGGCAGTGTCCACGACCATAACGACTGAGCTACTCGGGCTCTCGTTTCAGGACTTTGACGCTTAATATCTCGAGAATGCGTTGATTGATTTTAAAACAAATTACATATTCTGGATCAGAAAAAGGGTCACTATCAACTATAAAAAATTTAAAGAAAAATATTAAAAAATAAAAAAGTCGAAAAATTAAAATTTTTTAAATTTGCTTCCGGTGACGACCGGAAGTGACGGCTGGCATTCGCTTGACCGAGGTGCACCAGAAAATAGGTAGATCTATCATCTCTGAAAATTTCAGCCCCTTATCTTTACTCGTTTTTGAGAAACCTGACAGACAAAATTGACTTTTTAAAATCGTAAACGGACGATAACTTCCGACCGGAAGTGTATTTTCAAAAATGTTTATAAAGCAATCAACTTCAGATAAAACTGCGTTGATCCTGAAAATTTGAATGAAATCGATCGAGCCATCTCCGAGAAATCGTCTGCACAAAATCGGTAAGAAAAAAAAAGAATAATAATAATAACTAGATCGTTCTCGTTGCGAGCAACGAGTGGGTCTTCCGTCCGATTTTTGAATAAATGAGATAAAACTCATCGTTTTAAAGATAAAATTGTGAGTCTACGAAAAAAAAAACGAAAAAAAAATTTTCGGCACTCGGGGCTTGAACCCGGGTCGCCTGGGCACTGTCCACGACCATAACGACTCAGCTACTCGGGCTCTCGCTTCAGGACTTTGACGCTTAATATCTCGAGAATGCGTTGATCGATTTTAAAACAAATTACATATTCTAAATCAGTAAAGGGGTCTCTATCAACTATAAAAAATTCAAAGAAAAATAACAAAAAATAAAAAAGTCGAAAAATTATCTTCTTTTAGTTTCCTTCCGGTGACGACCGGAAGTGACGGCGGACATTCTCTTCACCGAGGTGCACCAGAAAAAAGATAGATCTATCATCTCTGAAAATTTCAGTCCTACATCTTTACTCGTTTTTGAAAAACCTGACAGACAAAATTGACTTTTAAAAAATCGTTTAACGACGATCACTTCCGACCGGAAGTGAATTTTAAAAAACTGTTACGGCGGTACAAACTTCATATGACGGGGCATCATCCCTGAAAATTTGACTAAAATCGGTCGAGCCATATCTGAGAAATCGCCTGCACAAAATCGGTAAGAAAAAAAAAAAAGAATAAGAATAATAAGAAAAGTGAAAAAGAAACAATAGAATAATAGAAGGGTCTTCCGCTAAAGACGGAAGACCCTAATAACAATAAGAAAAGTGAAAAAGAAACAATAGAATAATAGAAGGGTCTTCCGCTGAAAACGGAAGACCCTAATAATAATAATAATAATAATAAGAAAAGTGAAAAAGAAACAATAGAATAATAGAAGGGTCTTCCGCTGAAGACGGAAGACCCTAATAATAATAATAATAATAATAATAAGAAAAGTGAAAAAGAAACAATAGAATAATAGAAGGGTCTTCCGCTGAAGACGGAAGACCCTAATAAATAAGGTCTGTTTTTGTCTTTATTTAAATGGAATAGTGTTTTTCAACGTGTACTTCATTCCAACAACCCCTTTGTGAATAGTATTTTTGTTTGAAAATCAAAAAAAAAAAAAAAAAAAAAAATGGATAGAAAGAAAAGGAGAGAAAGAACAAATTTTGTGGCTCCGGTGAGATTAGAACACCCAACTTATGCAGGTGTCATAAGAGAATTTCATCAAAGGTTCACGTCAAAACATGGCTGACGCAAAATAATTCCCGAATTTCTCTTTGAATTCGGGGCGTTTCCGCCCGGGACAGGAGCTGATTTTTTGTATGAGATGAAAAACAACGTGTAAGATGTCTGACTATTCAGGTTTTGTAACAATGCGAGGTCATTTGAAATATTGATGCGTGTTTGTTTGTAGAGGGGGGTGAAAAGGCCAGAGCTTGATTTTCGTCGTAAATAAATCGAAAGTAGAATTTTGAGGTGTGGATCTCGGATTCGGTTAACGACAAATAGGGGAATCCTAGAACAATGACTGATGCATTTTACACATGTATTTCAGCGTTGAGAATTTTTTTTCGTGTCGTTTACTATTATGTTTGACTGTTTTATTATGCCAGGATTGATGAAATCTTGATAAATGTAGAAATAACGAAATCAGTAACATGTAAATTTATTCGGTAAAAAATCGATAACAGTTATTTTCACAGTTCTAACATTCATAAGTAGTTCAAACGCTATCGTAGATACAGACTAAACGGAAAACAAGAAATATACATGCACCAGAAATATTACACGGCTGCTTACATCCCGTGTACTGTGTAAATTTTAATTCCCCGTACAGGTAATGCCTGCCGTTTGATCTCAGAAATTTCTTCTAAATTGTTCAATCCGCTGCATATTTGGCAGACAATTATAATGGGGTCCGAGGTACATTTACACGAAATTTCATTAGGATTGAGTGAAGGGCTCGGGAGTTAGAATTTTTTTCTACAGTACATGTGAAGCACGCTAATCGAAACTCAAATGCCCAAAAATTCATAACTCTGTTAAAAATGAACGAATTGGCCTGGCCATTAGTACAGTAATCTAGAATAGTATTAGGTTAAAAGTACAGGTCAAAGATCAAGTAAAATCAGGCCAGAAAAACTAAATGATTTTGTGAATCGGGGTGGGGGGGGGGGGTCGGTGCGTGTACTGTGTAAATTTGGACTCCCCGTATAGACAATACGCGCTGTTTGATCTCAGAAATTTCTTCTAAATTGTTCAATCCGCTGCATATTTGGCAGACAGTAAGAATGGGGACCGAGGTTCATTTACACGAAATTTGATTAGGATTAAGTGAAGGGCTCGGAAGTTAGAATTTTTTTCTACAGTACATGTCAAGCACGCTAATCGAAACTCAAATGCCCCAAAATTCATAACTCTGTTAAAAATGAACGAATTGGTTTGGTCATTAGTAGAGTAATCTATAATGGTAATAGGTTGAAATTAAAGGTCCAAGATCAAAGATCAAGAAAAAGCAGGGAAGAAAAACTAAACAATTTTGTGTGACTCGGGGGGGGGGGGTGGAGTGTCGGTTACTTCTGTATTAAACGTAAAATATTTAATTCTAAATATTACAATTTACACAATTACTAAATGATAAACATGTGTTAGAACAATGTATAAGCGTGTTATTAAAGATGTAACTATTTATTTTTCTGAACATTTTTAACTAGATACACAAATACGGGGGAAAGCGCTATTATTATAACTTCTTTTACAAAATTAAAACGGAAAAGAACAGAATTCATCATTTCAAAGATAAAATCGTAGGTCTAAGCGAAAAATGAGTTGAAAAATTTTGCGGCACTTGAGGCTTGAACCCGGGTCGCCTGGGCATATGTCCACGACTCTAACGACTGAGCTACTCGGACTCTCGCTTCAGGACTTTGACCCTTAATATCTCGAGAATGCATTGATCGATTTTAAAACAAATTACATATTCTGAATCAGAAAAAGGGTCACTATCAACCCTACCGAAAAATATTTTAAAACAAAAAAGTTGAAAAATTCGATTTTTTAAATTTGCTTCCAGTAACGACCGGAAGTGACGGCGGACATTCTTTTGACCGAGGTGCACTATAAAAACGGTAGATCTATCATATCTGAAAATTTCAGCTCTAAATCTTTACTCGTTTTTGAGAAACGTCGCAGACAAAATTGACTTTTAAAAATCGTTTAACGACGATAACTTCCGACCGGAAGCGAATTTCTAAAAACTGTCGCAGCGGTATAAACTTCAGTTGACAAGGCATTGTCCCTGAAAATTTGAAGAAAATCGAAAGAGTCATCTTCGAGAAATCGCCTGCACAAAATTTGTAAGACAAAAAAAGAATAATAATAATAATAATAATAATAACTAGATCGTTCTCGTTGCGAGCAACGAGTGGGTCTTCCGTCCGATTTTTGAATAAATGAGATAAAACTCATCGTTTTAAAGATAAAATTGTGAGTCTACGCAAAAAAAAACGAGAAAAATTTGTTTCGGCACTCGGGGCTTGAACCCGGGTCGCCTGGGCACTGTCCACGACCATAACGACTGAGCTACTCGGGCTCTCGCTTCAGGACTTTGACGCTTAATATCTCGAGAATGCGTTGATCGATTTTAAAACAAATTACATATTCTGAATCAGTAAAGGGGTCACTATCAACTGTAAAAAATAACAAAAAATAAAAAAGTCGAAAAATTAAATTTTTTTAATTTCTTTCCGGTGACGACCGGAAGTCACGGCTGACATTCTCTTGACCGAGGTGCACCAGGAAAAAGGTAGATCTATCATCTCTAAAAGTTTCAGCCCTATATCTTTACTCGTTTTTGAGAAACTTGACAGACAAAATTGACTTTTAAAAATCGTTTAACGACGATAACTTCCGACCGGAAGTGAGTTTTGAAAAACTTTCACGGGGGTATAAACTTCAGTTGGCTACGCATCATCTCTGAAAATTTGAAGAAAATCGCACGAGTCATCTCTGAGAAATCGCCTGCACAAAATGTGTAAGGAAAAAAAGAATAATAATAATAATAATAAGAAAATTGAAAAAGAAACAATAGAATAATAGTAGGGTCTTCCGCTGAAGACGGAAGACCCTAATAATAATAATAATAATAATAATAATAATAAGAAAAGTGAAAAAGAAACAATAGAATAATAGAAGGGTCTTCCGCTGAAGACGGAAGACCCTAATAAATAAGGTCTGTTTTTGTCTTAATTTAAATGGAACAGTGTTTTTCAACTTGTACTACATTCCAGCAACCCCTTTGTGAAGAGTATTTTTGTTAGAAAATCAAAAAAAAAAAAAAAAAAAAAAAAAAATGGAGAGAAAGAAAAGGAGAGAAAGAGCAAATCTTGGCTCCGGCGAGATTAGAGTTATCACACCGGTAATCCACCAATGAAAATGAACTTAGTCAATTGTAGTTCCATACATTTATAGGGAATATTTTTTTCTCTTGCCCGCATTTTGCATTTTCCCATATTTGATTTGAATAAAAATGATATCTCTGATTAGGGAAATTTCTGTAGTTTGTAAATTTGATTCTACTTTTATGGGGAACTATTTCTTATAGGGCATATAGGCCGACTTCATGGGGTGCGCGCAGTCTGTTTACAAACAGCTTGAAAACACGTGGTTTGGGGGGTAGGCATGTTCGCAGCTAGAAAACTTGAGAAAATGCCGTATCGCATGCGCATTTTTTGATGTTAGATAATGCGTAATGTATCATAGAACACTGCTATCTATCATTTTTCTCACGAGAAAATTATTTCGATTTTTTACGAATTTTTTTCTTACATAGAATTATATAGCCCGAACTTGATTTTCGTCGTAAATAAATCGAAAGTAGAATTTTGAGGTGTGGATCTCGGATTCGGTTAACGACAATTAGGGTAAGTCCTAAAACAATGACTGATGCATTTCACACATGTATTTCAAGCGATGATATTTTTTTTCGTGTCGTTTACTATTATGTATGACTGTTTTATTTCAACAGGATTGATAAAATCTTTATAAATGTAGAAATAACGAAATCAATAACATGTAAATTTATTCGGTAAAAATTCGATGACAGTAATTTTGACATTTCTAACATTCATAAGTAGTTCACACGCTATCGTAGATACAGACTAAACGGAAAACAAGAAATATACATGCACCAGATATATTACACGGCTGCTTACATCCCGTGTACTGTGTTAATTTTAATTCCCCGTACATGCAATACTCGCCGTTTGATCTCAGGAATTTCTTCTAAATTGTTCAATCCGCTGCATATTTGGCAGACAATAAGAATAGGGTCCGAGGTACATTTACACGAAATTTCATTAGGATCAAGTGAAGGGTTCGGGAGTTAGAATTTTTTTCTACAGTACATGTCAAGCACGCTAATTGAAACTCAAATGCCCCAAAATTCATAACTCTGTTCAAAATGAACGAATTGGCCTGGTCATTAGTAGAGTAATCTAGAATAGTATTAGGTTGAAAGTACAGGTCAAAGATCAAGTAAAATCAGGCCAGAAAAACTAAATGATTTTGTGAATCGGGTTGGGGGGGGGGGGGGGATCGGTGCGTGTACTGTGTAAATTTGAATTCCCCGTATAGACAATACGCGCTGTTTGATCTCAGAAATTCCTTCAAAATTGTTCAATCCGCTGCATATTTGGCAGACGGTAAGAATGGGATCCGAGGTACATTTACACGAAATTTCATTAGGATTGAGTGAAGGGCTCGGGAGGTAGAATTTTTTTCTACAGTACATGTCAAGCACGCTAATCGAAACTCAAATGTCCCAAAATTCATATCTCTGTTAAAAATGAAAGAATTGGCCTGGTCATTAGTACAGTAATCTAGAATAGTATTAGGTTGAAAGTACAGGTCAGAGATCAAGTAAAATCAGGCCAGAAAAACTAAACGATTTTGTGAATCGGGGGGAGGGGGGGGGGTCGGTGCGTGTACTGTTTAAATTTGAATTCCCTGTATAGACAATACGCGCTGTTTGATCTCAGAAATTTCTTCTAAATTGTTCAATCCGCTGCATATTTGGCAGACGGTAAGAATGGGGTCCGAGGTACATTTACACGAAATTTCGTTAGGATTAAGTGAAGGGTTCGGGAGCTAGAATTTTTTTCTACAGTACATGTCAAGCACGCTAATCGAAACTCAAATGTCCCAAAATTCATATCTCTGTTAAAAATGAACGAATTGGTCTGGTCATTAGTACAGTAATCTAGAATGGTAATAGGTTGAAATTAAAGGTCCAAGATCAAAGATCAAGAAAAAGCAGGCCAGAAAAACTAAACGATTTTGTGATTTGGGGGGGGGGGTGGAGTGTCGGTGACTTCTGTATTAAACTTAAAATATTAAATTGTAAATATTACATATAACACAATTACTAAATGATATACATGTGTTAGAACAATGTATAAGCGTGTTATTAAAGATGAAACTATTTATTTTTCTGAATATTTTAACTAGATCTCAATACACAAATACGGGGGAAAGCGCTATTATTGTAACTTCTTTTACAAAATTAAAACGGAAAAGAATAGAATTCATCATTTTAAAGATAAAATCGTAGGTCTAAGCGAAAAATGAGTTGAAAAATTTTGCGGCACTTGAGGCTTGAACCCGGGTCGCCTGGGCATATGTCCACGACTCTAACGACTGAGCTACTCGGACTCTCGCTTCAGAACTTTGACCCTTAATATCTGGAGAATGCGTTGATCGATTTTAAAACAAATTACATATTCTGAATCAGAAAAAGGGTCACTATCAACCCTACAGAAAAATATTTTAACATAAAAAAGTTGAAAAATTTAATTTTTTTAATTTGCTTCCGGTGACAAACGGAAGCGACGGCGGCCATTCTCTTGACCGAGGTGCACCAGAAAAACGGTAGATCTATCATCTCTAGAAATTTAATTCCAATATCTTCAGTCGTTTTTGAGAAACGTCGCAGACAAAATTGACTTTTAAAAATCGTAAACTGACGATAACTTCCGACAGGAAGTGCATTTTGAAAAACTGTCGCGGCGGTATAAACTTCACATGACGGGGCATTATCCCTGTAAATTTGAAAGAAATCGAAAGAGCCATCTCCGAGAAATCGCCTGCACAAAATTTGTAAGACAAAAAAAGAATAATAATAATAATAATAATAATAAGAAAAGTGAAAAAGAAACAATAGAATAATAGAAGGGTCTCCGCTGAAGACGGAAGACCCTAATAAATAAGGTCTGTTTTTGTCTTAATTTATATGGAATGGTGTTTTTCAACTTGTACTACATTCCAGCAACCCCTTTGTGAAGAGTATTTTTGTTAGAAAATCAAAAAAAAAAAAAAAAAAAAAAAAAATGGAGAGAAAGAAAAGGAGAGAAAGAGCAAATCTTGGCTCCGGCGAGATTAGAGTTATCACACCGGTAATCCACCAATCAAAATGAACTTAGTCAATTGTAGTTCCATACATTTATAGGGAATATTTTTTTTCTCTTGCCCGCATTTTGCATTTTCCCACATTTGATTTGAATAAAAATGATATCTCTGATTAGGGAAATTTCTGTAGTTTGTAAATTTGATTCTACTTTTATCGGGAACTATTTCTTAAAGGGCATATAGGCCGACTTCATGGGGTGCGCGCAGTCTGTTTACAAACAGCTTGAAAACACGTGGTTTGGGGGGTAGGCATGTTCGCAGCTAGAAAACTTGAGAAAATGCCGTATCGCATGCGCATTTTTTGATGTTAGATAATGCGTAATGTATCATAGAACACTGCTATCTATCATTTTTCTCACGAGAAAATTATTTCGATTTTTTACGAATTTTTTTCTTACATAGAATTATATAGCCCGAACTTGATTTTCGTCGTAAATAAATCGAAAGTAGAATTTTGAGGTGTGGATCTCGGATTCGGTTAACGACAATTAGGGTAAGTCCTAAAACAATGACTGATGCATTTCACACATGTATTTCAAGCGATGAGATTTTTTTTCGTGTCGTTTACTATTATGTATGACTGTTTTATTTCAACAGGATTGATAAAATCTTTATAAATGTAGAAATAACGAAATCAATAACATGTAAATTTATTCGGTAAAAATTCGATGACAGTAATTTTGACATTTCTAACATTCATAAGTAGTTCACACGCTATCGTAGATACAGACTAAACGGAAAACAAGAAATATACATGCACCAGATATATTACACGGCTGCTTACATCCCGTGTACTGTGTTAATTTTAATTCCCCGTACATGCAATACTCGCCGTTTGATCTCAGGAATTTCTTCTAAATTGTTCAATCCGCTGCATATTTGGCAGACAATAAGAATAGGGTCCGAGGTACATTTACACGAAATTTCATTAGGATCAAGTGAAGGGTTCGGGAGTTAGAATTTTTTTCTACAGTACATGTCAAGCACGCTAATTGAAACTCAAATGCCCCAAAATTCATAACTCTGTTCAAAATGAACGAATTGGCCTGGTCATTAGTAGAGTAATCTAGAATAGTATTAGGTTGAAAGTACAGTTCAAAGATCAAGTAAAATCAGGCCAGAAAAACTAAATGATTTTATGAATCGGGTGGGGGGGGGGGGGTCGGTGCGTGTACTGTTAAAATTTAAATTCCCCGTATAGACAATACGCGCTGTTTGATCTCAGAAATTCCTTCAAAATTGTTCAATCCTCTGCATTTTTGGCAGACAATAAGAATAGGGTCCGAGGTACATTTACACGAAATTTCATTAGGATCAAGTGAAGGGTTCGGGAGTTAGAATTTTTTTCTACAGTACATGTCAAGCACGCTAATTGAAACTCAAATGCCCCAAAATTCATAACTCTGTTCAAAATGAACGAATTGGCCTGGTCATTAGTAGAGTAATCTAGAATAGTATTAGGTTGAAAGTACAGGTCAAAGATCAAGTAAAATCAGGCCAGAAAAACTAAATGATTTTGTGAATCGGGTTGGGGGGGGGGGGGATCGGTGCGTGTACTGTGTAAATTTGAATTCCCCGTATAGACAATACGCGCTGTTTGATCTCAGAAATTCCTTCAAAATTGTTCAATCCGCTGCATATTTGGCAGACGGTAAGAATGGGATCCGAGGTACATTTACACGAAATTTCATTAGGATTGAGTGAAGGGCTCGGGAGGTAGAATTTTTTTCTACAGTACATGTCAAGCACGCTAATCGAAACTCAAATGTCCCAAAATTCATATCTCTGTTAAAAATGAAAGAATTGGCCTGGTCATTAGTACAGTAATCTAGAATAGTATTAGGTTGAAAGTACAGGTCAGAGATCAAGTAAAATCAGGCCAGAAAAACTAAACGATTTTGTGAATCGGGGGGAGGGGGGGGGGTCGGTGCGTGTACTGTTTAAATTTGAATTCCCTGTATAGACAATACGCGCTGTTTGATCTCAGAAATTTCTTCTAAATTGTTCAATCCGCTGCATATTTGGCAGACGGTAAGAATGGGGTCCGAGGTACATTTACACGAAATTTCGTTAGGATTAAGTGAAGGGTTCGGGAGCTAGAATTTTTTTCTACAGTACATGTCAAGCACGCTAATCGAAACTCAAATGTCCCAAAATTCATATCTCTGTTAAAAATGAACGAATTGGTCTGGTCATTAGTACAGTAATCTAGAATGGTAATAGGTTGAAATTAAAGGTCCAAGATCAAAGATCAAGAAAAAGCAGGCCAGAAAAACTAAACGATTTTGTGATTTGGGGGGGGGGGGGGTGGAGTGTCGGTGACTTCTGTATTAAACTTAAAATATTAAATTGTAAATATTACATATAACACAATTACTAAATGATATACATGTGTTAGAACAATGTATAAGCGTGTTATTAAAGATGAAACTATTTATTTTTCTGAATATTTTAACTAGATCTCAATACACAAATACGGGGGAAAGCGCTATTATTGTAACTTCTTTTACAAAATTAAAACGGAAAAGAATAGAATTCATCATTTTAAAGATAAAATCGTAGGTCTAAGCGAAAAATGAGTTGAAAAATTTTGCGGCACTTGAGGCTTGAACCCGGGTCGCCTGGGCATATGTCCACGACTCTAACGACTGAGCTACTCGGACTCTCGCTTCAGAACTTTGACCCTTAATATCTGGAGAATGCGTTGATCGATTTTAAAACAAATTACATATTCTGAATCAGAAAAAGGGTCACTATCAACCCTACAGAAAAATATTTTAACATAAAAAAGTTGAAAAATTTAATTTTTTTAATTTGCTTCCGGTGACAAACGGAAGCGACGGCGGCCATTCTCTTGACCGAGGTGCACCAGAAAAACGGTAGATCTATCATCTCTAGAAATTTAATTCCAATATCTTCAGTCGTTTTTGAGAAACGTCGCAGACAAAATTGACTTTTAAAAATCGTAAACTGACGATAACTTCCGACAGGAAGTGCATTTTGAAAAACTGTCGCGGCGGTATAAACTTCACATGACGGGGCATTATCCCTGTAAATTTGAAAGAAATCGAAAGAGCCATCTCCGAGAAATCGCCTGCACAAAATTTGTAAGACAAAAAAAGAATAATAATAATAATAATAATAATAAGAAAAGTGAAAAAGAAACAATAGAATAATAGAAGGGTCTCCGCTGAAGACGGAAGACCCTAATAAATAAGGTCTGTTTTTGTCTTAATTTATATGGAATGGTGTTTTTCAACTTGTACTACATTCCAGCAACCCCTTTGTGAAGAGTATTTTTGTTAGAAAATCAAAAAAAAAAAAAAAAAAAAAAAAAATGGAGAGAAAGAAAAGGAGAGAAAGAGCAAATCTTGGCTCCGGCGAGATTAGAGTTATCACACCGGTAATCCACCAATCAAAATGAACTTAGTCAATTGTAGTTCCATACATTTATAGGGAATATTTTTTTTCTCTTGCCCGCATTTTGCATTTTCCCACATTTGATTTGAATAAAAATGATATCTCTGATTAGGGAAATTTCTGTAGTTTGTAAATTTGATTCTACTTTTATCGGGAACTATTTCTTAAAGGGCATATAGGCCGACTTCATGGGGTGCGCGCAGTCTGTTTACAAACAGCTTGAAAACACGTGGTTTGGGGGGTAGGCATGTTCGCAGCTAGAAAACTTGAGAAAATGCCGTATCGCATGCGCATTTTTTGATGTTAGATAATGCGTAATGTATCATAGAACACTGCTATCTATCATTTTTCTCACGAGAAAATTATTTCGATTTTTTACGAATTTTTTTCTTACATAGAATTATATAGCCCGAACTTGATTTTCGTCGTAAATAAATCGAAAGTAGAATTTTGAGGTGTGGATCTCGGATTCGGTTAACGACAATTAGGGTAAGTCCTAAAACAATGACTGATGCATTTCACACATGTATTTCAAGCGATGAGATTTTTTTTCGTGTCGTTTACTATTATGTATGACTGTTTTATTTCAACAGGATTGATAAAATCTTTATAAATGTAGAAATAACGAAATCAATAACATGTAAATTTATTCGGTAAAAATTCGATGACAGTAATTTTGACATTTCTAACATTCATAAGTAGTTCACACGCTATCGTAGATACAGACTAAACGGAAAACAAGAAATATACATGCACCAGATATATTACACGGCTGCTTACATCCCGTGTACTGTGTTAATTTTAATTCCCCGTACATGCAATACTCGCCGTTTGATCTCAGGAATTTCTTCTAAATTGTTCAATCCGCTGCATATTTGGCAGACAATAAGAATAGGGTCCGAGGTACATTTACACGAAATTTCATTAGGATCAAGTGAAGGGTTCGGGAGTTAGAATTTTTTTCTACAGTACATGTCAAGCACGCTAATTGAAACTCAAATGCCCCAAAATTCATAACTCTGTTCAAAATGAACGAATTGGCCTGGTCATTAGTAGAGTAATCTAGAATAGTATTAGGTTGAAAGTACAGTTCAAAGATCAAGTAAAATCAGGCCAGAAAAACTAAATGATTTTATGAATCGGGTGGGGGGGGGGGGGGTCGGTGCGTGTACTGTTAAAATTTAAATTCCCCGTATAGACAATACGCGCTGTTTGATCTCAGAAATTCCTTCAAAATTGTTCAATCCTCTGCATTTTTGGCAGACAATAAGAATAGGGTCCGAGGTACATTTACACGAAATTTCATTAGGATCAAGTGAAGGGTTCGGGAGTTAGAATTTTTTTCTACAGTACATGTCAAGCACGCTAATTGAAACTCAAATGCCCCAAAATTCATAACTCTGTTCAAAATGAACGAATTGGCCTGGTCATTAGTAGAGTAATCTAGAATAGTATTAGGTTGAAAGTACAGGTCAAAGATCAAGTAAAATCAGGCCAGAAAAACTAAATGATTTTGTGAATCGGGTTGGGGGGGGGGGGGGATCGGTGCGTGTACTGTGTAAATTTGAATTCCCCGTATAGACAATACGCGCTGTTTGATCTCAGAAATTCCTTCAAAATTGTTCAATCCGCTGCATATTTGGCAGACGGTAAGAATGGGATCCGAGGTACATTTACACGAAATTTCATTAGGATTGAGTGAAGGGCTCGGGAGGTAGAATTTTTTTCTACAGTACATGTCAAGCACGCTAATCGAAACTCAAATGTCCCAAAATTCATATCTCTGTTAAAAATGAAAGAATTGGCCTGGTCATTAGTACAGTAATCTAGAATAGTATTAGGTTGAAAGTACAGGTCAGAGATCAAGTAAAATCAGGCCAGAAAAACTAAACGATTTTGTGAATCGGGGGGAGGGGGGGGGTCGGTGCGTGTACTGTTTAAATTTGAATTCCCTGTATAGACAATACGCGCTGTTTGATCTCAGAAATTTCTTCTAAATTGTTCAATCCGCTGCATATTTGGCAGACGGTAAGAATGGGGTCCGAGGTACATTTACACGAAATTTCGTTAGGATTAAGTGAAGGGTTCGGGAGCTAGAATTTTTTTCTACAGTACATGTCAAGCACGCTAATCGAAACTCAAATGTCCCAAAATTCATATCTCTGTTAAAAATGAACGAATTGGTCTGGTCATTAGTACAGTAATCTAGAATGGTAATAGGTTGAAATTAAAGGTCCAAGATCAAAGATCAAGAAAAAGCAGGCCAGAAAAACTAAACGATTTTGTGATTTGGGGGGGGGGGGGTGGAGTGTCGGTGACTTCTGTATTAAACTTAAAATATTAAATTGTAAATATTACATATAACACAATTACTAAATGATATACATGTGTTAGAACAATGTATAAGCGTGTTATTAAAGATGAAACTATTTATTTTTCTGAATATTTTAACTAGATCTCAATACACAAATACGGGGGAAAGCGCTATTATTGTAACTTCTTTTACAAAATTAAAACGGAAAAGAATAGAATTCATCATTTTAAAGATAAAATCGTAGGTCTAAGCGAAAAATGAGTTGAAAAATTTTGCGGCACTTGAGGCTTGAACCCGGGTCGCCTGGGCATATGTCCACGACTCTAACGACTGAGCTACTCGGACTCTCGCTTCAGAACTTTGACCCTTAATATCTGGAGAATGCGTTGATCGATTTTAAAACAAATTACATATTCTGAATCAGAAAAAGGGTCACTATCAACCCTACAGAAAAATATTTTAACATAAAAAAGTTGAAAAATTTAATTTTTTTAATTTGCTTCCGGTGACAAACGGAAGCGACGGCGGCCATTCTCTTGACCGAGGTGCACCAGAAAAACGGTAGATCTATCATCTCTAGAAATTTAATTCCAATATCTTCAGTCGTTTTTGAGAAACGTCGCAGACAAAATTGACTTTTAAAAATCGTAAACTGACGATAACTTCCGACAGGAAGTGCATTTTGAAAAACTGTCGCGGCGGTATAAACTTCACATGACGGGGCATTATCCCTGTAAATTTGAAAGAAATCGAAAGAGCCATCTCCGAGAAATCGCCTGCACAAAATTTGTAAGACAAAAAAAGAATAATAATAATAATAATAATAATAAGAAAAGTGAAAAAGAAACAATAGAATAATAGAAGGGTCTTCCGCTGAAGACGGAAGACCCTAATAATAATAACAATAAGAAAAGTGAAAAAGAAACAATAGAATAATAGAAGGGTCTTCCGCTGAAGACGGAAGACCCTAATAATAAGAAAAGTGAAAAAGAAACAATAGAATAATAGAAGGGTCTTCCGCTGAAGACGGAAGACCCTAATAAATAAGGTCTGTTTTTGTCTTAATCTAAATGGAATAGTGTTTTTCAATGTGTACTTCATTCCAACAACCCCTTTGTGAATAATATTTTTGTTAGAAAATCAAAAAAAAAAAAAAAAAAATATGGAGAGAAAGAAAAGGAGAGAAAGAACAAATCTTGTGGCTCCGGCGAGATTAGAACACCCAACTTATGCAGGTGTCATAGCAGAATTTCAGCGAAGGTTCACGTCAAAACATGGCTGACGCAAAATAATTCCCGAATTTCTCTTTGAATTCGGGGCGTTTCCGCCCGGGACAGGAGCTGATTTTTTGTATGAGATGAAAAACAACGTGTAAGATGTCTGACTATTCAGGTTTTGTAACAATGCGAGGTCATTTGAAATATTGATGCGTGTTTGTTTGTAGAGGGGGGTGAAAAGGCCAGAGCTTGATTTTCGTCGTAAATAAATCGAAAGTAGAATTTTGAGGTGTGGATCTCGGATTCGGTTAACGACAAATAGGGGAATCCTAGAACAATGACTGATGCATTTTACACATGTATTTCAGCGTTGAGAATTTTTTTTCGTGTCGTTTACTATTATGTTTGACTGTTTTATTACGCCAGGATTGATAAAATCTTGATAAATGTAGAAATAACGAAATCAGTAACATGTAAATTTATTCGGTAAAAAATCGATAACAGTAATTTTCACAGTTCTAACATTCATAACTAGTTCACACGCTATCGTAGATACAGACTAAACTGAAAACAAGAAATATACATGCACCAGAAATATTACACTGCTGCTTACATCCCGTGTACTGTGTCAATTTTAATTCCCCGTACAGGCAATGCCTGCCGTTTGATCTCAGGAATTTCTTCTAAATTGTTCAATCCGCTGCATATTTGGCAGACAATTAGACTGGGGTCCGAGGTACATTTACACGAGATTTCATTAGGATTGAGTGAAGGGCTCGGGAGTTAGAATTTTTTCTACAGTACATGTGAAGCACGCTAATCGAAACTCAAATGCCCAAAAATTCATAACTCTGTTAAAATAAAACGAACTGGTCTGGCCATTAGTACAGTAATCTAGATTGGTACTAGGCTGAAAGTAAAGGTCCAATATCAAAGATCAAGTAAAATCGGGCCAGAAAAACTACATGATTTTGTGAATCGGAAGGTAGGGGGGGGGGGCGGTGCGTGTACTGTGTAAATTTTAACTCCACGTACAGGCAATACTCGCCGTTTGATCTCAGGAATTTCTTCTAAATTGCTTAATCCGGTACATATTTGGCAGACAATAAGAATTGGGTCCGAGGTACATTTACACGAATTTTCATAAGGATTGAGTGAAGGGCTCGGAAGTTAGAATTTTTTTCTACAGTACATGTCAAGCACGCCAATTGAAACGCAAATGCCGAAAAATTCATAACTCTGTTAAAAATGAACGAATTGGTCTGGTCATTAGTACAGTAATCTAGAATGGTACTAGGTTGAAAGTAAAGGTCAAAGATCAAGAAAAAGCAGACCAGAAAAACTAAGTGATTTTATGAATTGGGGGGGGGGGGGGGGGGGGGGAGTCGGTGACTTATATATTAAACGTAGAATATTAAATTCTAAATATTACATATTACACAATTACTAAATGAAATACACATGTTAGAACAATGTATAAGCGTTGTATTAAAGATGCAAATATTTATTTTTCTGAACATTTTAACTTTATTTCAGTATGAATACATAGCTAAGGATCTCAATACACAAATACGGGGCAAAACGCTATTATTGTAACTTATTTTACAAAATTAAAACGGAAAAGAACAGAATCCATCATTTTAAAGATAAAATCGTAGGTCTTATCTAAAAATGAGTTAAAAAATTTTGCGGCACTCGGGACTTGAACCCGGGTCGCCTGGGCACTGTCCACGACCATAACGACTGAGCTACTCGGACTCTCGCTTCAGGACTTTGACGCTTAATATCTCGAGACTGCATTGATGGATTTTAAAACAAATTACATATTCTGAATCAGTAAAAGGGTCACTAAAGAGTATAAAAATTTCAAAAAAAAAATATTAAAAAATAAAAAAATCGAAAAATTATAAATTTTCAAATTTGCTTCCGTTGACGACCGGAAGTGACGCCTGACATTCTCTTGACCGAGGTGCACCAGAGAAACGGTAGATCTATCATCTCTGAAAATTTCAGCCCTTTATCTTTACTCGTTTTTGAGAAACCTGACAGACAAAATTGACTTTTTAAAATCGTAAACGGGCGATAACTTCCGACCGGAAGTGTATTTTCAATAATGGTTAAAAAACAATCAACTTCAGATAAAACTGCTTTGATCCTGAAAATTTGAATGAAATCGATCGAGCCATCTCCGAGAAATCGTCTGCACAAAATCGGTAAGAAAAAAAAGGAATAATAATAATAAGAAAAGTGAAAAAGAAACAATAGAATAATAGAAGGGTCTTCCGCTGAAGACGGAAGACCCTAATAAATAAGGTCTGTTTTTGTCTTAATCTAAATGGAATAGTGTTTTTCAATGTGTACTTCATTCCAACAACCCCTTTGTGAATAATATTTTTGTTAGAAAATCAAAAAAAAAAAAAAAAAATATGGAGAGAAAGAAAAGGAGAGAAAGAACAAATCTTGTGGCTCCGGCGAGATTAGAACACCCAACTTATGCAGGTGTCATAGCAGAATTTCAGCGAAGGTTCACGTCAAAACATGGCTGACGCAAAATAATTCCCGAATTTCTCTTTGAATTCGGGGCGTTTCCGCCCGGGACAGGAGCTGATTTTTTGTATGAGATGAAAAACAACGTGTAAGATGTCTGACTATTCAGGTTTTGTAACAATGCGAGGTCATTTGAAATATTGATGCGTGTTTGTTTGTAGAGGGGGGGTGAAAAGGTCAGAGCTTGATTTTCGTCGTAAATAAATCGAAAGTAGAATTTTGAGGTGTGGATCTCGGATTCGGTTAACGACAAATAGGGGAATCCTAGAACAATGACTGATGCATTTTACACATGTATTTCAGCGTTGAGAATTTTTTTCGTGTCGTTTACTATTATGTTTGACTGTTTTATTACGCCAGGATTGATAAAATCTTGATAAATGTAGAAATAACGAATCAGTAACATGTAAATTTATTCGGTAAAAAATCGATAACAGTAATTTTCACAGTTCTAACATTCATAACTAGTTCACACGCTATCGTAGATACAGACTAAACTGAAAACAAGAAATATACATGCACCAGAAATATTACACTGCTGCTTACATCCCGTGTACTGTGTCAATTTTAATTCCCCGTACAGGCAATGCCTGCCGTTTGATCTCAGGAATTTCTTCTAAATTGTTCAATCCGCTGCATATTTGGCAGACAATTAGACTGGGGTCCGAGGTACATTTACACGAGATTTCATTAGGATTGAGTGAAGGGCTCGGGAGTTAGAATTTTTTCTACAGTACATGTGAAGCACGCTAATCGAAACTCAAATGCCCAAAAATTCATAACTCTGTTAAAATAAAACGAACTGGTCTGGCCATTAGTACAGTAATCTAGATTGGTACTAGCTGAAAGTAAAGGTCCAATATCAAAGATCAAGTAAAATCGGGCCAGAAAAAACTACATGATTTTGTGAATCGGAAGGTAGGGGGGGGGCGGTGCGTGTACTGTGTAAATTTTAACTCCACGTACAGGCAATACTCGCCGTTTGATCTCAGGAATTTCTTCTAAATTGCTTAATCCGGTACATATTTGGCAGACAATAAGAATTGGGTCCGAGGTACATTTACACGAATTTTCATAAGGATTGAGTGAAGGGCTCGGGAAGTTAGAATTTTTTTCTACAGTACATGTCAAGCACGCCAATTGAAACGCAAATGCCGAAAAATTCATAACTCTGTTAAAATGAACGAATTGGTCTGGTCATTAGTACAGTAATCTAGAATGGTACTAGGTTGAAAGTAAAGGTCAAAGATCAAGAAAAAGCAGACCAGAAAAACTAAGTGATTTTATGAATTGGGGGGGGGGGGGGGGGGGAGTCGGTGACTTATATATTAAACGTAGAATATTAAATTCTAAATATTACATATTACACAATTACTAAATGAAATACACATGTTAGAACAATGTATAAGCGTTGTATTAAAGATGCAATATTTATTTTTCTGAACATTTTAACTTTATTTCAGTATGAATACATAGCTAAGGATCTCAATACACAAATACGGGGCAAAACGCTATTATTGTAACTT